>JAVJIF010030357.1:0-203558 GCA_038442645.1 Agave tequilana | reverse complement strand
CCATAAAAATTTATATAAATTTTATGACATCAATATCTGGTCTCCTCTTGACTCATGTGGCTCATAGGAAATTTAATACATATAAATCTTATTTGTAATATTATACTGAATGCAATATTTTAATCTCTAACCACTAAGGAATAACCGAGAGCATGAAAAGAGTTATTAGAAAAAGTTTTGAATCTAATATTTCTTATGGGTTTCTATTGTTTTAAACAAATATTTAATATATTTCAGTTGAAAACATTTTAGGTTGCACTTTTTCAATCTAACAAGATATTACTATAAAAATATTTGTTTGATGCATATTGCCTCCACAACAACTCAATTGTTCTTACTCAAATGTGGACATTGATTTGTTAGTAATAGAATATTTGAGTTATTTGATATGCATAGATATTGTAATATTAAAATTAACAATTATTTTAGATATCCGAGATATATCCGAATATATCCGAAAGCATATAAGATTTAAACGCGTTATTACGTAATGTGATAAATTAAAAACTACCGCCTGTTGTAATTTTTAAACCTTTAATTTTCGCTAAAAATAAATATTTTAGATAACACATTTTCTCTGTTGGATTAACCATATTCTTTTTTATCTGATTCATTTTTTCTAATATAGAAGCTTTTTTATCTAATTCACTAATAAGAGTTTCTAGTTAGAATGTTCATGTTCCCGTCATTCTCTATTAAGTAAAACAAGTATATGCATGTAAAACTCATATCCGCTCCATAACCTAACAGAATGTATCACAACTAATAGCAATAATGATTTTAACAATTAAATAAGGCCTTCCTCATTGATTAAGACGAGAGAGGATTGTGGGGGATTTCACATTCAGGTCCTACCGTGGTCTAATTTTGATAATGTTTATGAGATCAAAACAAAAAAAGTATCAGAATATATTTAAAACAAGAATAAAATGGACTACACAAATTTTTAATAAAATTCAATTTTCCTATACTTTGATAATTCTTTTATAAGTCCCCTTAAAACAAGAAAAAATTGAAGATTATAAAATGAGTTTGCCACTCCCTTATAAGTCACATATTTTAATTCTTAATCTGTAATAGAGTAATCGTATATAAATTAATTCTTATGATATATAATAATTTTAAAATGAGTAAGCATTTATTAAATTGAGATCTCTTGAACCTTATAGAACGTGGCATAAAAATATATATCAATAAACAAGTTATATTCGAAAATAATTTAAATTATTTATGTAAAATTTGTACCTCCGATGAAGTATTTCAATACGGATCAAAATAATAAAATTTTACCATGATGGGATATAGGAGAGGGATAGCATGTCCATTGTGCATCATATTACTGTCGGATAAATAATACTATTTATATTCTACACTATTAACTTATTCGTCATTACTTCTTTTATTTTAATTCTCGATTAAGTCAAAATAATTAAATTAACCAGAGCAAATAGATCATGGAGATAAATGACAGATAATAAATAATGTTCAAATGAACTTGTGAAATAAAAATTTGTAAAATTAATAAAGTTAAATATTATATCTCATCACTATATTATTAAATTTGAATACCTATAACAACAAATCAAAAAATATTATGTTTTCTCGTTTGTAAGGACTAACATTATTTAAAATTATCTCCACGAATTTTTCAATTCGAAATGAAAAGTTTAGTTATCTAGACACATCTTGGTAAATTATATAAAAAATTAGAACTTTCATGATAATTTATGATAATTTATAACAATTGTATAAGTTTAGTGAGAGAATAAAAATATATTACAAAAATATTTTACAACGTTATCTTATAATTGAATTAGAAATTATATTAATGCTTTTGAAGGTTATTCACTTTGTCTCATTGATGATATAATAATTTAAAGTTCATCTAATATTGTTTTAAATATTAAATTAATGTAGAACTTATAGCGCCATTAGTACAAAATTTAAATATATAATACTACTAATTTCCTTCGTGTTTTTAGTTACATATTTTAATTTTTTTCTCTTATCTCTAATTCATATGTACTCAAATTCTTATATGACTACACGGTTAAAATGTGACAATATTTTTATCTCAATTCTTACTTCTAAGAGAAAACTATATAAACTCGTAAATTAATATTCTCTGTATCTTTTCTGAATGCCCCTTATTAGAAGTTATCTATACAGATAATGCAAAACAGAGCTTAATAGAAATAAGCTATAAGAAAGAATAAAGATAGCTACATGATGTAGTAGAAATATCAATGAATATAATTTTGCTATCTCTTTTGATCATTTTACTAGAAAAATAATGAAATAATGCACATTTTTAAGCAGATATTACTGTAACACATATAAACATTTGCATAGTTTCTAAGTTCAGTGTAATAAAATAATGATAATTAATTTTTATAGGCAAAATATAAACATATAATTAAATTTGATCTTATATCAACCTAAGATGTCTTGAAACCTTATGTAAGATAACAAGATAATATGAAGTAAGAAAATAAAATGAAAAAGTACTTAACTTTTCATGACCGGTTAATTATATATATTTAAATTCGGTAACAATTTTCTTATCCCTGATAATCCACATGAAATATAAAATTTTATTACTAATGAAATGATGGAGAGGACAACTGTATCAATGTTGTTCGAAGTTAGGCCCCCGGGAAGTAACTGGTACTACCATTTAGCACATCAATAATATCTCGAATTGTAGGCCATTTTTCTCAATGATGGAATATTAATAGCATTTTGAGCTGGTCTTTCGGCGACTGCATCTATCACAAAAGCTGTTCTACCCTCTACAAACCATGGAGGAACATGATCGAAAGTAACAATGTAAGGAGGGTGAAAAATATTTTCTTTGAGGTTGTCATATTGTTCGAATGGTTTTAAATCAAGATTATATTTTTATAATTCATATGGTCTTGCTTTTATACCTTAGAATACCATCTCAGAATTAAATACTGCAAACTTGTAAAATAATAAATTTGCTTAATATATATCGCATCTTTTTATTAAATTAATTTAATTGAAGATCATAATAAACTTAGTAAAAAATTCTTTCAGTAACGCTGAGTATATAGGACCTCTTTGTTTACAATGCACCCTTATTTATGTTATGTAAACTTAACTTATTAATTGTGATCCCGCTTCCTTATCAGTTAAATTGTATTATATTATATTCTCCTAACAAAATGTTCAACAGACGAGCTTTAAATATTTTTCTTCATAAATAAAAGAAAATTATTTGTGTTTAATTTGACATGTTACATATAAATAATATATAATAATGAGAAAAAATTGATCAGAACTTTATTTTTTGAGTGGCTTAAAATATTCATTGTAATTTATTAGAAAAGAGTGTAGGTTTATAATATTATGGTGAATGAAATTTAAAATAATGACAAAATATTAATTAACATATAGTATTAGTATCAAGGAGATAATTTGAAATGAAACAATCGCTTAGTGGAATATCATTTGAACAAAAAAATGCTTAATAGAATAATGATGGAATAATTTATCACCTTAAAAATTTATGACAGAAATTTGAAATATTTTTACATGTGTTGATGATATGACACTTTTCAATTTATTTTTATTTTTCTATAAATATATTTCTCAAATTTAATTTTATTTTCAATAATGTTCTTAAACATACTAGTACTATATAGAGAACTTATACATCACAAATATATAAATACTACAAGTATTATATGTAGAAACTTATACATAAAAAATATAAAATTAAACTTATCATTTTTGTACCACTTCACTGTTGACCTTTATTTATTTTTTAAATATAATTTATGAAAATATTAATTAAATACACATAATCTAATAACAAATAATTCTAAACAAAATTATTTATGTAAGAGAATGAATAATTTTTATAAACAAATATTAAATTTGATTAAAATAATATTAACATTTAATGGGATCATAACAAGAGAGAAATAAAGTTTCATATTTATAAATGCTACTGTCAAGCTTGAACAAATTACTCTTATACAATTTTTTGTATGTTTAAATTTTCAATTCATTATATAATTTTTTTGAAAATTTAGAACTTCTTCTTCTATTATTTTACTTCATTGGTTAGTCGTAGCATAGGAGAATAGTTAAAATTCATGATAGTTTTTCAATTATAAACCCCCATAAAATTTATATAAATTTTATGACATCAATATCTGGTCTCCTCTTGACTCATGTGGCTCATAGGAAATTTAAATACATATAAATCTTATTTGTAATATTATACTGAATGCAATATTTATAATCTCTAACCACTAAGGAATAACCGAGATCATGAAAAGAGTTATTAGAAAAAGTTTTGAATCTAATATTTCTTATGGGTTTCTATTGTTTTAAAGAAAATATATTAATATATTTCAGTTGAAAACATTTTAGGTTGCACTTTTTTCAATCTAACAAGATAATTACTAGAAAAATATTTTGTTTGATGCATATTGCCTCCACAACAACTCAATTGTACTTACTCAAAATGTGGACATTGATTTGTTAGTAATAGAATATTTGAGATATTTGATATGCATAGATATTGTAATATTAAAATTAACAATTATTTTAGATATCCGAGATATATCCGAAAGCATATAAGATTTAAACGCGTTATTACGTAATGTGATAAATAAAAACTACCGCCTGATGTAAATTTTTAAACCTTTAATTTTCGCTAAAAATAAATATTTTAGATAACACATTTCTCTGTTGGATTAACCATATTCTTTTTTATCTGATTCATTTTTTCTAATATAGAAGCTTTTTTTATCTAATTCACTAATAAGAGTTTCTAGTTAGAATGTTCATGTTCCCGTCATTCTCTATTAAAATAAAACAAGTATATGCATGTAAAATTCATATCCGCTCCATAACCTAACAGAATGTATCACAACTAATAGCAATAAATGATTTTAACAATTAAATAAGGCCTTCCTCATTGATAAAAGTACGAGAGAGATTGTGGGGGATTTCACATTCAGGTCCTACCGTGGTCTAATTTTGATAATGTTATATGAGATCAAAACAAAAAAAGTATCAGAATATATTTAAAACAGAATAAAAATGGACTACACAAATTTTTAATAAAATCAAATTGCCTATACTTTGATAATTCTTTTATAAGTCCCCTTAGAAACAAGAAAAAATATTGAAGATTATAAAAATGAGCAAGTTGCCACTCCCTTATAAGTCACATATTTTAATTCTTAATCTTGTAATAGAGTAATCGTATATAATTAATTCTTATGATATATAATAAATTTTAAATGAGTAAGCATTTATTAAATTGAGATCACTTGAAACCTTATAGAAACGTGGCATAACAATATATATCAATAAACAAGTTATATTCGAAAATAATTTAAATTATTTATGTAAAATTTGTACCTCCGATGAAGTATTTCAATACGATCAAAATAAATAAAATTTTACCATGAATGGGATATAGGAGAGGGATAGCATGTCCATTGTGCATCATATTACTGTCAGATAAATAAACTATTTATATTCTACACTATTAACTTATTCGTCATTACTTATTTTTATTTAATTCTCGATTAAGTCAAAATAATTAATTAACCAGAGCAAAATAGATCATGGAGATAAATGACAGATAATAAATAATGTTCAAAATGAACTTGTGAAATAAAATTTGTAAAATTAATAAAGTTTAAATATTAATATCTCATCACTATATTATTAAATTTGAATACCTATAACAACAAATAAAAAATATTATGTTTTCTCGTTTTGCAAGGACTAACATTATTTAAAATATCTCCACAGAATTTTTCAATTCAAATGAAAAGTTTAGTTATCTAGACACATCTTGTAAATTATATAAAAAATTAGAACTTTCATGATAATTTGATAATTTATAACATTGTATAAGTTTAGTGAGAGAATAAAATATATTACAAAAATATTTTACAACGATTCTTTTATAATTGAATTAGAAATTATATTAATGCTTTTGAAGGTTATTCACTTTGTCTCATTGATGATATAATAATTTAAAGTTCATCTAATATTGTTTTAAATATTAAATTAATGTAGAACTTATACCGCCATTAAGTACAAAAATTAAATATATGAATACTACTAATTTTCCTTCGTGTTTTTTTGTTACATATTTTAATTTTTTTCTTCTTATCTCTAATTCATATGTACTCAAATTCTTATATGACTAACGCGGGTTAAAATCTGACAATATTTTTATCTCAATTCTTACTTCTAAGAGAAACACTCATATAAACTCGTAAATTAATATTCGCTCTGTATCTTTTCTGAATGCACCCTTATTAGAAGTTATCTATACAGATAATGCAAAACAGAGCTTAATAGAAATAAACTAATAAGAAAGAATAAAGATAGCTACATGATGTAATAGAAATATCAATGAATATATAATTTTGCTATCTCTTTTGATCATTTTACTAGAAAAATAAGTGAAATAATGCACATTTTTAAGCAGATATTACTGTAACACATATAAACATTTGCATAGTTTCTAAGTTCAGTGTAATAAAATAATGATAATTAATTTTTATAGGCAAAATATAAAAATATAATTAATTTGATCTTATATCAACCTAAGATGTCTTGAACCTTATGTAAGATAACAAGATAATATGAAGTAAGAAAATAAAATGAAAAAAGTACTTAACTTTCATGACCGGTTAATTATATATATTTAAATTCGGTAACAATTTTCTTATCCCTGATAATCCACATGAAATATAAATTTTTTACTAATGAAATGATGGAGAAAGACAACTGTATCAATGTTGTTCGAAGTTAGGCCCCCCGGGAAGTATACTGGTACTACCATTTAGCACATCAATAATATCTCCAATTGTAGGCCATTTTTCTTCAATGATTGGAATATTAATAGCATTTTGAGCTGGTCTTTCGGCGACTGCATCTATCACAAAAGCTGTTCTACCCTCGACAAAACCATGGAGGAACATGATCGAAAGTAACAATGTAAGGAGGGTGAAAAATATTTTCTTTGAGGTTGTCATATTGTTCGAATGGTTTTAAATCAAGATTATATTTTTATAATTCATATGGTCTTGCTTTATACCTTAGAATACCATCTCAGAATTAAATACTGCAAACTTGTAAAATAATAAATTTGCTTATATATATCGCATCTTTTTATTAAATTGTAATTTAATTGAAGAATCATAATAAAACTTAGTAAAAAAATTCTTTCAGTAACGCTGAGTATATAGGACCTCTTTGTTTACAATGCACCCTTATTTTATGTTATATAAACTTAACTTATTAATTGTGATCCCGCTTCCTTATCAGTTAAATTGTATTATATTTATATTCTCCTAACAAAATGTTCAACAGACGAGCTTTAAATATTTTTCTTCATAAATAAAAGAAAATTATTTGTGTTTAATTTGACATGTTACATATAAATATAATATAATAATGAGAAAAAACTGGATCAGAACTTTATTTTTGAGTGGCTTAAAATATTCATTGTAATTTATTTAGAAAAGAGTGTAGGTTTATAATATTATGGTGAATGAAAATTAAAATAATGACAAAATATTAATTTAACATATAGTATTAGTATCAAGGAGGATAATTTGAAATGAAACAATCGCTTTAGTGGAATATCATTTGAACAAAAAAATGCTTAATAGAATAATGATGGAATAATTTATCACCTTGAAAATTTATGACAGAAATTTGAAATATTTTTACATGTGTTGATGATATGACACTTTTCAATTTATTTTTATTTTTCTATAAATATATTTCTCAAATTTAATTTTATTTTCATAATATTCTTAAACACTACTAGTACTATATATAGAAACTTATACATCACAAATATATAAATACTACAAGTATTATATGTAGAAACTTATACATAAAAAATATAAAATTAAACTTATCATTTTGGTACCACTTCACTGTTGACCTTTATTTATTTATTTTAAATATATTTATGCAAAATTAATTAAATACACCGTAAAGTCTAATAACAAATAATTCTAAACAAATTATTTATGTAAGAGAATGAATAATTTTTATAAACAAATATTAAAATTTGATTAAAATAATATTAACATTAATTGGATCATAACAAGAGAGAAATAAAGTTTCATATTTTATAAACTACTGTCAAGCTTGAACAAATTACTCTTATACAATTTTCTGTATGTTTAAATTTTCAATTCATTATATAATTTTTTTGAAATTTAGAACTTCATTCTACTATTTTACTTCATTGGTTAGTCGTAGCATAGGAGAATAGTTAAAATTCATGATAGTTTTTCAATTATAAACCTCCATAAAAATTTATATAAATTTTATGACATCAATATCTGGTCTCCTCTTGACTCATGTGGCTCATAGGAATTTAAATACATATAAATCTTATTTGTAATATTATACTGAATGCAATATTTATAATCTCTAACCACTAAGGAATAACCGAGATCATGAAAAGAGTTATTAGAAAAAGTTTTGAATCTAATATTTCTTATGGTTTCTATTGTTTTAAACAAAATATATTAAATATATTTCAGTTGAAAACATTTTAGGTTGCACTTTTTTCAATCTAACAAGATAATTACTATAAAAATATTTGTTTGATGCATATTGCCTCCACAACAACTCAATTGTTCTTACTCAAAATGTGGACATTGATTTGTTAGTAATAATATTTGAGTTATTTGATATGCATAGATATTGTAATATTAAAATTAACAATTATTTTAGATATCCGAGATATATCCGAATATATCCGAAAGCATATAAGATTTAAACGCGTTATTACGTAATGTGATAAATTAAAAAACTACCGCCTGTTGTAAATTTTTAAACCTTTAATTTTCGCTAAAAATAATATTTTAGATAACACATTTTCTCTGTTGGATTAACCATATTCTTTTTTATCTGATTCATTTTTTCTAATATAGAAGCTTTTTTATCTAATTCACTAATAAGAGTTTCTAGTTAGAATGTTCATGTTCCCGTCATTCTCAATTAAAGTAAAACAAGTATATGCATGTAAAACTCATATCCGCTCCATAACCTAACAGAATGTATCACAACTAATAGCAATAAATGATTTTAACAATTAATAAGGCCTTCCTCATTGATTAAAGTACGAGAGAGGATTGTGGGGATTTCACATTCAGGTCCTACCGTGGTCTAATTTTGATAATGTTATATGAGATCAAAACAAAAAAAGTATCAGAATATATTTAAAACAAGAATAAAATGGACTACACAATTTTTAATAAAATTCAAATTTCCTATACTTTGATAATTCTTTTATAAGTCCCCTTAGAAACAAGAAAAAATATTGAAGATTATAAAAATGAGTAAGTTGCCACTCCCTTATAAGTCACATATTTTAATTCTTAATCTTGTAATAGAGTAATCGTATATAATTAATTCTTATGATATATAATAAAATTATAATGAGTAAGCATTTATTAAATTGAGATCTCTTGAAACCTTATAGAACGTGGCATAAAAATATATATCAATAAACAAGTTATATTCGAAAATAATTTAAATTATTTATGTAAAATTTGTACCTCCGATGAAGTATTTCAATACGATCAAAATAAATAAAATTTTACCATGAATGGGATATAGGAGAGGGATAGCATGTCCATTGTGCATCATATTACTGTCGGATAAATAATACTATTTATATTCTACACTATTAACTTATTCGTCATTACTTCTTTTATTTTAATTCTCGATTAAGTCAAAATAATTAATTAACCAGAGAAAATAGATCATGGAGATAATGACAGATAATAAATAATGTTCAAAATGAACTTGTGAAATAAAAATTTGTAAAATTAATAAAGTTTAAATATTAATATCTCATCACTATATTATTAAATTGAATACCTATAACAACAAATCAAAAAATATTATGTTTTCTCGTTTTTAAGGACTAACATTATTTAAAATTATCTCCACCGAATTTTTCAATTCGAATAAAAAGTTTAGTTATCTAGACACATCTTGGTAAATTATATAAAAAATTAGAACTTTCATGATAATTTATGATAATTTATAACAATTGTATAAGTTTAGTGAGAGAATAAAAATATATTACAAAAATATTTTACAACGGTTCTCTTATAATTGAATTAGAAATTATATTAATGCTTTTGAAGGTTATTCACTTTGTCTCATTGATGATATAATAATTTAAAGTTCATCTAATATTGTTTTAAATATTAAATTAATGTAGAACTTATAGCGCCATTAAGTACAAAAATTTAAATATATGAATACTACTAATTTTCCTTCGTGTTTTAGTTACATATTTTAATTTTTTTCTTCTTATCTCTAATTCATATGTACTCAAATTCTTATATGACTAACACGGGTTAAAATGTGACAATATTTTTATCTCAATTCTTACTTCTAAGAGAAAACTAATATAAACTCGTAAATTAATATTCGCTCTGTATCTTTCTGAATGCACCTTTATTAGAAGTTATCTATACAGATAATGCAAAACAGAGCTTAATAGAAATAAACTAATAAGAAAGAATAAAGATAGCTACATGATGTAATAGAAATATCAATGAATATATAATTTTGCTATCTCTTTGATCATTTTACTAGAAAAATAAGTGAAATAATGCACATTTTTAAGCAGATATTACTGTAACACATATAAACATTTGCATAGTTTCTAAGTTCAGTGTAATAAAATAATGATAATTAATTTTTATAGGCAAAATATAAAACATATAATTAAATTTGATCTTATATCAACCTAAGATGTCTTGAAACCTTATGTAAGATAACAAGATAATATGAAGTAAGAAAATAAAATGAAAAAAGTACTTAACTTTTCATGACCGGTTAATTATATATATTTAAATTCGGTAACAATTTTCTTATCCCTGATAATCCACATGAAATATAAAATTTTATTACTAATGAAATGATGGAGAAAGACAACTGTATCAATGTTGTTCGAAGTTAGGCCCCCGGGAAGTATACTGGTACTACCATTTAGCACATCAATAATATCTCGAATTGTAGGCCATTTTTCTTCAATGATTGGAATATTAATAGCATTTTGAGCTGGTCTTTCGGCGACTGCATCTATCACAAAAGCTGTTCTACCCTCTACAAAGCCATGGAGGAACATGATCGAAAGTAACAATGTAAGGAGGGTGAAAATATTTTCTTTGAGGTTGTCATATTGTTCGAATGGTTTTAAATCAAGATTATATTTTTATAATTCATATGGTCTTGCTTTTATACCTTAGAATACCATCTCAGAATTAAATACTGCAAACTTGTAAAATAATAAATTTGCTTAATATATATCGCATCTTTTTATTAAATTGTAATTTAATTGAAGAATCATAATAAAACTTAGTAAAAATATTCTTTCAGTAACGCTGAGTATATAGGACCTCTTTGTTTACAATGCACCCTTATTTTATGTTATGTAAACTTAACTTATTAATTGTGATCCCGATTCCTTATCAGTTAAATCGTATTATATTTATATTCTCCTAACAAAATGTTCAACAGACGAGCTTTAAATATTTTTCTTCATAAATAAAGAAAATTATTTGTGTTTAATTTGACATGTTACACATAAATAATAATATAATAATGAGAAAAACTGGATCAGAACTTTATTTTTTGAGTGGCTTAAAATATTCATTGTAATTTATTTAGAAAAGAGTGAGGTTTATAATATTATGGTGAATGAAATTTAAAATAATGACAAAATATTAATTTAACATATAGTATTAGTATCAAGGAGGATAATTTGAAATGAAACAATCGCTTTAGTGGAATATCATTTGAACAAAAAAATGCTTAATAGAATAATGATGTAATAATTTATCTCACCTTGAAAATTTATGACAGAAATTTGAAATATTTTTACATGTGTTGATGATATGACACTTTTCAATTTATTTTTATTTTTCTATAAATATATTTCTCAAATTTAATTTTATTTTCAATAATATTCTTAAACACTACTAGTACTATATATAGAAACTTATACATCACATATATAAATACTACAAGTATTATATGTAGAAACTTATACATAAAAAATATAAAATTAAACTTATCATTTGGTACCACTTCACTGTTGACCTTTATTTATTTATTTTAAATATAATTTATGCAAAATATTAATTAAATACACCGTAAAGTCTAATAACAAATAATTCTAAACAAAATTATTTATGTAAGAGAATGAATAATTTTTATAAACAAATATTAAAATTTGATTAAAAATAATATTAACATTTAATTGGATCATAACAAGAGAGAAATAAAGTTTCATATTTTATAAACGCTACTGTCAAGCTTGAACAAATTATTCTTATACAATTTTTTGTATGTTTAAATTTTCAATTCATTATAATTTTTTGAAAATTTAGAACTTCATTCTACTATTTTACTTCATTGGTTTGTCGTAGCATAGGAGAATAGTTAAAATTCATGATAGTTTTTCAATTATAAACCCCCATAAAAATTTATATAAATTTTATGACATCAATATCTGGTCTCCTCTTGACTCATGTGGCTCATAGGAAATTTAAATACATATAAAACTTATTTGTAATATTATACTGAATGCAATATTTATAATCTCTAACCACTAAGGAATAACCGAGATCATGAAAAGAGTTATTAGAAAAAGTTTTGAATCTAATATTTCTTATGGGTTTCTATTGTTTTAAACAAAATATATTAAATATATTTCAGTTAAAAACATTTTAGGTTGCACTTTTTTCAATCTAACAAGATAATTACTATAAAAATATTTTGTTTGATGCATATTGCCTCCACAACAACTCAATTGTTCTTACTCAAAATGTGGACATTGATTTGTTAGTAATAGAATATTTGAGATATTTGATATGCATAGATATTGTAATATTAAAATTAACAATTATTTTAGATATCCGAGATATATCCGAATATATCCGAAAGCATATAAGATTTAAACGCGTTATTACGTAATGTGATAAATTAAAACTACCGCCTGTTGTAAATTTTTAAACATTTAATTTTCGCTAAAAATAAATATTTTAGATAACACATTTTCTCTGTTGGATTAACCATATTCTTTTTTATCTGATTCATTTTTCTAATATAGAAGCTTTTTTATCTAATTCACTAATAAGAGTTTCTAGTTAGAATGTTCATGTTCCCGTCATTCTCTATTAAAGTAAAAAAGTATATGCATGTAAAACTCATATCCGCTCCATAACCTAACAGAATGTATCACAACAATAGCAATAAATGATTTTAACAATTAAATAAGGCCTTCCTCATTGATAAAAGTACGAGAGAGGATTGTGGGGGATTTCACATTCAGGTCCTACCGTGGTCTAATTTTGATAATGTTATATGAGATCAAAACAAAAAAAGTATCAGAATATATTTAAAACAAAGAATAAAATGGACTACACAAATTTTTAATAAAATTCAAATTGCCTATACTTTGATAATTCTTTTATAAGTCCCCTTAGAAACAAGAAAAATATTGAAGATTATAAAAATGAGCAAGTTGCCACTCCCTTATAAGTCACATATTTTAATTCTTAATCTTGTAATAGAGTAATCGTATATAATTAATTCTTATGATATATAATAAATTTTAAAATGAGTAAGCATTTATTAAATTGAGATCACTTGAAACCTTATAGAACGTGGCATAACAATATATATCAATAAACAAGTTATATTCGAAAATAATTTAAATTATTTATGTAAAATTTGTACCTCCGATGAAGTATTTCAATACGATCAAAATAAATAAAATTTTACCATGAATGGGATATAGGAGAGGGATAGCATGTCCATTGTGCATCATATTACTGTCAGATAAATAAAACTATTTATATTCTACACTATTAACTTATTCGTCATTACTTATTTTATTTTAATTCTCGATTAAGTCAAAATAATTAATTAACCAGAACAAAATAGATCATGTAGATAAATGACAGATAATAAATAATGTTCAAAATGAACTTGTGAAATAAAAATTTGTAAAATTAATAAAGTTTAAATATTAATATCTCACTATATTATTAAATTTGAATACCTATAACAACAAATCAAAAAATATTATGTTTTCTCGTTTTGCAAGGACTAACATTATTTAAAATTATCTCCACAGAATTTTTCAATTCAAATGAAAAGTTTAGTTATCTAGACACATCTTGGTAAATTATATAAAAAATTAGAACTTTCATGATAATTTATGATAATTTATAACAATTGTATAAGTTTAGTGAGAGAATAAAAATATATTACAAAAATATTTTACAACGATTCTTTTATAATTGAATTAGAAATTATATTAATGCTTTTGAAGGTTATTTACTTTGTCTCATTGATGATATAATAATTTAAAGTTCATCTAATATTGTTTTAAATATTAAATTAATGTAGAACTTATACCGCCATTAAGTACAGAAAATTAAATATATGAATACTACTAATTTTCCTTCGTGTTTTTTGTTACATATTTTAATTTTTTTTCTTCTTATCTCTAATTCATATGTACTCAAATTCTTATATGACTAACACGGGTTAAAATCTGACAATATTTTTATCTCAATTCTTACTTCTAAGAGAAACACTCAAATAAACTCGTAAATTAATATTCGCTCTGTATCTTTTCTGAATGCACCCTTATTAGAAGTTATCTATACAGATAATGCAAAATAGAGCTTAATAGAAATAAACTAATAAGAAAGAATAAAGATAGCTACATGATGTAATAGAAATATCAATGAATATATAATTTTGCTATCTCTTTTGATCATTTTACTAGAAAAATAAGTGAAATAATGCACATTTTTAAGCAGATATTACTGTAACACATATAAACATTTGCATAGTTTCTAAGTTCAGTGTAATAAATAATGATAATTAATTTTATAGGCAAAATATAAAACATATAATTAAATTTGATCTTATATCAACCTAAGATGTCTTGAAACCTTATGTAAGATAACAAGATAATATGAAGTAAGAAAATAAAATGAAAAAAGTACTTAACTTTTCATGACCGGTTAATTATATATATTTAAATTCGGTAACAATTTTCTTATCCCTGATAATCCACATGAAATATAAAATTTTATTACTAATGAAATGATGGAGAAAGACAACTGTATCAATGTTGTTCGAAGTTAGGCCCCCCGGGAAGTATACTGGTACTACCATTTAGCACATCAATAATATCTCCAATTGTAGGCCATTTTTCTTCAATGATTGGAATATTAATAGCATTTTGAGCTGGTCTTTCGGCGACTGCATCTATCACAAAGCTGTTCTACCCTCGACAAAACCATGGAGGAACATGATCGAAAGTAACAATGTAAGGAGGGTGAAAAATATTTTCTTTGAGGTTGTCATATTGTTCGAATGGTTTTAAATCAAGATTATATTTTTATAATTCATATGGTCTTGCTTTTATACCTTAGAATACCATCTCAGAATTAAATACTGCAAACTTGTAAAATAATAAATTTGCTTAATATATATCGCATCGTTTTATTAAATTGTAATTTAATTGAAGAATCATAATAAAACTTAGTAAAAAAATTCTTTCAGTAACGCTGAGTATATAGGACCTCTTTGTTTACAATGCACCCTTATTTTATGTTATATAAGCTTAACTTATTAATTGTGATCCCGCTTCCTTATCAGTTAAATTGTATTATATTTATATTCTCCTAACAAAATGTTCAACAGACGAGCTTTAAATATTTTTCTTCATAAATAAAAGAAAATTATTTGTGTTTAATTTGACATGTTACATATAAATAATAATATAATAATGAGAAAAAACTGGATCAGAACTTTATTTTTTGAGTGGCTTAAAATATTCATTGTAATTTATTTAGAAAAGAGTGTAGGTTTATAATATTATGGTGAATAAAATTTAAAATAATGACAAAATATTAATTTAACATATAGTATTAGTATCAAGGAGGATAATTTGAAATGAAACAATCGCTTTAGTGGAATATCATTTGAACAAAAAAATGCTTAATAGAATAATGATGGAATAATTTATCACCTTGAAAATTTATGACAGAAATTTGAAATATTTTTACATGTGTTGATGATATGACACTTTTCAATTTATTTTTATTTTTCTATAAATATATTTCTCAAATTTAATTTTATTTTCAATAATATTCTTAAACACTACTAGTACTATATATAGAAACTTATACATCACAAATATATAAATACTACAAGTATTATATGTAGAAACTTATACATAAAAAATATAAAATTAAACTTATCATTTTGGTACCACTTCACTGTTGACCTTTATTTATTTATTTTAATATAATTTATGCAAAATATTAATTAAATACACCGTAAAGTCTAATAACAAATAATTCTAAACAAAATTATTTATGTAAGAAATGAATAATTTTTATAAACAAATATTAAAATTTGATTAAAAATAATATTAACATTTAATTGGATCATAACAAGAGAGAAATAAAGTTTCATATTTTATAAACGCTACTGTCAAGCTTGAACAAATTACTCTTATACAATTTTCTGTATGTTTAAATTTTCAATTCATTATATAATTTTTTTGAAAATTTAGAACTTCATTCTACTATTTTACTTCATTGGTTAGTCGTAGCATAGGAGAATAGTTAAAATTCATGATAGTTTTTCAATTATAAACTCCATAAAAATTTATATAAATTTTATGACATCAATATCTGGTCTCCTCTTGACTCATGTGGCTCATAGGAAATTTAAATACATATAAATCTTATTTGTAATATTATACTGAATGCAATATTTATAATCTCTAACCACTAAGGAATAACCGAGATCATGAAAAGAGTTATTAGAAAAAGTTTTGAATCTAATATTTCTTATGGGTTCTATTGTTTTAAACAAAATATATTAATATATTTCAGTTGAAAACATTTTAGGTTGCACTTTTTTCAATCTAACAAGATAATTACTATAAAAATTTTGTTTGATGCATATTGCCTCCACAACAACTCAATTGTTCTTACTCAAAATGTGGACATTGATTTGTTAGTAATAGAATATTTGAGTTATTTGATATGCATAGATTTGTAATATTAAAATTAACAATTATTTTAGATATCCGAGATATATCCGAATATATCCGAAAGCATATAAGATTTAAACGCGTTATTACTAATGTGATAAATTAAAAACTACCGCCTGTTGTAAATTTTTAAACCTTTAATTTTCGCTAAAAATAAATATTTTAGATAACACATTTTCTCTGTTGGATTAACCATATTCTTTTTTATCTGATTCATTTTTTCTAATATAGAAGCTTTTTTATCTAATTCACTAATAAGAGTTTCTAGTTAGAATGTTCATGTTCCCGTCATTCTCTATTAAAGTAAAACAAGTATATGCATGTAAAACTCATATCCGCTCCATAACCTAACAGAATGTATCACAACTAATAGCAATAAATGATTTTAACAATTAAATAAGGCCTTCCTCATTGATTAAAGTACGAGAGAGGATTGTGGGGATTTCACATTCAGGTCCTACCGTGGTCTAATTTTGATAATGTTATATGAGATCAAAACAAAAAAAGTATCAGAATATTTTAAAACAAAGAATAAAATGGACTACACAAATTTTTAATAAAATTCAAATTTCCTATACTTTGATAATTCTTTTATAAGTCCCCTTAGAAACAAGAAAAAATATTGAAGATTATAAAAATGAGTAAGTTGCCACTCCCTTATAAGTCACATATTTTTAATTCTTAATCTTGTAATAGAGTAATCGTATATAATTAATTCTTATGATATATAATAAAATTTATAATGAGTAAGCATTTATTAAATTGAGATCTCTTGAAACCTTATAGAACGTGGCATAAAAATATATATCAATAAACAAGTTATATTCGAAAATAATTTAAATTATTTATGTAAAATTTGTACCTCCGATGAAGTATTTCAATACGATCAAAATAAATAAAATTTTACCATGAATGGGATATAGGAGAGGGATAGCATGTCCATTGTGCATCATATTACTGTCGGATAAATAATACTATTTATATTCTACACTATTAACTTATTCGTCATTACTTCTTTTATTTTAATTCTCGATTAAGTCAAAATAATTAATTAACAGAGAAAAATAGATCATGGAGATAAATGACAGATAATAAATAATGTTCAAAATGAACTTGTGAAATAAAAATTTGTAAAATTAATAAAGTTTAAATATTAATATCTCATCACTATATTATTAAATTTGAATACCTATAACAACAAATCAAAAAATATTATGTTTTCTCGTTTTGTAAGGACTAACATTATTTAAAATTATCTCCACCGAATTTTTCAATTCGAAATGAAAAGTTTAGTTATCTAGACACATCTTGGTAAATTATATAAAAAATTAGAACTTTCATGATAATTTATGATAATTTATAACAATTGTATAAGTTTAGTGAGAGAATAAAAATATATTACAAAAATATTTACAACGGTTCTCTTATAATTGAATTAGAAATTATATTAATGCTTTTGAAGGTTATTCACTTTGTCTCATTGATGATATAATAATTTAAAGTTCATCTAATATTGTTTTAAATATTAAATTAATGTAGAACTTATAGCGCCATTAAGTACAAAAATTTAAATATATGAATACTACTAATTTTCCTTCGTGTTTTTAGTTACATATTTTAATTTTTTTCTTCTTATCTCTAATTCATATGTACTCAAATTCTTATATGACTAACACGGTTAAAATGTGACAATATTTTTATCTCAATTCTTACTTCTAAGAGAAACACTAATATAAACTCGTAAATTAATATTCGCTCTGTATCTTTTCTGAATGCACCCTTATTAGAAGTTATCTATACAGATAATGCAAAACAGAGCTTAATAGAAATAAACTAATAAGAAAGAATAAAGATAGCTACATGATGTAATAGAAATATCAATGAATATATAATTTTGCTATCTCTTTTGATCATTTTACTAGAAAAATAAGTGAAATAATGCACATTTTTAAGCAGATATTACTGTAACACATATAAACATTTGCATAGTTTCTAAGTTCAGTGTAATAAAATAATGATAATTAATTTTTATAGGCAAAATATAAAACATATAATTAAATTTGATCTTATATCAACCTAAGATGTCTTGAAAGCTTATGTAAGATAACAAGATAATATGAAGTAAGAAAATAAAATGAAAAAAGTGCTTAACTTTTCATGACGGTTAATTATATATTTAAATTCGATAACAATTTTCTTATCCCTGATAATCCACATGAAATATAAAATTTTATTACTAATGAAATGATGGAGAAAGACAACTGTATCAATATTGTTCGAAGTTAGGCCCCCAGGGAAGTTTACTGGTACCACCCCTTGTCACTTCAACAATATCTCCAATTGTAGGCCATTTTTCTTCAATGATTGGAATATTAATAGCATTTTCAGCTGGTCTTTTCGGCGACTGCATCTATCACAAAAGTTGTTCTACCCTCTACAAACCCATGGAGGAACATGATCGAAAGTAATGTTGGAGGAGAGAGTACAGTAGAGGAGGTGAATTCATGCCAGGTACTGTTGAAGATTGCCAAGGAGTCTACGACGAAAGGCAAAGGAACTGCGGGCAGGAAAAAGCAGCAGCAGCAGAAAAAGACAGAGGTCGGTCGACCGGTCCGGTCGACCGACGTGCACAACGTGCACAGGATTTGAGCGGTCGACCGGCCGGTCGACCGCAACACTCTGTCTGCAGAAGACAGAGCTCTCGGGTTATTTCGGTCGACCGGACCGGTCGACCGGAGAGGTTTTCTGCAGGAACCCAACTCTCGGGTTGTTTCGGTCGACCGGACCGGTCGACCGTAAGAGGGAGTCGGTCGACCGACCGGTCGACCGACAGTCGGGTCTAGGCTGAAAACTGCTGTTTCGGGAAGTTATGTATTTAAGCCCTAATTGTAATTTCTAGGGTAGAGTGCCTAGAAAAAAATAAGCTGCGGACTCTCTTGTGTTCATAGAGATCCAGAGCTATTGTAATCATCTTCCTAATTGAAATCTCTCTCCATAGATTGCCCGAGGACGTAGGCAAGTTGGCCGAACCTCGTTAGATCGTGTGTTTTTGTGATTGCGCGTTCTTCTCTTGTGATTTCTGTGATTTTGGGTGTTCTTTGTGGTTGTAGAGATAGTGTGATTCTCTGTTGGTTGTTGTCGGTGCGCACAACAAGTGGTATCAGAGCTTCAGGCTACGCTTGGGATTCTGAGGATTCGAAGGGCTCCAGATCTGATCAGGTGGAGATCGTGTGTCGATCTCAGGTCAGAGGTATCGGTGTTCGAGGAGATCGTGTGTCGTTCTCAGGAGGACGCAAGGAGGGCTCGTTGAATCAGTGTTTGGAGTAGATCGGTGAGAAACTCGATCTAGGGTTTCAAGAGGCAGGTAAAAATTCCATTTTTATCTGAGGAAAGATTTATTCCAATTTGGTTATTCTTCCGCATAAATAGAGAATCAAAGGTAGATCTCAATGGCAGAAGAAACTACTTCCGTTAAAACAAAATCACAGAAATCACAAGAGAAGAATGCACAATCACAAAAACACACGATCTAACGAGGTTCGGCCAACTTGCCTACGTCCTCGGGGCAATCTATGGAGAGAGATTTCAATTAGGAAGATGATTACAATAGCTCTGGATCTCTATGAACACAAGAGAGTCCGCAGCTTATTTTTCTCTAGGCACTCTACCCTAGAAATTACAATTAGGGCTTAAATACATAACTTCCCGAAACAGTAGTTTTCAGCCTAGACCCGACTGTCGGTCGACCGGTCGGTCGACCGACTCCCTCTTACGGTCGACCGGTCCGGTCGACCGAAACAACCCGAGAGTTGGGTTCCTGCAGAAAACCTCTCCGGTCGACCGGTCCGGTCGAACGAAACAACCCGAGAGCTCTGTCTTCTGCAGACAGAGTGTTGCGGTCGACCGGCCGGTCGACCGCTCAAATCCTGTGCACGTTGTGCACGTCGGTCGACCGGACCGGTCGACCGACCTCTGTCTTTTTCTGCTGATGCTGCTTTTTCCTGCCCGCTGTTCCTTTGCCTTTCGTCGTAGACTCCTTGGCAATCTTCAACAGCACCTGGCATGAATTTACCTCCTCTACTGTACTCTCTCCTCCAACAAGTAACAATGTAAGGAGGGTGAAAAATATTTTCTTTGAGGTAGTCATGTTGTTCGAATGGTTTTAAATCAAGATTATATTTTTATAATTCATATGGTCTTGCTTTTATACCTTAGATTACCATCTCAGAATTAAATACTGCAAACTTGCAAAATAATAAATTTGCTAAATATATATCGCATCTTTTTATTAAATTGTAATTTAATTGAAGAATCAAAATAAAACTTAGTAAAAAAATTCTTTCAGTAACGCTGAGTATATAGGACCTCTTTGTTTACAATGCACCCTTATTTTATTTTATGTAAACTTAACTTATTAATTGTGATCCCGCTTCCTTATCAGTTAAATTGTATTATATTTATATTCTCCTAACAAAATGTTCAACAGACGAGCTTTAAATATTTTTCTTCATAAATAAAAGAAAATGATTTGTGTTTAATTTGACATGTTACATATAAATAATAATATAATAATGAGAAATAACTGGATCAGAACTTTATCTTTTGAGTGGCTTAAATATTCATTGTAATTTATTAAGAAAAGAGTGTAGGTTTACAATATTATGGTGAATGAAATTTAAAATAATGACAAAATATTAATTTAACATATAGTATTAGTATCAAGGAGGATAATTTGAAATGAAACAATCGGTTTAGTGGAATATCATTTGAACAAAAAAATGCTTAATAGAATAATGATGGAATAATTTATCACCTTGAAAAGTTACGACAGAAATTTGAAATATTTTTACATGTGTTGATGATATGACACTTTTCAATTTATTTTTATTTTTCTATAAAATATATTTCTCAAATTTAATTTTATTTTCAATAATATTCTTAAACACTACTAGTACTATATATAAAAAACTTATACATCACAAATATATAAATATTACAAGTATTATATGTAGAAACTTATACATAAAAAATATAAAATTAAACTTATCATTTTGGTACCACTTCACTGTTGACCTTTACTTATTTATTTTAAATTTAATTTATGAAAAATATTAATTAAATACACCGTAAAGTCTAATAACAAATAATTCAAAACAAAATTATTTATGTAAGAGAATGAATAATTTTTATAAACAAATATTAAAATTTGATTAAAAATAATATTAACATTTAATGGGATCATAACAAGAGAGAAATAAAGTTTTATATTTTATAAATGCTACTGTCAAGCTTGAACAAATTACTCTAATACAATTTTTTGTATGTTTAAAATTTCAATTCATTATATAATTTTTTTGAAAATTTAGAACTTCATTCTACTATTTTACTTCATTGGTTAGTCGTAGCATAGGAGAATAGTTAAAATTCATGATAGTTTTTCAATTATAAACCCCATAAAAATTTATATAAATTTTATGACATCAATATCTGGTCTACTCTTGACTCATGTGGCTCATAGGAAATTTAAATACATATAAATCATATTTGTAATATTATACTGAATGCAATATTTATAATCTCTAACCACTAAGGAATAATCGAGATCATGAAAAGAGTTATTAGAAAAAGTTTTGAATCTAATATTTCTTATGGGTTTCTATTGTTTTAAAAAAAATATATTAAATATATTTCGGTTGAAAACATTTTAGGTTGCACTTTTTTCAATCTAACAAGATAATTACTACAAAAATATTTTGTTTGATGCATATTGCCTCCACAACAACTCAATTGTACTTACTCAAAATGTGGACATTGATTTGTTAGTAATAGAATATTTGAGATATTTGATATGCATAGATATTGTAATATTAAAATTAACAATTATTTTAGATATTCGAGATATATCTGAATATATCTGAAAGCATATAAGTTTTAAACACGTTATTACGTAATGTGATAAATTAAAAACTACCGCCTGATGAAAATTTTTAAACCTTTAATTTTCGCAAAAAATAAATATTTTAGATAACACATTTTCTCTGTTGGATTAACCATATTCTTTTTTATCTGATTCATTTTTTCTAATATAGAAGCTTTTTTTTTCTAATTCACTAATAAGAGTTTCTAGTTAGAATGTTCATGTTCCCGTCATTCTCTATTAAAGTAAAACAAGTATATGCATGTAAACTCATATCCGCTCCATAACCTAACAGAATGTATCACAGCTAATAGCAATAAATGATATTAACAATTAAATAAGGCCTTCCTCATTGAAAAAAGTACGAGAGAGGATTGTGGGGGATTTCACATTCAGGTCCTACCGTGGTCTAATTTTGATAATGTTATATGAGATCAAAACAAAAAAGTATCAGAATATATTTAAATCAAAGAAAAATGAACTACACAAACTTCTAATAAAATTCAAATTGTCTATACTTTGATAATTCTTTTATAAGTCCCCTTAGAAACAAGAAAAAATATTGAAGATTATAAAAATGAGCAAGTTACCACTCCCTTATAAGTCACATATTTTAATTCTTAATCTTGTAATAGAGTAATCATATATAATTAATTCCTATGATATATAATAAATTTTAAAATGAGTAAGCATTTATTAAATTGAGATCTCTTGAAACTTTATAGAACGTGACATAACAATATATATCAATAAACAAGTTATATTCGAAAAATAATAAATTATTTATGTAAATTTGTACTTCCGATGAAGTATTTCAATACGATCAAAATAAATAAAATTTTACCATGAATGGATATAGGAGAGGGATAGCATGTCCATTGTGCATCATATTACTGTCGGATAAATAATACTATTTATATTCTACACTATTAACTTATTCGTCATTACTTCTTTTATTTTAATTCTTGATTACGTCAAAATAATTAATTATTCTATATTAACCGGAGCAAAATAGATCATGGAGATAAATGACAGATAATAAATAATGTTCAAAATGAACTTGTGAAATAAAATTTGTAAAATTAATAAAGTTTAAATGTTAATATCTCATCACTATATTATTAAATTTGAATACCTATAACAACTAATCAAAAATATTATGTTTTCTCTTTTTGCAAGGACTAACATTATTTAAAATTATCTCCACAGAATTTTTCAATTCGAAAGAAAAGTTTAGTTATCTAGACACATCTTAGTAAATTGTATAAAAAATTAGAACTTTCATGATAATTTATGATAATTTATAACAATTGTATAAGTTTAGTGAGAGAATAAAAATATGTTACAAAAATATTTTACAACGATTCTCTTATAATTGAATTATAAATTTTATTAATGCTTTTGAAGGTTATTCACTTTGTCTCATTGTTGATATATTAATTTAAAGTTCATCTAATATTGTTTTAAATATTAAATTTAATGTAGAACTTGTACCGCCATTAAGTACAAAAAAATTAAATATATGAATACTACTAATTTTCCTTCTGTTTTTAGTTACATATTTTAATTTTTTTCTTCTTATCTCTAATTCATATGTACTCAAATTCTTATATGACTAACACAGGTTAAAATGTGACAATATTTTTATCTCAATTCTGACTTCTAAGAGAAATACTCATATAACTCGTAAATTAATATTCGCTCTATATCTTTTCTGAATACACCCTTATTAGAAGTTATCTATACAGATAATGCAAAACAGAGCTTAATAATTGAAATAAACTAATAAGAAAGAATAAAAATAGCTACATGATGTAATAGAAATATCAATGAATATATAATTTTGCTATCTCTTTGATCATTTACAAAAAAAATAAGTGAAATAATGCACATTTTTAAGCAGATATTACTGTAACACATATAACATTTGCATAGTTTCTAAGTTCAGTGTAAAAAGTAATGATAATTAATTTTATAGGCAAAATATAAAACATATAATTAAATTTGATCTTATATCAACCTAAGATGTCTTGAAACCTTATGTAAGATAACAAGATAATATGAAGTAAGAAAATAAAATGAAAAAGTACTTAACTTTTCATGACCGGTTAATTATATATATTTAAATTCGGTAACAATTTTCTTATCCCTGATAATCCACATGAAAATAAAATTTTATTCCTAATAAAATGATGGAGAAAGACAACTGTATCAATATTGTTCGAAGTTAGGCCCCCCGGGAAGTTTACTGGTACCACCCTTTATCACTTCAACAATATCTCCAATTGTAGGCCATTTTTCTTCAATGATTGGAATATTAATAGCATTTTTCAGCTGGTCTTTCGGCGGCTGCATCTATCACAAAAGCTGTTCTAACCCTCTACAAACCCATGGAGGAACATGATCGAAAGTAACAATGTAAGGAGGGTGAAAAATATTTTCTTTTAGGTTGTCATCTTGTTTGAATGGTTTTAAATCAAGATTATATTTTTGTAATTCATATGGTCTTGCTTTTATACCTTAGATTACCATCTCAGAAATAAATACTGCAAACTTGCAAAATAATAAATTTGCTAAATATATATCGCATCTTTTTATTAAATTGTAATTTAATTGAAGACTCATAATAAAACTTAGTAAAAAAATTCTTTCAGTAACGCTGAGTATATAGGACCTCTTTGTTCACAATGCACCATTATTTTATTTTATGTAAACTTAACTTATTAATTGTCATCCCGCTTCCTTATCAGTTAAATTGTATTATATTTATATTCTCCTAACAAAATGTTCAACAGACGAGCTTTAAATATTTTTCTTCATAAATAAAAGAAAATGATTTGTGTTTACTTTGACATGTTACATATAATAATAATATAATAATGAGAAAAAACTGGATCAGAACTTTGTTTTTTGACTGGCTTAAAATATTCATTATAATTTATTAAGAAAAGAGTGTAGGTTTATAATATTATGGTGAATGAAATTTAAAATAATGGCAAAATATTAATTTTAACATATAGTTTTAGTACCAAGGAGGATAATTTGAAATGAAACAAAATCGCTTTATTGGAATATCATTTGAACAAAAAATGCTTAATAGAATAATGATGGAATAATTTATCACCTTGAAAAGTTACGACAGAAAATTGAAATATTTTTACATGTGTTAATGATATGACACTTTTCAATTTATTTTTATATTTCTACAAAATATATTTCTAAAATTAATTTATTTTTCAATAATATTCTTAAATACTACTAGTACTATATATAGAAACTTATACATCATAAATATATAAATACTACTAGTATTATATGTAGAAACTTATACATAAAAAATATAAAATTAAACTTATCATTTTGGTACCACTTCACTGTTGACCTTTATTTATTTGTTTTAATTTAATTTGTGCAAAATATTAATTAAATATATCATAAAGTCTAATAATAAATAATTCTTAACAAAATTATTTATGTAAGAGAATGAATAATTTTTATAATCAAATATTAAAATTTGATTAATAATAATATTAACATTTAAAGGGATCATAACGAGAGAGAAATAAAGTTTCATATTTTATAAATGCTACTGTCAAGCTTGAACAAATTACTCTTATACAATTTTTTGTATGTTTAAAATTTCAATTCATTATATTATTTTTTTTGAAAATTTAGAAATTCATTCTATTTTTTACTTCATTGATTGGTCGTAGCATAGGAGAATAGTTAAATTCATGATAGTTTGTCAATTATTAACCCCCATAAAAGTTTATATAAATTTTATGACATTAATATTGTTGGCCCAGAGGCCTTCCACTCTAGTTTTGATGATGATTAACTCATGTAGTTATGGTTTACTAATAATCATGTGATGTTTAGTTTCAGATGCTTAACCAAGATATTTGTAGGTGATTAGCTTCAACAAAGGTGTTTTGGAGCTTTCACATGGTGATTCAAGAGCCCGAGCGTCAAAGTTTATTTCTAGCACTCGTTGGAGTCAAGCTCGGTGGATCACGTTTGGATCGAGTCGACTTGGAGACGGAGCTCTACAACAAGACTTTGGTACAGTGTTTAGTTTATGTTTTAGATCCATTGTAAGTTAGATAGTGTGATATTCTCAAGTTCACAACACACACACTTGTTTAAGTTTCATGTTTTGGTTTTCATTTTGGTTTAACCGATCTTGGTTTTCATGAATAGATAGAATCAACAAGTTTACATGGTTTAATGTATATTAGATTTGTTCTATATACATGTAGGCTTCAACTATTTAAACAAACTTAGTTTGATAGTCTTTTTTATGAGTTTGGAGTTTTGGTATTTTAACAAAACTTATTTTCAGATTTAAAGTCAAAAACATTGATATATATCTTTATATGTATATTAGATTATATCCATAGACTATATGCCTCAAAGTTGTTTCAATATCATGTTTTTGTATTTGGATGAGTTTTGGACAAAACGTTTTCCATTTCAAAAATCTAAGTTTTGGAAAATACGGATTTTGGTTTTCGGCAAAATTTTCATAACACAAAAAGAGTTCAAAATGTTTGTAAATTAGTTTGATTTTTACTCAAACAAGTTTGTATTTCAAATAGAATATAAGAACTTATTTTTGTGAATTTTTAGAGATTTTATGGGATTTATTTGATAAATAAAAACCCAGTTTTTCAAGTCCTATATTCAGTCTGCCAGGCTCTGGCGGTCGACCGATCGGTCGACCGAACCAGGAGTCGGTCGACCAGAACGGTCGACCGAATGTGCACAAGACGTGCATAAGGCCATATCAGTTGGCCGGTCGACCGCCTGAAGGCAACCCACTCTCACGTTGTCCCGGTCGACCGGGCGGTCCACCGGCCAGAGAGCGTTGCTCTCTGGTTCTGGGCACGGTCGACCGGGCGGTTGACCGGCAGGCTCAAAGGTCACTTTTTTGATCGTTAGCCGGTCGACCGGCCGGTCGACCGGAAGGTCAATTTTGACCTTTCTGCCAGCCAACGGGCATAATTTTTATGGGGCCTATTTATTCCACATTTGAGAGAGGTTTTGATACAAGTTTTTAAGAGCAAAATTTTCCTACTTCTCTAGTGTTTAAACAGCAAGTTTTCAAAAGATTTTGGGTTCAAAAGATCTATCTTTTTTGTTTTAAAGTGTTGAAAAATTCAAAGAAAAAGAGAGTATTTGGGAATTAGTTTTTGATCTCTAATTCTATATCTATCTTGTGATTTTCCCAAGTGTTTTTCTTTGTTGTTTTCATTTCCAAACACTTATTTTCTCACTTGAGCTTATCATATCTACCTATCTATTAGGATCTTTGTTTAAGTGAGAAACAATTAGTTTGTGGTCTTTTGATCACTAAGTTATAACCCTCCTACTTTGTGTTATCCCTCTTGTGTAGAGGTTGATTTTTTGAGTGGTGGCTTTGTGCCCTATCCCTTTAGTGAGAGGTTGATTGATTTGTATTGGCTAAGTGCCTACCCCTCTTGTGTGAGGTGGTTTTTGTGTTGGTTGTGCCTAGCCTCTAAGTGTAGAGGTTGTTTTGGTTGAGAGAGGAGTTGTGTACTCCATATTATAATTGCCCCAAATCCTCAGTGGAGGTTCCCTGTGTGGGAGTCCTGTGTGGACAAGTTAGTGGAAATCCTTCTGTGTGAAGGCGGGGAAAGCTGTGTACTCGAACCTCGAAACAAATCTCGGTGTTTGCGTTTGTTCCATTGACTCTAACTCTCTCTTTTTTACATTGTGCCTTGCATCATTTCATATTGCTCATTCATATATTATATGATTGGCTTGTTTGTGTGTGCCTCACTTGTGTTTAACCACGAGAGCTTCATATAGCACCTCAACTCTTATTCAGAGGAATCAAGAGGAGTTAGTCCAGAGCCCTTCACCGGGAATTCGGCTACACTCGTTGGTTACATTAAGTGTGTTGCAATTTAGTTTAAATTTTCGCATTTTGTTCATTAGATTAGCCGTACACCTATTTACCCCCCTCTAGGTGTACTTACAATTGGTATCAGAGCCTACGCTCTCGATATTAGGTTTAACCACCTAGGAGTGTGATCTTGGTTTTACTAATCTAGATTTGCTTTTGCACATATATTGTTTGCACACACTCATGGATTGCTTGACACCTCCCATGTTTGATGTTTCCAACATTGACATGTGAAAATTTAGGATGTCCATGTATCTAAAAACCCTAGGCTTGCATGTTTTCCTTGCCGCTACCAAGAAATCCTATCTTGGTAATAGCAAACATATAGAGGCCAATGCACAAGCCCTTGAGGCACTTAGAAGCACACTTAATAAAGAATATCTTATATTAATTTCTAACTGTGATTCCGCCTTTGCAGTGTGGAACACGTTGACCTCTTTCGAGCTACAAACGCCCAACATTGTGGAGGATGAATCTAGTGGAGAATCCGAGCAACAATGCTACATAGTCCAAGGGAATGACTCCCTTGAGGTATACTCGGAAACTCAATTAGATGGTGATGATGCTAGTTCTTCTTGTGATGATTATGTTGATCCAAATGCTTTAAATGAAGAACTATCAATTGTTTGTGAAAAATTGCTTGAAAAATATTATCTTTTAAAAAGAAGAGTTTTGAACTAAAGAAGAAAATAAGGATTTATGTTCAAAACTAGATTTGATTTTGCAAGAGAAAGTGGAGATTTCTAATGAAAGGGATTCATTGAAATCTAAACTTGAACTTGCCCTAAAAGAAAATGATATTTTAAAAAATAGAAATGATTGTAATGAAGTTTTGAAGAAAAATAAAGTTATATCTTCAAACTTGATTTTGTTGTAAAAGAAAATGATTCTTTGAAAAACAAAATTGATTTGATTTCAAAAGATTTAGAAGTTTGCCTAAAGGAAAATAAAAATTTGAAAATTGATATAGATTCACATGTTTGCCATACTAGTGTAGCTTCACCTAACTTACCTATTGCATGCCCCTCTTCTTCTATAATTGAAAATGATATAAATTTGTTAAAGAAGAATATGAATTATTTGGGCTCCACTTTGAGCTAATGTACCATAAACCATACATGTTTGGAATCTATGTTTCGAAAGAAACAAGTTCCATCTTTGCATGCACACAAACCACGGCGTACACATGCTTCACACTTTCATGTACACAACACTATGTATGCTCATGTGTACACTTGTACACATTATGGACGTAAGGGCTACCTTACTAAGTTTTGTTATGATCGTATACATGATTCAAATTTAGCAACTAAATTTGTTTGGGTTAGGAAAGGTGCTAAACCCCATGGACCCAAAAGAGTATGGGTACCAAAGACCACCCTATTTTATTTGATATAGTTGTGGGCTCTCGCATGACGTGAGAGTTATCGTGCCTTGACGTGGATGCGTTCCAAGCTTAAAGAGGACAATTTGGATGCATCACTTTCAAGGGATGTTTGGTGGGAGGACCACCTTGTTTTGGAGATAAGGAGATGTGCCTCTTCGATTTTGGTAACAATCTCTTACTCCTCATTTATTGTTTACATGCTTTTCATATCATTGATTTTAGCATGTTTTGATGTTTCATGAATAGTATGTTAATTGACATGACTATTAGACCTGTGATATGCATGATTAGTATTTGAGACACCCATGTTTAATATGGACTTATACTTTTGTATTCTCACATTTGTTTAGCTAATATGTATATCATAGATCTAATGCATGTTCATTTACATAATGATCATATGAGTTTTTATTTTGATTTCTATGCTTCATGTTTTGATTACATGTTTAGATGTTAGTTTTCATTAAAACTTAGATATATACTTGTACAACTAGTGAGCCACAAATAGATTATTACATGTTTGTGCTTGAACGCTCATTTGTACTCATTAGATGTACTAGTATAGCCTAGTTTTGATGATTCATGCATTTGACTTGTATCCCCATATTGTACATGTTTTTTCATGTTTTTATATTTAGCTTCATATATATGTCTATTTTGTCTAAACTATTACCTATACATATACATCCTTGAGCCACTTGCCTTCATGCATATACTTTTGCGGACTCGTTTATATTTGAATATGTATGTATACTTTAGTTTGTACAAAATATACATATACCTTGAAGCCTATTTGACTTAGATGATTTTCATGTTTTTGACAAAGAAATTCATAATTGAGCTAAATTGACTAATTTCATGATTATGTTTTTCACATAACTTGTACACTCATATTATTTGTTGTTTTCTCATTATTTTATTTTCATGAGTATGATATGGGCTTTATAGATTTTGAGTGTTTGGTGATCATGTGATTTACATATTTTTCATGGAATATATTTTTGTTTTATTTCTTACTTGAAGGATTTCATACTAGTTTACAATTTTTTCATATAACTAGTTCGTATTCTTTATTTTGGAAGAGTTTTCAATTATGCTAAACTATTTTCAAACCTATTTTTGAAAACCCTTTCCATTTAAGGGCGGTTGGTTGGGCGACCATGCCTTGTATGCTTCTTATTGAAAATTCATTTTAAACATATGCATGAAATGGGTGGTAGGTAATATGAGTTATACACTTGATCTTATTGCGTTTTTAATTGGTATCATTGAATCTTTTCAATTGGTATCACTATTGACATTCTTTTTGTATACTCATATAGGTTTTTATATATATGTATGCTTACACTTCAAATAGTATCAATTTCAATTGGTATTCAATCTTCCATACATATATATATGCTTTATTTGTGCTTACTATATCTCTATATCTTTGAGCACAAATTTTAGTTATGTTGAGCTTGATTTCTTCAATGACTATTATATTTCAATTTATTATGTTTCAATTGGTATCTTATACAAGCTTATGCATTATTTTATTTGGTATTTCATAAAGGGGGAGAAAATTCATATTTTTTCAATTGGTTTTGCTTGCCTTTGGTATTCTACTCCCACACTTTATGTTAAAAATGATTAAAATGACTGAAAAATGATATTGATTATTGTTGGTATCATATGCTCCTAATGAAAATTACTTTCTATTGGTACTAATCTTTACAATTGATATCAAGATTATCTATATATTTTTTAATTGATATCAAAAGTTTTGGTTGGATTCGTCAAAATGATTTATTTACTTACAATTGGTATTTAAATTTATATTAAAAACATTTATTTTATATACTTTCAATTGGTATGATTTATTGATATCATGATGCATTAAATTGATATATTTTTTTCAATTGGTATCATAATGTTTTGATTTGATTCACCCCTTATTGATATTTTTTTGTTTAAAACAAAAAGGGGGAGAACATTGTTTTTATTGTTTTCTTTGACCCCTTTGTTGATGATTGACAAAAAGGGGGAGAAGTATTTGAGTTTAATATGCATGTTTATTGTTTAATATGCATGTTATTGTTTATTTGTAAGCTTATACCAAAGTTGTTTCATACTGATTCATATTGATATTTTTTATTGTTGGTATCAAAAGCTTTTAAGTGATTATGTTCCAATTGGTATCAAGAATTTTGTTTTATTGATTGGTATCAAGAGTTTTTATGTTGCTTTTATTGATAAAGTTTTTTCATTAAAATTTTTATTGGTATCAAAAACAATTTATTAAAAACATGTTTATTTTAAAAAGGAAAAGGAATTTATTTTAAAAGTTTGGTATCAAGAGCATGTTTATTTCATTTTTGGTATCAAGAGCATGTTCATTTCATTATTTTATGCATGTTGATGCATATTCATGTTTAGTGCTCATTGCATATATTTATTGTTTATTGCTATGCATGAGTTAAGGGGAGCTTCTTTGAGGCTTAACTTTAATCCATGCATATATAACTCCATGAGTTTTGTCATCATCAAAAAGGGGGAGATTGTTGGCCCAGAGGCCTTCCACTCTAGTTTTGATGATGATTAACTCATGTAGTTATGGTTTACTAATAATCTTGTGATGTTTAGTTTCAGATACTTAACCAAGATATTAGTAGGTGATTAGCTTCAACAAAGATGTTTTGGAGCTTTCACATGGTGATTCAAGAGCCCGAGCGTCAAAGTTTATTTCTAGCTCTCGTTGGAGTCAAGCTCAGTGGATCACGTTTGGATCGAGTCGACTTGGAGATGGAGCTCTATAAGAAGACTTCGATACAGTGTTTAGTTTATATTTTAGATCCATTGTAAAGTTAGATAGTGTGATATGCTCAGTTCATAACACACACACCTGTTTAAGTTTCTTGTTTTGGTTTTCGTTTTTGGTTTAACCGATCTTGGTCATGAATAGAGAGAATCAACAAGTTTACATGATTTAATGTATATTAGATTTGTTCTATATACATGTATGCTTCAACTATTTAAACAAACTTAGTTTGATAGTCTATTTCATGAGTTTGGAGTTTTAGTATTTTAACAAAACTTATTTTCGGATTTAAAGTCAAAAACATTGATATATATCTTTATATATATATTGGATTATATCCATATACTATATGCCTCAAAGTTGTTTCAATATCATGTTTTTGTATTTGGATGAGTTTTGGACAAAACGTTTTTCCATTTCAAAAATCTAAGTTTTGAAAAATACGGATTTTGATTTTCGGCAAAATTTCCATAACACAAAAAGAGTTCAAAATGTTTGTAACTTGGTTTGATTTTTACTCAAACAAGTTTGTATTTCAAAGAGAATTATTTTGTAGATTTTTAGAGATTTTATGGGATTTATTTGATAAATAAAAACCCAGGTTTTCAAGTCCTATATTCAGTCTGCCAGGCTCTGGCGGTCGACCGACCGGTCGACTGGACCAAGAGCCGGTCGACCGGAATGGTCGACCGGATGTGCACAAGACGTGCACAAGGCTTTATCAGTTGGCCGGGTCGATCGAGCGGTCGACCGACTGAAGGCAACCCACTCTCGGGTTGTGTCGACCGGGTGGTCGACCGGCCAGAGAGCCGTTGCTCTCTGGTTCTGGACACGGTCGACCAGGCGGTCGACCGACAGGCTCAATGGTCACTTTTTTGACCGTTGGCCGGTTGACCGGCCGGTCAATTTTGACTTTCTGCCAGCCAACAGGCAGAATTTTTATGGGGCCTATTTATACCCCATTTGAGAGAGGTTTTGATACAAGTTTTTAAGAGCAAAATTTTTCTACTTCTCTAGTGTTAAAAAGCAAGTTTTCAAAAGATTTTTGGGCTCAAAAGATCTATCTTTATTCGTTTTAAAGTGTTGAAAAATTTAAAGAAAAAGAGAGTATTTGGGAATTGGTTTTTGATATCTAATTCTATATTTATCTTGTGATTTTCCCAAGTGTTTTTCTTTGTTGTTTTCATTTCCAAACACTTTATTTTCTCACTTGAGCTTATCATATCTACCTATCTATTGGATCTTTGTTTAAGTGAGAAAGAATTAGTTTGTGGTCTTTTGATCACGAAGTTGTAAACCCTCCTACTTTGTGTTATCCCTCTTGTATAGAGGTTGATTTTTGGAGTGATGGCTTTGTGCCTATCCCTCTAGTGAGAGGTTGATTGATTTGTATTGGCTAAGTGCTTACCCCTCTTGTGTGAGGTGGTTTTTGTGTGTTGGTTGTGCCTAGCCTCTAAGTGTAGAGGTTGTTTTGGTTGAGAGAGGAGTTGTGTACTCCATATTGTAATTGCCCCAAATCCTCAGTGGAGGTTCCCTGTGTGGGAGTCCTGTGTGGACAAGTTAGTGGAAATCCTTCTGTGTGAAGGCGGGAACGTAGAGCTGTGTGCTTGAACCTCGAAACAAATTTCGGTGTTTGCATTTGTTCCATTGACTCTAACTCTCTCTTTCACATTGTGCCTTGCATCATTCATATTGCTCATTCATATATTATATGCTTGACTTGTTTGTGTGTGCCTCACTTGTGTTTAACCACGAGAGCTTCATATAGCACCTCAACTCTTATTCAGAGGAATCAAGAGTAGTTAGTCCAGAGCCCTTCACCGGAATTCGGCTACACTCGTTGGTTACATTAAGTGTGTTACAATTTAGTTTTAATTCCGCATTTTGTTCATTAGATTAGCCGTACACCTATTCACCCCTAGGTGTACTTACAAATATCTGGTCTCCTCTTGACTTATGTGGCTCGTAGGAAATTTAAATACATATAAATCTTATTTGTAATATTATATTGAATGCAATATTTATAATCTCTAACCGATAAGGAATAACCGGGATCATGAAAAGAGTTATTAGAAAAAGTTTTGAATCTAATATTTCTTATGGGTTTCTATTGTTTTAAAGAAAATATATTAAATATATTTCGGTTGAAAACATTTTAGGTTGCACTTTTTCAATCTAACAAGATAATTACTACAAAAATATTATATTGGATGCATATTGCCTCCACAACAACTCAATTGTACTTACTCAAAATGTGAACATTGATTTGTTAGTAATATAATATTTGAGATATTTGATATGCATTAAAAAATAGATATTGTAATTTTTATAGGAAAAATTATTTTAGATATTCGAGATATATCAGAATATATCTGAAAGCATATAAGTTTTAAACAAGTTATTATGTAATGTGATAAATCTGTTAAAAACTACAACCTGATGTAAATTTTTAAACCTTTAATTTTCTCTAAAAATACTTTTTTATATAACACATCTTCTCTGTTGGATTAACCATATTCTTTTTTATCTGATTCATTTTTTCTAATATAGAAGCTGTTTTTTAAATTTAATTTTTTATTAAGAGTTTCTAGTTAGAATGTGCATGTTCCCGTCATTCTCTATTAAAGTAAAACAAATATATACATGTAAAATTTATATCTGCTTCATAACCTAACTGAATGTATCACAACTAATAACAATAAATGATATTAACAATTAAATACAGCCTTGCTCATTGAAAAAAGTACGAGAGAGGATTGTGTGGGGTTTTAGATTCAGGTCCTACCATGGTCTAATTTTGATAATGTTATATGAGATCAAAACGAAAAAGTATCAGAATATATTTAAAACAAAGAATAAAATGAACTAAACAAACTTCTAATAAAATTCAAACTGTCTATACTTTGATTATTCTTTTTATAAGTCCCCTTAGAAATAAGAAAAAATATTGAAGATTATAAAAATGCACAAGTTTAAAAAATATTATTGCCACTCCCTTATAAGTCACATATTTTAATTTTTGAAATCTTGTAATAGAGTAATCGTATATAATTAATTCTTATGGTAATAGAGTAATCGTATATAATTAATTCCTATGATATATAATAAATTTGAAAATAAATTAAAAATGAGTAAGCCTTTTTAAAATTGAGATCTCTTGAAACCTTATTGAACGTGGCGTAACAATATGTAACAATAAACAAGTTATATTCGAAAATAATATAAATTATTTATTTTAAAATTTGTACAATTGATGAAGTATTTTAATACGATCAAAATAAATAAAATTTTACCACTAATGGGATATAAGTGAGGGATAACATTTCCATTGTGCATCATGTTACTGTCGGATAAATAATACTATTTATATTCTACATCTATTAGCTTATTCGTCACTACTTCTTTTATTTTAAAATTTTCTTGATTAAGTCAAAATAATTAATTATTCTACATTAACTTGAGCAAAATAGATAATGGAGATAAATGACTGATAATAAATAATGTTCAAAATAAACTTATGAATAAAAGTTTATAAAATTAATAAAGTTTAAATATTAATATCACATCACTATATTATTAAATTTGAATACCAATAACAACTAATCAAAAAAATATTATGTTTTCACTTTTTGCAAGGACTAATATCATTAAAATTATCTTCATAGAATGTTTCAATTCAAAATGAAAAGTTTAGTTATCTAGACACATCTTGATAAATTATATAAAAATTAGAACTTTCATGATAATTTGTGATAATTTATAACAATTGTATAAGTTTAGTAAGAAAATAAAAATATTTTACCATAATATTTTACAACCATTCTCTTATAATTGAATTAGAAATTATATTAATGCTTTTAAAGGTTATTCACTTTATGTCATTGATGATATAATAATTTAAAGTTCATCTAATATTAATTTAAATATTAAATTTAATGTAGAACTTATGCCTCCATTCAGTACAAAAATTTAAATATATGAATACTACTCATTTTCCTTCGTGTTTTTAGTTACATATTTTAATTTTTTCTTCTTATCTCTAATTTCATATGTATTCAAATTCTTATCTGACTAACACAGGTTTAAATATAATAATATTTTTATCTCAATTCTTACTTCTAAGAGAAATGCTCATATAAACTCGGTAAATTAATATTCGCTCTGTATCTTTTCTGAATGCACCCTTATTAGAAGTTATCTATACAGATAATGTAAAAGAGAGCATAATAGAAATAAATTAATAAGAAAGAATAAAGAGAACTAATGATGTAATAGGAATATCAATGAATATATAATTTTGCTATCGCTTTTGATCATTTTACCATAAAAACAAGTGAAATATGCACATTTTTAAACAGATATTACTGTAACACATATAAACATTTGTATAGTTTCTAACTTTATTGTAAAAAAGAAATGGTAATTAATTTTTATAGGCAAAATATAAATAAAATCTTGTTGATTGATTTTTTTTAAATTCTGTTGAAGGTTAGTCAAAGATCGATGCAATCAATGATGTCGAATACGGGAGCATGTCGGTCGTATCGAAAGTTGGATTATACAGGAGGAACCAAGACTAGTCGACTAGGGCAATGACCTAATTAACTAATGATACAAACATGAAAATACACCTAGAGGGGGGTGAATAGGTGTATGGATAATCTAATGACATATGATGCGGAATTAAAAACTAATTGCAACACACCAAGTGTAACCAAAGAGAGTAGCCGAATTTCCGGTGACGGGCTCTAGACTATCCCCTCTAAATTCCTCTAAATAAAAGTTGAGGTGCTACATGAAGCTCTCTTGGTTCAACACTAATGAGGCACACAATCAATACCAAGCATATATATGATATGAATAATATGATGCAATGCAAGATATAAAAGAGAGAGCTCTTAGAGATAGTGGATCAATCGCAAACACCGAGATATGTTTCGAGGTTCGAGACACTGCTCTACTAAAAACACCTAAAGGGGGATGAATAGGTATTAATGCTAATCAAATGCACTTTTAAAACTAGTTAAAATGAATGATGCAAGCGGTCACTCAAACAAGAAATTGAAGCTAAATTCCCGGTAAAGGGCTCTGGAACTTCTCCTCTTTGATTCCTCTAGATGATGAGTTGAGGTGCTTAATTGCTTCGTTGTTGATATGAGTATAGACCAAAAATGCAAGAAGATGAAATGAATGTAATATTGAAAATAAGACAAATAGTATCACAAGTAAAAGAATGTAAAGTAACAAAGAGCAAGAAGAAATCAATCGCAAATACAAGAGAATTTGTTTCGAGATTCGAGCCACTGCTCTACGTCCCCGCCTTCACCACTTTGAAGGATTTCCACTAAATCCACAATGAGAACTTCCACACAGGAACCTTACACCCAAGGGATTACAACTTGGTCTACTCAAGATCGGAGTACCCAACTCCAACAATACTATCCTCCACACAAGAGGAACCACAACTCAACAGAATACAAGTCAGTTGGTAATTTAGGAAGACCACAAACACTCTCTTACAACTTCTTATAGAGTGGAATACGATTGTGGCTCAAGAAACTAAGTGAGAGAAGAAAAATCAGTTGAAGAGATTTTGAAGACTTAAAACAAACTGAAAAGCTTTTGAAAAAGAAGAACTTAGAAATGAAAAGCAATGGAACACTTCTCTCTTGAAAACACTTGAAACTTGTATATTTTTCTTGTGAAAAATCAAAAACCCATGCCCTCTATTTATAGGCAAAGGATGAATAGCATCCAAGAGTGATATTAGGTCATTAGGGGTGAGTATAACCACTTGGGAACAAGAAATAGCTGTTGGAACCCATAAAAAACAAAACAAATCCAAAATAGAGCTGTTGTGCCAATCTGGACGTCTGCCGGTCGACCGGCACGTCACTTAAAATATAGCCGTTGGCGCAAGGCAATTTAAAAAGAAAATTTTGAACGGCCGGTTGACCGGTCGATTGACCGGCACAAACCGAGAGCAAGTGTCATGCAGTCGGTAGACCACAGGGATTGACGGTCGACCGACAAACGTGCACAGCGAGCACGCTCATGGCCAAAAGTCCCGGTCGATCGACCGGTCGACCGCTTTGGCCTGAAACAGTTATTGTCGACCGGCCGGTCGACCGTTATGTCCTGAAATAGATTTAAATTAGATTTTTGAACTTTGAAATATTTTAAAAATATTTTGAATTGATTTAAAGGTTATGTAGCATAGTATAGGAGATAAAATACATGTTCGAAACATGATATAAGAATTTAAAAATTATGAAACATGTATTAATACCAAACATGCAACAAAACCAATACTACCCAAAACTTGTATTTTTGAAAAGTATATTTTTGTGTGTGTAACCTCTTGAGCACATCTATTATATCCTTACTCTTTAACATACTAAAATCTTATAAGGGTCTAGGTGACTACAAGATCTTCAATCGGGCTTTTCCATTTGCATCGTTGAGTTACTTGAATTCTTGATCCCGTATTTGAGTCATCTTGAGTCAACACCACCTTCCTTTAGCGAAGAAATTTTCTTAGAACCCTGAAATAATATTAAACACTTAAACTTGATTAGTACAAATAACTATATATGTTTTTTGAGCATCAAAACTTTAAAACCGGGTGATTGTAACCTTGAGCCAACAATCTCCTCCTTTTTGATGATGACAAAATATACGAGTTTTTTAAAAAAAATGTGAAAGGAGGTAGAAAAAGCTTCCCTCAAATCATGCTATCTATCAAGAATATGTTCTTTACAAATTATAACAAAAATGAATTGAAAAATATGCATGAAAAAGAAATAATAACTCAAAAGTATTTCTCTCCCTTTTTGTCATGCATCAAAAAGGGTCAAGTCAATCAAAATATTTTTGAAGAGTATTTGCAAAAATCTCAAGAATTCATAATATAAACAATTAATTCACCACAAATAAATGAAAATCTATTATAATCTAGTGGTTTAGTAAAAATATACGCAAGTTAAAAATTGGTGGAAATATAATAAATGTCAATATCACCTTTCTCATAATGATCTCTAAGAAAGTGATATTGAATGTTAATGTGCTTCCTCTTACTATGTTTATTTGCATTTTTAGTCATATGAATAGTACTAGTATAATCACAAAATATCTTAATATGATCATATTGCAAATCATAGTCAAGGAGAGTATGTTTCATCCAAAGGACTTGTGCACAACAAGCCCCGACCACAACATACTCCGCCTCGACGGTTGAGAGGGCTACAGAATTTTGTTTCTTGGAAGACCATAAAATAAGACAATTTATTAGAAATTGACAAATTCTACTAGTACTCTTCCTATCCACTCTACAACCCGCATTGTCAGCATTCGAAAAACTCGTCATGAAAAATTGTCCGATTTTCGGATAACACAAACCCATTCCAATGATGCCCTTAAGATATCTAATAATGCGTTTTACCGCAATCAAATGGGACTCTTTAGGACACGATTGAAATCTAGAACATAGAAAAACACTAAACATAATATCCGGCCTACTAGCCGTTAATATAATAAACTACCAATCATACTACGATAGAGTTTAATGTTTACATTTATACTTTGTTCATCCTTATTAAGTTTTGTTGTAGTAGCCATGAGAGTTTTGCTTGTCTTAGCCCCTTCAAGCCCAAATTTCTTGATGAGTTCCTTTATATACTTGGCTTGATTTATAAAAATCCCATCACTCCTTTACTTGATTTGGAGTCCAAGGAAGTAGTTTAGTTCGCCCATCATAGACATCTCAAATTCCTCCTTCATATATGATTCAAAATCTTTGCAAAATTTTTCATTAGTAGAACGAAATATAATATCATCAACATATATTTGAATAATAAGAATATCATTATCAACATGTTTAGTAAACAAGGTGGTATCTATTGTTCCTTTAGCAAAACCATTAGAAATAAGAAATGATGAAAGTCTTTTATACCAAGCTCGAGGAGCTTGTTTTAAACCATATAAAGCTTTGTCTAGTTTGAAAATAAAATCCGGAAGTGTAGGATCAACAAACCGGGGGGTTGTTCAACATACACCTCCTCTTCAATAAAACCATTTAAAAATGCGCTTTTGACATCCATTTGAAAAAGTTTGAAATCTTTATAGGAAGCAAAAGCAAGTGTTATCCGTATGGCTTCAAGCCGTGCTACGGGTGCAAAGGTTTCCTCAAAATCGATACCTTCGATTTGGGTGTAACCTTGGGCCACTAACCTAGCTTTATTCCTAACAACATTGCCCGACTCATCCAACTTGTTTCTAAAAATTCATTTAGTGCCAATTGTTAGTCTATCATGGGGTCTAAGGATAAGATGCCAAACTTGGTTGCGGTCAAATTGATTGAGCTCTTCTGGCATGGCAAGCAACCAATATGAGTCGCCCTCGGCTTCGAGAATGTTCTTTGGTTCAAAATGAGAAATAAAAGCATAATGGACACAAAGATCATGGAGCTTGGAACGAGTAATTACCCCTTTTGATACATCACCTATAATAAGATCCTTGAGATGATGTGGAGTGAATCTCCAATCCTTTGGAAGTGGATGTGTTGGCACCACTTCAACTTCTTGAACTTCACTTTGTACATTAATCTTTGGCTTGTCTTCTTATATAGGTGAGTCCTTCAATGTTATCCTCTCCATGTCTTCACCTAAGGAATCTATTTCTACAACATTCTCAATAAAAATATTAGATTCCTCAAACTTTACATGTATAAATTCTTCAATAGTCATAGAAGATTATTGAAGACTCTATAGGCTTTACTAGTGTTAGAGTAACAACAAAAATAGTTTCATAAGATTTTACATCAAACTTACCTAAATTATCTTTAGTATTTAAAACAAAACATTTATAACCAAAAACTTTAAAATAAGAAACATTTAGTTTTTTTGAATAGTAAATTTTGAAAGAAGTTTTAAAAGTGTTTTTGTAAAAGAAAACCCTATTTGATATGTAACTATATGTGTTTACGACCTCGGCCCATAGGTATTAAGGGAGACCGTATTCATTTATCATAGTCTAGCCATTTCTTGTAGTGTTCGATTTTTTCTCTCAACTACTCCATTTTGTTGTGGAGTTCTAGGACAAGATAATTCAGGTTTAATTCTATATTCTTCGCAGTAAGTGATAAATGATTGGCTATTGAATTCACCACCTCTATCACTCCTTATTCGTAAACTTGAAGATTTCTTTTCCTTTTCAACTCTTTTTCTAAACATTTGAAAATGTGAAAAGGCTTGATTTTTATGTTCTAAAAAGAAAACCCAAGTAAAATGAGAAAAATCATCAACCAATCCAAAAGCAAAACGATTCACACTTAGACTTTTGGTTTTAGTAGGACCAAACAAATCTATATGAATTAACTCCAAGGGTCATGATATCCTTGATGAATTTGAAAGAGGACTTGGTTTGTTTTTCAAGTTGGCACGCATCGCAAATGCGGTCATTTTCAAATTTCAAACAAGGAATACCTTTCACCACTTTCCTTTTGTTTATACTAGATAGATGGTCAAAAGAAATATGGCCTAGTCTCCTATGCCACAACCAAGAGTCATCATTGAAGGCATTCAAACATGTGACATTGCATTGCATATTAGACATATTAATTATGTATACATTGTTTTCACGTTATCCGGAAAGTATACATGCATTAGTTTGTTTATCAAATACATTACAAGCTAAGTCATCAAAAATCACATTAAAATCTTTATCACAAAGTTGACTAACACTTAAGAGATTATGCTTGAGGCCATCAACTAAAACAACATTCTCAATCATAGGAGATGAACCAAGTTTACTGTTACCTATACCAAAATCTTTCCTTTGGAGCCATCTCCAAAGGTGACGGTGCCACCTTCATAGTATCTTGATAGGGTTACAAAGTTGTTTATATCCCATGTTTTGTGCCTTGAGCAACCACTATCAAGATACCACCGCTCCCTACGTCTTTGAGCTTTGGAGTGTACCTACATCATGTAACATATTTATTGACTTTGGTATCTAAATTTTCTTGGGTCCTTTAATGTTAGCATTACGAACCGAAACATGATTATTAGAGGCATTTATTCTATCAAAACAAATTTAGACAAGTGACCCTTTCGGCCATAATAAGTGCATGTATAAATTTTAACATAAATGAAAGCATGATGAGTGTGTGGAGTGTGAACATGCTTGGTTTGTGGTGTGTGTTTAGCATGATGTGTGTGCACATGTTGTGATTTATGAGTATGGGTTGTAGGGGCCGGAAAATTTGGTGGTCGGAGAAAGTGGTTTTAGCTGTAAAAGATTTCCTTAATTCAAGCGAAACGATTACAACCAAAAGAACTACTCTTCCCTCTTTTCCAGTTACAAGGGAGGGAGGATGTCTGAATCTTCCCTTTGTTTAAAGCTGGGTTCTTCGTGTGGCGATGGAGAGTGAATCTTGTTCTCCGTTGACCAGATGACCGTCCTGGACCGTCGGGGGTCTTCTCTTCGGTCGGTAGAAAGAGTAACTCAGCTCCGTCTACCAAAACTCTCAAAGAGGAGGTAGGCGAAGAGCGGCTAGTACTCAGTAAGCTCGCTGAAGAGTCGTGCTTCCCTCTTGATGATCCTCTTGCCTGGATCGATTTTGATAATGCCTTATCTCAAAGCTCTCTCCCTTCAAAACTCCGATCTTTTTTTTCCTCATAGCAAACAAGACTATTTATAGGGGTCTCAGGGGGTGAAGGTGCCTCCTGAAAACGCTCCCGAATGAGGGGCCACTACCCGCTACATGCGCGGTGACTGGCCCCGCAATCAGGGCAGTTGCAACTGAGACGCGGGCGTTGGGCCAAACGCGCCTTGAAGTTTGAGACGCGGGCGTCGAGCCAAACGCGCCTTGAAGTTTGAGACGCGGGCTTCAGGCCTTCACGTCTGGATGCTGAGGCGCGGGCGTCGGGCCGACGCGCCTTGATGCTGAGACGCGGGCTTCGGGCCGACGCGTCTGAACGTTGAGACGCGGGTGTAGAGCCAACGCGTCTTAATGCTGAGACGCGAGCATCGATTCCTCGCGTCTAGAGCTTGAGACTCTGCTTCCTTAATGGCTGGTCTGTTAGTCATTTTTAGACAGCCTACAGAACCCCCTCCAAAGTTTCTGATATTCCGCAGTTGAATGGGACGGATTTCGGAATACTTTGGATCTTAGCCGTGTTCGCGTTTATGACTGGACTGTTGATGCTTCGGGTTTGATCTTATCTGGAATTGGTCTTCGTGAGTGTACTGTTGAACTCTTTGAAGCCGTCAGAGTTGATCGTGTTGAGTGTCTAGATACACAGTCTAGACCTCCCCGATTGCTTTTAGTCTGTCACGGGTGCGCTTTTGGCCGGGAGTGGTTGGTTGTCTGTTTGCGTCAGTGTACTGTTGAACTGACTTGCAGAAGCAGGAGACTGGACGCAGGTTCCCTTTTGAAAAAGCAGAGACTGCTTTAAAGACGCGACTTCTTAGCGAGACGCGATGTTTGGCCTGTTTGAGGGGACGCGGACTTTGGAGAGACGCATCTCTTGAAATGCAGACGCGATTTTCTGGGTGCATTTATGATGATGCTGACGGGGCATGTCCACCGAAGAGCCGCGTACTTTGGGACGCGCACCTGTGCCATGTCATGATTACGCCGCCAGCTGGCCTGGGGAAACGGCGAGATTTCGACTTTTGGCGCGCGGATCCCCCGGTTCATTAAATGAACTGCTCCACGTGTCAACTTCTGACTTGTGGCGGGGTCGCGACGCATGATCTTCCCTGTTCAAACAATGATTTGGCTCCACGCGTCAGGCAGCGATTCGCTGCAGCGTTTATTGGGCTAAACGCTGCGTATCTTCGCGAATCTCTGTGCCTATAAAAGGCAACAGTTAGAGAGATGTATCTTCTTCTCCGAACGAACGCATTCTCTGAGAAAAAGAACTTCCTTCTCTGTTCAACTATTCATCTCCTCGCTCGGATTTCTTGATCTTCAATGGCTCCCAAGACAAAACCGACTGCATCGACCTCAAGGGCGACCGTCGCCGAGGCTGAGAGAGATGCTTCCTCTGCGCAGGAGGGTGTTTTCCGAGGTAAAAATGTACCTTCGGTGTGGGTTCCGCCATTAAAACATGTTCATAGAACCCTAAGGACCTTTAACACAAGATCGTGTTTGATTCTCGGACGCTGTCCTTGAGATGATAACCGGGGCGCGGGCCTGATGATCCGACGCTGGTGAACTCTGCACTCTGGGTCCTTCACTTAGAATATTTCTAATTGTGAAGGTCTCTGGACGCGATTTGCAGAACGCGGATTTGATCCATGCGTTCTGTGCCGCGTTTTGTGCCATCAGGCGCTGGCGTCCGAGTCCAAGCACTTTGAAATTTCACAAGTCTTGGTTTGCAGAACGCGGATTTGATCCTTGCGTTCTGTGTCTTCAACCGCCGATTTTGTAGAATCTGGCGTTTGAGTCCAAGTACTTCGAATTTTCATAAGTCTTGGTTTGCAGAACGCAGCTTTGCAGGTCTGGACGCGGATTCGAAAAAGTCCTGCGTCCAGTATCTCTTCTGCGTTTTGGTGCAAGTTCGCAGGTCTGGACGCGGATGATAACTCCTGCGTCCAATGTCTCGGCTGCGTTTTGAATTATGAACACTTAGCGTCTTCCCTTATTTTTGGCAAAGTATCTGACCAAGTGTCTTTTTCTTTTGCAGTGCCGCATGTTTCAGGTTCACTTGCCAAGATGCACCATTTTGGCCGCGTGGGTGGTGCCGACCGGGGCTTGACCTTTGTGCAAAGAATGAGTGTCCCCGTGACTGCTGACCAGTTGCTGGATCGCAGGCTCTCTAATGTTAACAGGAGAACCTTCCGGGCACTTATGACCGATGCCGCGCTCAAAACGGATGACGGTGTCAGTTGGAGAAGCCTGCCTTCTTCTTTGGGGATCATATCTATGATGATGGCCGTCGTGTGTCTGAGGGGACCTATAAATGGCTCCGTGAGATAAAGGGCGGAAGATTCTTTCTTCCAGACATGGAGAGGATGTTCCCGATGTCCTACTTTCAACACATGTCTGTTCCCCGAAAGATGGAATGGGACATTTCCCAGTATATCCCTGAGATCGCCCTTGGTGACTTTGGCCTCCAAAAGGTAGACCGCCATGATAGTCATGACGGGTCAGTTGTCGGACTGTTCCCTGCGTCGTCCAAGCCTGAAATCCCAATTGGAGAGATCCCGGAGCTTGCTACCACCTTCCTCAATTCCTTCATAGAAGCAGAGGGTGATTATCCGGCCAAGTTCCATTTGCCAGGATGGGTCCACTCCACGGAGAATTCTTGGTGGGGCAGGATGGTGGGTTTCGCCCTTACCAATCTTGAGGGGCCGCTGAAGCGTGTGGGGTTGTACCCAGCAGTCAGGGCCGTGCAGTGGGGCGTCCCGATGAGTTCCCATAACTTCTTTGGGATTCTGGAGCGCTACAATCCTCGGACGGGGACATTCTTTACTCCGGTTGGAGAGATGGGCCTTGCCCTACACGAATTGTATGAGGTCTCCGGGTTGTCGTCAGGGGATATTCCTTACGAGGAATTTGTCCCAACCACCAGGGAGCTGCGCCTTTTGGAAAAAGAATCTCCTCAAGTGTATGAGACCTACTGGGAGGTAATGTGCCATTTCTACATCTGCGGTCAGACAACTGCCTGGAGGTCAGGAGGCGTCAAGCAACTATCCTGGGCTGATTATCTGTTTAATAATGTCAGCAATAAAGATCTCCCAGTAATCCGACTAGCTCCTAGTTCTGGTGGGGAAGTTGAAGACAGGATCGACGCAGCTTCTGACAAGTTCTACACCACGGAGTCGAACGAGGACGGCTTCGACCCTGACTTGGTCTTTGAGAGCTTTCACCATCAAGCCCGGACCCCTATTTCTGATCAGGCGCTGTTGGCGGGCTTCCTGATGTTGTGGCTGAAGAGGTGTGTGGTGCCCACGCTACCACATGAAGTTATTGTGGCAGATGTGGTGTACCCGGCGGTACTCTTGGCTCATGGCCACCCCATAGCCCTTCTTCCCACCGTGGTGGCTGGCATTCAAAGCGGGCTGCGGGTGTTAACCAAGAGCTTCTGCGGACCCCCAAAGACTGCTAATTCTCGTGGGGAGCCGTATACCGACTCAGAGGGGAACCCGACGGTGAGGCACCCCAACCCGCGAATTGAGCTGCCTTACACGTACCTCATGGCTTGGTACGTGATGCATTGCCCATCTCTAATGACGGCGGCGCGTGGGAGCGTGGATCATATCCCATTTGTGCAGCGGCTGGAACGTTCAGAGTGGCATGACACCTACCTGTATTACATTAGGAAGCGTCTTTCCTGTGCCGCCAATTACCAGCTCAACCGCTGCTTTCCAGAGGTTCAAGGTGCAGCCCCCGGGGAGCTGTTCACGGATGTCGCTGGGCGGGATGACTTCTCGCAATTGCCTGCTGGAGCCTTCTGGTGGTTGATCAATATACGACCAGGATATGTGCTGTTTCGCCAAGGAACTTCCTGCACTATCGAGCCGTATATGCCAAGTCGTTTTGCCCGACAATTTGGCTATGATCAGCTTTACGTCGGGAATCCCAATGCTCAACTTGCCTTTGACGGGAACCTGTTCGAAGGCGCTCGGGCTTGGTATTACAGTGTGGCTGGAGGGACGGGAGCAACGTTCCATCTACCCGACGAGGCGCCTAAGTGCCGTATGAGCTTCAGCTTCTGTATTTGGTACTCCCAAGCCGGCCAGACGCCAGATCTTATTCCGGAGTCTTCATGTCTTGAGAGTATCAATGCCAGTCTCGAGGAGAGGTCTGAATCCAGTAAACGTACTAAACTCCTCGACCAGTACCTGAAAGCTCAGAGGGAGGTCGAGAAACGATCGAGGAGGGAGCCCCCAGTAGTGAGGGCGGCACCGCGACCGGCAAGGGCAAAGCCGCAAGCGACGAGGGCGGAGCCACCAGCAATGAGAGTGGAGCCGCGACCGGCAAGGAGGTCGAAGCAATTGGCGAGGAAGCGTCGTCGACGCTCTGCTTCTGTAGTTGAGCCTGCCCCAAAGAAGGCTCGGAGGGACTTAACGGCTGAAGTCTCTCAATCCAGAGCTATCTCTGCTGGAGTTGAGGTTCCTCCTGAAGGTGTCCCTGTTAGAGTTGAGGAACCGCTGGAAGATGAAGATTTTCCAAGGTTGGTCCGTGCTCCTAGGTCACGCAGCGAGACCGTGGAGGAAGGGGAGCTTGTTGAGCGACCCCTTATTGCTGGTGATGCTGAGTCACCGGAGATTGACATAATGGGCGAAGAGGATGTCGAGATTCCAGGAATCTCAACTCAGCCCGAATTTCCTCCTGCTCATGAAGGGAGAGACGAGGTACAGCAGCCGGGGTCTCCTAGCGTCTTTATTTCCAATCCTCGGGCAGTTGACCCTAGTCCTACCACTGGGGTGATTGGGGGTAAGGCTCCTGTTGCAGAGCTTCCTCGTGTGGCGCTATCGTCTTCTTCGTCATCGGGAGAAAGTGACTTTGAAGATGAAGTCGACCATGGCGATGAACCCGCTCTTCCTGATCAGAGCAAATTCTTCCACATCTCGGAGGAGAAAATATACGGGGGTGAATCATCGACTGCGTTACCGCTGGCGATAATCCCTGCTGAAGGTATAACTTCCTCGCATGTCGAGGCGATGGAAACAGAGTTGACCCAGCCCAAGGGGATTGAGGCTTCGGCCGCTGAGATAACCTCGGAGGGGGTAGCTGTTGAAGTTGGGGAGCCTTCCACTTTGCCAGGAGGGGAAACAACCATTGAGGCTGAGGAGGCTTTCACTCCGCCGGTGGAGAAGGCTACTGCTGAAGCTGGGGAGACTCCCATTCTACAGGACTCGACGCCTCTGGACCTCGAACCTAGTAAGGCAGCTCTGACTGAGGGGGCTCAGGTGGGGAGTCTGACGATCGGCACCCTTCCAGAAGGCCACACAGCTCAATCCTCGGTGGAAGTTTCTGAAGAGGTTGTGCTTACAACTCCTTCCTTGGTCGTGGAGGCTCCTGCAGAGGCGGCGCTCCAGGAAGCGCCAGTGGGTAGTCTTGCTCTTGCCACATCGACGGCCGGCACGGCTCTTGTGCGAGAAGACCCGCCCTATATCCCTTATCCCGTGACAGAAAAAGGGTCGGGAAGCTTCTTAGGTGGTGAAGACATGGGGGAGCTGGCACGTCAGATGGTGCAACAATTCTTCACCTCGATGGGATCATGTATTGATCTCATCTTCCGTGGACACAGCACCTTCCAGTTCGCCCAGAGGCTTCTTGAAAATATGGCCGTGAGCGTCGAATTGGCGGGAGGCCCTTCACTTGCCAGAGCATGCCTGCAGGTGGTAGAGCAACTTGGAGATAACCTGCGGGAGCTGGAATCTTTGGAAGATGCTGGTTCTTCCGGTGAGGCCCAGGCCATCCTGACTAGGCTCCTAGCTGCTCAGGAACGGGAGCGACAGGAGGCGGAGGCGCAGATCACTGCCGGGGTCCGTGACCTTGAATATTCCAAGGCTGAATTTCAAAAATTAGCCGGAGATTCGAGGGAATCTGAGCTCAGTGTGCAGAGCACGGAGCAAGTCATCCTCAGAACTCGGGACATTATCGCCAAGGCGGAAGCTGTTCTTGCGCTAAATGAGGAGAAACTTGTTTCCCTCAAAAAGGAGCTTGAGGAGCAACGGGCTGCTACGGCGCGTGCTGAAGAGAGTCTATCCCTACAATCTTCCAGGGTGGAATCTCTGCGGATGCAGCTGGCTGCCAGAAATTTCTTATCTGAGGCGGAGCTGCGGGACCGGGCTATCATGGAGGCTGAGAGGACGCGCCAGCATGAGATTCACCGCCTTAGGGAACAAATCCGTTCCTTGGCGAACCAGGACATTTAGCCTTCTTTTCTTCTTTTTTTTTTTGTAAAGAAAAGGGACACTCTATTTATTAAGAGTGTTTGTATCCACTTCTATCATTTCTTGATATAATAGAAGTTTTCTTTAGAGCTTTTGCCCCAATTTCTTTGTCCTGTTGTGGATGAGTCCAACTCTTGATCACTAGTCGTGATTACTGAACTTAGGTAGGACTAAGTTCTTTTAATGAGACGCGGTCTTGGCGAGACGCGGCATTAATCCCACAGGGTGAGACGCGGTCATCAGTCTACCGGAACTTAGATTTCACTAAGTCCTTTTACTGAGACGCGGCGGTGATCACAGAGTGAGACGCGGTCGTCAGTCTACCGGAACTTAGATTTTACTAAGTCCTTTTACTGAGACGCAGCGTCAATCATAAAGTGAGACGCGGTCATCATTTCATAAGAACTTAGATTCTACTAAGTCCTTTTTATGAGACGCGGCGTCAATCACAAATCGGAACGCGGTCTTCTTGATAAGGTGCGGCGTCGATCAAAAGATGAGACGCGGCATTGATCCGTAAAGTAAGACGCGGCTGTCAGTCCCTGAGACGCAGCGTCAATCACAAGGTGAGACGCAGCTCTGAATAACGCAAATCTGTCTTGCGCGGATCGGGCAGACGCGAGAGATGCAGCCTTGTCTGCTGAAGGGACGCGGCTTTCCCATCTGCGTCTAATGTGATCTGACTCAAGATTTTAGGAGATCTTTGCTCGTCAGGTCTTCACTGTCGATTGGGATTCCGAGTCATCCGTTGATTCCCAAGGCAGTTATCCACGCGTCAACTCCTTATTGGACTCAGGAGTTACTGCCCTTGGACGCAAAACCGATGCGGGCGGTTGAAAACCGGCGCTTGCGACGGTTCCCAAAGCGGCGTTCCACGCGTCAATCCTTCACTGGGCCTTGTCAATCGTGCGTGACGGTTCCAATTAACGCCTTATTAATGGCAGTTATTAGGGCCTGCCTATAAATAGGGTGCGCTCCCCTTCTATAATCCAAGCTTGGATTATTTCTCTTTGGATTGCTCTGAGAAATCCCACCTTCTTCAGAAAAGAGTTTCTTGATAGGGACTCCGTCTCCATGGACGAAGGTAATCCCGAGGATGAAGATGACCCAGAGCTCTCACGCTTGGGTTGGTCTCTTCAAGAAGAACCCCCTCTCGGATCATCTTAGACTCCTGCGTTTGGGTGCAGAGAGGCCAACTCTGGCCAGAGGTCTCTGCTGGTATGTCCCCCGATGATGTGTATAGCCTGAACTTCGGTATGATGATCTGAATGAAGTCCCGGTGCATTCCTCCTCTGAAATTTGTGCCAGTGACTTGACTTCTCTGAATGCAGGCGCTTGACGCTGGCTTTGCCCATTGCGTTTTACTGCCTTGGCGCGTTTCAAACCTGAATCTTGCAACTCCTGTTCACCCAACAGAGAGATGGCAATTTTTGGCGTTCTGAAATGCTTTGCGTCTGGTGCATTAGGCGCGGGTACAAACTGAGGCCGCGTTTGAATCCTATGCGTGCGCAGTTTGACTTGCGTCTGTTTGACTGTGCGGGTCATTCCCGCGTCTGAAGTCTTGAATGGCTGCCGCGTTCTGTTACTCAGTTTCCTTTATAAAAATGTACTGAGTTCCAGATTTTCTGACTCTCTTGCTTATTCTTTGCAGGTAGGCTTGCTTGTCCTTTTTCAGGTTTGCTGGGTCCCAGAAAGAATATACCGGCTGGCGAACTTGCTCCACGTTCGTTTGTGAGAGATTAAATTATGGTCCTCGTCGTTTGTGAGAGATTAAATTATATCTCTGACGAGGACCCAACCCTCGCCAAGGTCTCTTCAGATCTGGTGCAAGAGATGGATAGGCCGAGTATCGGCGAGGGTGGTCCGGCGGTTACGGTGGCGGAAAAGATCCTCTTCCTCTCCCAACTCCAGAAGTGACATCAAGGACATTCCGTTGGATGGCCTGCTGGGGAAAGGGATGGTGATGAATGCAGGACTCTCTGCTGCCGCTGGACCGAGTGGAGGGTGGCATCCTTTGTGATGACTCCGAAACTTCCTCTCTCACCCCAAGAGTGACTCCATGTTTGTTGGATGATCTGCTAGGGAAAGAGACGCGCCTGAACGAAGGGTTGCAGGACCTTCTGTTGCCACCGGACCTCAAGAACACCATTGCTCTTGGCTTAGTCAGCTAGGGCGCTTTCGAAGTTGGCGTCATGCATCAAAGTGCAACCGGTTCCAACAGTCGCCACTTCTTCGGACATCATGCACTTAGGATCAGATGCGGCTTCAAGGAGTGAGTACGACCTCAGAGAGGGAGAGGGACTTCTTTGTACTCCTTAATTGTAACACTCAATCTTATTGTATAAGAGAGCGTTTTGTATCACTTTCATGTGTTTGGATATGAATAAAAGTGACACTTTTCTTTTTGCCTCTTTCTGTTGTCTTGAACGTTTTGTTTTAGAAGCAAAAGAATGATTTTGGTGGACCCGCCACTTTATAAAAGAAAGTGACAGGTGGAGTGCGTACCCCCAGAGAAAGTGAACTTTTATCAAGGATTTGGGATTAACTTGATTTAAGATCAGCTGGGGATTTTGATAGAAGCATTGTTTATCGGTGTAATGTTAACCAACAATGCCTCCCAAATGAATTTGATACTCGGTTGGGGAGAATATCAAATGAAACTAGACTCGTGGGGAATCTAGTAAGATTTTTACCGCTAGAGGTGTGATATTAACTTAACGGTTTAGAAGTAGTCTTGTCAGAAGTGTAATATTAACTTGACAAGGACGTGAGTTAGAGGTGTGATATTAACCTAACTCATCAGCATCTCAGTTTTATTTGGGAAAACTGAGGGTGTCACTGTCATAGGTGTGATGTTTAACTTAACAGTGATAGTAATGCTAGAGGTGTAATGTTGAACTTGGCATTAGTCGTCTCGGCTTAAAGAAGTCAAGGAAAGGTCATAGCCATAGGTGTATTGTTGAACTTAGCAATGACTCGGATGCTAGAAGTGTAGTGTTAACTTGGCATCGTTCATCTCGGCTTGGACAAGGAAGTCGAGGAAAGGTCATAGCCATAGGTGTATTGTTGAACTTAGCAATGACTCGGATGCTGGAAGTGTAGTGTTAACTTGGCATCGTTCATCTCAGCTTCGATATGGAAGTCTGAAGAAAGGTGACTGTCAGAGGTGTGATATTAACTTGACAGGCACTCGAAGTACCGCTTAGAGGTGTAATGTTAACTTTAAACAGTAGTTTTGTCAGAGGTGTTATATTAACTTGACAAGAATTTGCTTGCGATAGGAGCAATTTGAGGACCTGTCATTCTATTGATGAGAATTGACAAGCGGAATTTGAAGTGCCAGAGGTATAGTGTTAACTTGGCAAATTTGAGAGTTTGTTACTCTATGCAGAGTTAACAAGCCAGGTTTGTACTCGACAAAGAGTATTCATTACCAGAGGTATAGTGTTAACATGGTAATGATTGCATTTTGTGGTCCTACCATTCTATGGATGAGAATTGGTAAGGGATTTTTGGAGGGAAGAGTGGAATCAAGTCCACTTAGGATTTTTAGCAAACCCTCAGCTATCAACGGATTTGAGGTGCCTTTACCAACTACCGTTTGGGTTGGGCTAGCCATGCTATTCCCCTCAGCATGATGAGTTGTCGAAGACTTATGTTGGACTTAAAAGCCAACATTTTCCTCTATCCTTAGCCGTCGGAGGCGTTGGATGTTTCCGATCAGAGGTGTATTTTTAACTTGATCGGTAGAAGAAAGCCATCTAGGGATAGTATTTCTTCAGGAATTTGCCATTGATTGGCATCATGAGTGTATCGCCATTTGAGGTTATGAGGCGATACGATCCATTTGAGTAGACTGACTCTACTACAAACGGTCCTTCCCATTTGGGTTGGAATTTTCCTTTCGTCTTGTGCGTCATGACCATGGGTCTTCGGACGGCTAAGACGAGGTCGCCTTTCTTGAAAGTTCGGGATTTGACTTTCTTGTTGAAGGCTCTGGTGATACGAGCTTGGTAAAGCTCGATTTGTTGTTGGGCCTGCAGACGCTTGTCGTCCAAGGCTTCCAATTCTTGGAGTCGCTATCGATGCTTCTCCTCTGTTGTCATTTCCGCTGTCAAGGCGACGCGAAGAGATGGAATTTGGATTTCCAGTGGAAGGACGGCTTCGCATCCGTACACCAAGGAAAATGGCGTGGCTTTAGTTGGGGTTCGCACAGTCGTGCGATAGGCCCATAAGCATTCGCCCAACTTATCGTCCCAGTCCGTTGACTTTTCGAGACGAATTTCTTGAGAAGCTTGCCAATAGTCTTATTGAAAGCTTCTGCGAGGCCGTTAGCGGGCGGATAGTATGCCGTTGATGACACACTCTGGATTCTGAACTTGGCGCAGAATCTCTGAAAAGCCTGGCTGATGAACTGGGGTCCATTGTCATGGACAATCCGCCGAGGCACACCGAAGCGGTAAATAACGTGATGTTTCACGAACTTGATCACGTTAGAAGATTTCACCTCTTTCAAATGGATAGCTTCGGCCCACTTTGAGAAGTAATCGGTTATCGCTAGGATGAACCGATGTCCCTTTGATGATGGTGGGCTGATAGGACCAACCACGTCCATCCCCCACATTTCGAACGGCCAGGTAGAGGTCGTAGAGTGGAGGTATCCTGGTGCTTGATGGATGAAATCGCCATGTATTTGACAGGCGTGACATCTTTTGGCATAGGCAACAGCATCAGGCCATCTTGGGCCAGTAGTAACCCAATCTTTGGAGTCGGTTTGCCAGCTTCGGGCCAGGTTGATGAGCTCCACACGTACCATCGTGGGCTTCTTTCAACACTTCGTGGGCTTCTTTTGATGAGAGGCACCGGAGTAAGATCCCGTCATGCGATCTACGATACAATGTTCGCGAAATCGCATTGTAGTAGAATTTGGAGGCTTTCCTTCGGATGGCAGCCGCCTCCCTGGTGTCTTCGGGCAAGATGCCGTATAAGACAAAATCAATGTAGGGGAATCGCCAGTCTTTAAGCTCTGGATCGGTTGACACTTCAAGTGTTTCCTTACCGCGACGATCTCCCGTTGACCTCTGGTAGTCTCCGAGGGGACTTTTTGGGCAGTATAGGTCGTGGCTATAGACGAATATCTTCTCCATTGCTCCAGCTGGAAGAGCTAAGGAGGCAGCAAGGGATGCAAGTGCATCTGCATGCGCATTTTGCTTGCGCGGTACATGGTCGATGTAGAAGTTTGAAAACCTCTCGGCCATGTGGATTGTCGCGTTGTAGTAGGGTACTAGATCTTCATGCCTGACCTCATACTCTCCGCGAACCTGGCTGACGATGAGTTTGGAGTCACCGTACGCCTCGAGATTTTTAACGCCAATCTCATCGGCGAATTGCATCCCAATCAAAAGAGCGTTGTATTCCGCCACATTGTTGGAACAGGGCTCGGTTAACGAGATAGCTCAGGGAATCACGTAATTTTGTGGGGAGACGAGTACCACTCCTACCCCCGCTACTGTGTGTCCCTTCGGGCTTGCCCTTGATGCACCGTCGAAGAAAAGTTGCCATACTTGACTTTCGAACGATGTCTGAGCTAGGCAGACTTCGGCGACCTCATCTGGGAGATCCTCGTAGAGTTTGGCTGCCCTGGGATCTGGGTGTTCAGCTAAGAAGTCCGCCACCGCTTGTCCCTTAATAGCCTTTTGTGGCAGAAAATGCATCTCATATTGTGATAGCAATATGGCCCATTTTGCCAGCCGGCCATTTAGTGAAGAAGGCTTTATCATAAGTAACCTCAGGGGGTTGACTTTGGATATGACATTTATGGTTTGGCCCACCAGATAGTGTCGCATTTTCTGAATAGCGAACACCAGTGCCAAACATTCCTTCTCGATCGGGTTGTACCGATGTTCGGCTCCGATCATCGTTCTACTTAGGTAGTAGATTGCTTGTTCTCGCCCCTGGTCATCATTCTGAGCTAGTAGAGCTCCCAAAGAATGATCCATTGATCGGACGTACACCAGGAAAGGCTTTCCGGATACCGGAGCCGCCAGGACTGGTGGTTGGGTGAGGTAGTGCTTGATCTCCTCAAATGCTTGCTGGCAAGCGTCGTCCCAAATGAACGAAACGCCCTTCTTCATCAGCTTAGCGAAGGGTTGGCATCTCCCGGAGAGATTTGAAATGAATCTGCGGATGTATGCCAATCGTCCTTGTAATCCTCTGAGCTCCTTGAGGCTTCTGGGGGGTTGCATCTCTTGGATAGCACGGACTTTCTCCGGATCCAAATGGATTCCTGTGGAAGTCACAACAAACCCTAGGAATTTGCCACTGGCTACCCCCAGGAAGGACTTGGTGGGGTTCATCTTCAATTGATGAGCCCGCATGATGTCGAAGACCACCCTCAGGTCTGCTATGTGATCACCTTTAGTGCGGTTTTCACCGCGATGTCGTCGACATAACATTCCACCGTTTTGCGTATCTGCCGATGGAAAATGGCATTCATGGCCCTTTGGTAGGTTGCCCCCGCATTTTTCAGACCGAAGGGCATGACGGTGTAGCAATATACCCCTAAAGGTGTCCTGAAGGAGGTGTGCTTTTCGTCATCGGGATACATCTTGATTTGATTATATCCTGAGAACCCGTCCATAAAGGACATTCGCTCGAATCCACAAGTATTGTCAATCATGACATCTGTGATTGGCAATGGGAATTCGTCTTTGGGGCAGGCCTCGTTTAGATCACGGAAGTCGATGCAGATCCGGATCTTCCCGTTCTTCTTGGCGACGGGGACGATGTTGGCTACCCAGTCGGGATGCTGTTCCTCCCTGATAAAGCCGGAGTCAATAAGCTTCCTGACTTCTGATTGGATTGCCTCCATTATCTCTGGACGGAACCGTCGCTGCTGTTGTTTAACAGGCTTCATGTCCGGATTGATGTTGAGGCGATGCATAGCCACTTGAGGATCAAGTCCAGGCATGTCCTCATAATTCCAGGCGAAGACATCTATATACTCTTGTACAAGAGATATTAAATCCTTCTTCTCTGGAGGCGACAGGCCGTCACTTATGAAGATGGGTTTAGGATTGTCTTCATCTCCTAGGTTGACTTGAACAACCTCGTCTTCTGTGGGTGGCTCACGCTGTTCAAAGCGGATGTCCCAAAGAGCATTCAAATGTTTGATCCAAGGATCTGTATCGGATTGGATCATTTCTTCATCTTCATCCTCCAGATGGCTTGTCGAAACCATGTTTACTGAAAGCCCTTTGAAGATGTTGCCGACACTGACATCTGATTCCCATGACGACGTGTCTGATGAGCAGTCATGACTTGACAGTCTCTCCGAATCAGAGGCTGATGGCACTGGAGTTGATATATAGCCCAACCCCCGGCGCGTCTGATGATAGTAATCAGGGGTTTTTCCTTTCGGTACAAAGGATCGAAGCAGTGTTCTTCTTCCTTTTCCGAAGTTCAATCCTGGCCTGTTGGTTAGATCATACCCCATGCGCTTCATCATCTTGAGCGTTCTCGGTTCATAATGATCGAACTGAGGGGATTCATTCTCACCTTCCGATTCTTCGTGGGGCATTGGTTCAGATGCGATTCGCCCAAAAAGTATTGGTCTTTGGCCTTTTCGTCTGGCTGGAACCATGAATACAGACTCTTGCGCGTCTCCATTATCCTGGTACATCCCGAAGGATGATTTTATTGGTACATGCAATGATGTCAAAGCATCCATTGCCGACCAGACATCCTCATCTACGTCGGTACTAGTATCCGACGGTATTGAATCAGACTCACACGCAGGGAAATACGCGAAATCTAAATCTTCATTAATATACCAACCGCCTGTATCGTCGGTGGTATCAACATCGAGCTTATTAGTGCTCTTTACAATGGGCTCCAACTCCCACAGGCACTCTTCTTTCTCAGGCTCAATGTCAGCTTCATTACCAGAGTCTGGCTCCTCTGGTTGTGGGGTTTCATTAGTCTCCTCCGGATCCTGATATAAGAGGGAGTCCGTGAAATAATTTTCAACCCCTTTAAACGGATGCCTTTCGGCAATCAACGTTCGGACCTGTCCACTCTCGTCAATGTATTTCATGACTTGGTGGAGAGTAGAGGGAACGATGGAATTGCGGTGAATCCATGGTCGTCCCAGCAACAGGTTGTAGGAGGTGTCCGCGTCAATGACGTAACACGTCACTTCCGACTTGAGGCTCCCGATCTGGCATTTGAGCTTGATCTTCCCCATCGGGCGGGAGCTGTTGGCATTGAATCCGTAAATAGTCGTCTGGGTAGGGCTCAGACGATGGGTAGGAATGCCTAGAAATTGCATAACCCGGCGAGGTATGATACTCAGCGCGGACCCTGGGTCTACCTGGATGCGGTTCACCTCGGATGACCCAATATACCCTGTGAAGTATAGGGGTCGGTCATGCTTCCCTTTAACCTGCATGTCGTCTGTTGTGAAGGTGATGCAGGGAGCATTTGGGGAGGTGTGGAGGCAATCCTCTACATCTTCTTCCCTTGGCACGCAGGTCATAAAGACCTCAGCATTGGCCAAAGCTTCTTGTAGAGCCTCTCTGGTTGACTTTGATAGCCTCAGGAGTTCATACAAGGTAATGCGTGCCGGGATGTTGGCTAGTTGAGCCAAGACGTCGAAGCGGTAAGGTGTCGAGGATCCTTCCGTTACACCTTTCGCAAGAACTCGAGAAAACCGAGTTTCTTTCTGTTTCTCCCCAGGCTGTTTAGAGGAGGGCTTGGCTGGTTCCACGGCTGGTTGCGGAGAAGCCGCTGCTGTCTCGCCGTACTGCTTCAAGTATGCCTGTCCTGAACGGGTCCCTGCCGTAGGTTGGCTGGGCTCTGCGGCCAGGACTATTGTTTCCTGCTCTGAGTCAGTCAGCGAGGGAACATCAGTGTCCGCTTCTCGAGAGGAAGCGCATATCACATGGCAGGATGAAGTCTTCCCTTTGCCTTTGGACTTCCTGTTGGTCACAGTCGTCCATTGTTGCTCGTCGACGAGGTCAGGGTGGACCCACATGATTTCCCCTCGAGGTGTAGGGATGGGTACCAAGCCTTTCTCCCGCTGCTGATGAGGGTCTGTGTTGACCACCCTCAGTTCTCCTTTCGGGACAGAGATCACCCCCACGGGTGTCGGGGGTCGTGTCCCAAACTGGAGAATCGACGTCATGTTGGCTGTCATCTTCTTTTGCTCCGGTCGGAGTTTTAATACCTCCGCGTCAATCAGAGCTTGAAGGATGTCCTTAAAGACGTAGCAGCTTTTGGTAGGATGTCCGAGCATCCTGTGGTATAAGCAGTAGGTGGGATTGTCGGTCTTGCCGACTTCCTCCGGGCGCCTAATTTCAGGGAGCTTCAGTCGATTGCTCTTGTTGAGTAGCTTGAAGAGCGAATCGACGTGTTCCTCCTTGAAGGAATACTGCTTGTTGGGGCGTGGCTGGCTTGAAGAGCCACTTGCCCTGCCTGTTTGAGGTTTGGTGGGAGATTTGGTCTCCGTCGCCAAATTATCCTTCCGCTTGGTTTGGAGGGATGTGTCTGGTGCACGCCTTGTCGACCTCTCTGGCCTGGGCTTGCCTTCTTCCGCTCTGACGCGGGCGACAATCTCCTCAGCCTGTTCACCTTGCTGGACTAATTGTTTCCAGGTGCGGCTTTCAGCAACTCCTATTTGAGCAAGGAGTGAGGTTTGGAGATTATGGCGACATGTTTCCACCAGGGTGGCCTGGGTCATGCCGCTTGGACATCGGAGTGCCATGTTCCGAAATCTTTCTACGAAAGACTTGACGGACTCTCCCTTTCGCTGTTTTGTAGCTAAAAGGGTAGGCATTGTAACTTCGGAGTCGTCTTCGAAGAAGCGTGTCAAGAACAGCTTCTCTAGATCCCCCCAGTTCTTGATAGAACCCTCCGGGAGCTTCATAAACCACTCAAAAGCCAACCCTTTCAGGGTGCCGATGAACAGTCGCGCCAAGATGGCGTCATTATCTACCACGTTCCCGGTCTGGGATTTGAAGTAGTAGATATGCTGGTTGGGTGACCCCTTCCCGTCGAATGCTTGGAGGGTTGGAGCCTTGAACTTAGGAGGGTATGGAACTAAGTCCCACTCGGCCGGATAGGGCCGGACTACTCCAGCTTCTTGGAGGCCTTTACGGTTGGTAAGGGCCTCGAGGCGCTGCTCCAGTTGACTCATTCTTTTAGCATGAGCCTTTCCCGGGGTCTGGTCGCTTCTTGCCTGCGACGAGGGCTTGGACACATCCGAGGTAGATCGTCGTGTCTCGTCAGAAGATTCGGAGGGTGGGCTTCCTCCCTTTCTCCCTTTCCCCTTCGGTCGTCTAGGAGGAGATCTCGCTCTTTCTTCAAGCAATTTCTCAAGCATATGCTTGAGGGAGTCAATGGATCTCTGTTGAGAGGCGATTATATCCATCTGGTGCTTCTGCGTCTGCTCTAAACGCCTGGTCGTCTCCTCAGGAGTGTCGGCCATGTAGGCGGAAGCCTCCTTCTCGACGGAAGAGTTTGAAGCCTGCGACTCCACTATAGCGGAGTGAGAACCACCCATTCTAATGCCGCGGGCTAAGGCATTATAGTCAATTGGGGGAATGGCCCCTGTCCGGGTGCGAGTGTGTTGATACACCCCTCCGGTTCAGAGTCAGATTCCTCTGAGTTGACCATTAGTTGTTTTCCCTTGCTTCTGCTAGTCATGTTTGCAGTAAGCTCCGGGTATTCAACATCTGAGAAGGTTCTCCTCCTGTGGGAGCGTCTTCTTTTGGCTGACGGGGGAATCAGGGTCAGCTGTCTAATTAAAGACGGCTGTTGCACGCCTGACTCGCAATGGCATCCAGAGAGCATCTGGATGAGCTGTTGACAGCAGCATGGAGAAGTGGTCTGATTGACACTCCTTTTCCTTGTCAAATAACCCCTCAAATCTGTGGGAGGGGGATTAAAGAGACTGGTCTCGCAACGTGGACGACGGGAGACAGTCATGTGCTGTTCAGCCTGGACACCGGTTTCAGAAACGCGGCTGTTGCGTCGCGGCTGCGTCACGCGCATCTGGCGTCTCTGTTGATATGAGACGCGACTTTTGCGTTGCTGTCTGCTGCGTTGGAGCAGAAAGACTTGGGAGAGAGTGGGCTGCTGGGCCCCACGCCTATGGGCGCGTGCTTCCTGCGTTTGACAAGACGCAGAAGCTTCGCTTTGGCGTTTGGCAAGTTGGTCTCCAGAAGGCCCAACTTGGGGAGTCTCGCGTTTGGGTCGCCAAACGCGGATCTCTCGCACTGGACGAGGTGCGGGCAAGGCATCGGATCGTACGCTGCGTTCAACCCCAGTCAGAAAACCAACGGTTCCGACCGAGTGTTTACGCGCGCGTCTTCTCTGTCGTCGCTCGGCATTCCGATTGCGCCGTGGAGGAAGAGAGAAGCCAACAACTTCCTGATTTGTAGAACCAGGGGTGTTTGCCACGCGGGTCTCCTGAGAGACGCTGACGCGGGCGTTCTGTGCGACAGGGTCGATCGCACCAGTAGATGTGCCGGGGACCACGCGGGCCTTCAGAGAGGCGTTGGCGCGTGTGTTCTGCGCGACGCGGTTGATCGCAGCAGAGGAGTCTGAGGTTACGCGGGCCTTCTGGGAGGCGTCGGCGCGTGAACCAAACTTGGCACAGTGGGCAGCAGGAGCACCCGACAGAGCCTCAGATTGGGCTTCAGGGGGCTGTCCACTTGAGACCCTGCGGCAGACGCGGGTCTTTGGGCTCTTGGAGCCAGAAGAGAGGAACTCTTCATACTTCGCCTGGTCGAACTCGACGACGAGGGATTCGACCATTTTCCCCTTACGGAGAACGTCATCTTGCACCACGGTGCGCTCGTCAGTAACGAAGAGATTCCCCAGCGGAGTCGCCATCTCTTGTAGGGGCCGGAAAATTTGGTGGTCGGAGAAAGTGGTTTTAGCTGTAAAAGATTTCCTTGATTCAAGCGAAACGATTACAACCAAAAGAACTACTCTTCCCTCTTTTCCAGTTACAAGGGAGGGAGGATGTCTGAATCTTCCCTTTGTTTAAAGCTGGGTTCTTCGTGTGGCGATGGAGAGTGAATCTTGTTCTCCGTTGACCAGATGACCGTCCTGGACCGTCGGGGGTCTTCTCTTCGGTCGGTAGAAAGAGTAACTCAGCTCCGTCTACCAAAACTCTCAAAGAGGAGGTAGGCGAAGAGCGGCTAGTACTCAGTAAGCTCGCTGAAGAGTCGTGCTTCCCTCTTGATGATCCTCTTGCCTGGATCGATTTTGATAATGCCTTATCTCAAAGCTCTCTCCCTTCAAAACTCCGATCTTTTTTTTTCCTCATAGCAAACAAGACTATTTGTAATACCCCTCTCCCGGAATACGTGCTTAGTTACGTATTCAGTCTTTCGATCGTATTTTCCGATTTACCTTCCGTAATTGATCAATTTTAATTTCAAATATCATTTTCCAATATTTTAGATTTTATGTGATTTTCTGGAATTTTTTGGAATTAAAATGAATTTCTCCGAAACCGGTGTCGGCCAGTGCCGCTGACCGATTTCCGAATTTTTATCTTCCAAACAGTTAGGAATTTTTAGAAAGTCCTTTAGACTTTATTGCTTAGATCATATTTCTTACTTATACACTTTTCTGAGAATTTTATGAATTTATGAAAATTCTTTCGGAGTTGGTAAATAACTGATTCCGGGATTTTTAATTTTAAAACTATATAGTATTTCTTCAAACGAATTTCACCATGAGTCTTCAAATATTATTCTTTATTTTTGGTAAAATTTTCAGATCATTCCGAGATACTTGAATTTCGGGCATTTTTTCAATATTGCAAATTCCATTTTCCACCTCATGTGCCACCTCATTTCCCACTCACCCTTCACCTAACCCCACTCACTCTCTCTCCTTCCCATGGCTGGCCAAGTGGCCAAGTGAGGGACACCTCACCCCCCTTCTTTTGCAAGAAAACCCCTCACATCCACCTTAATTCCACTCCCTTACAAAAAAAATCCCTACCTATATATGCATTTCCATTTGCAAATTTCCCCATTTTTCTCATTTCTTCAACAAGAGAAGAATTCTCTCAAGATCTCCTTCTTCCTCAAGCAAAAACCCTAACTCCAAGAACCCAATCTCTTCACCTCCACCTCAAGATCTCAAGGGTTTCTTCTAGGGCTTCATCAAAGACTTCAACTTCAACCACTACTCCCAAAAGCAACACCAAGAGCAAATCTTCAACTCAAGCTTCAACAACAAGTGTGGATTGAAGCCACCATCTCCATCCTTGGATCAAGTCCCAATTAAACCTATCCTTGTGAGTATCTTTACTCACCAAGACCTAGATTACCCTCTATTTACTTGTGATAGTAATTCTTGTAAAATGGTCCCATAAAAATCCTATTTTTAGGTCATCAACACTCAAATCCAACCTTTCCATGTAAGCAAATTACTCATCAAGGCTAGTCCCTGTTCTGGTGTACTTGTATTGATAGATCAGGTCCCCTAACAACATAAAAATCCTATTTTTAGACTGATAGAACCAACCAAAGTGAAATCTGATTTTTCTGCCTTAACAGTAGCAGATTCCAGAGGATCGGTCGACCGGCAGTCGACCGATCACTCTACCGATGTGCACAGCGTGCACAGTTTTGAGCTGGCGGTCGACCGGCAGTCGACCGACCACTCGACCGGCTTAGGGAATTAGTATGGACCAGTCGACCGGTAGTCGACCGGCCAAAACCTGGAGCTCACGGCATCTGCACGGTCGACCGGCAGTCGACCGGGAGCCGACCGCCAGTCATATCCCCAGTCGACCGGCAGTCGACCGACCACTCGACCGGCTTAGGGAATTAGTATGGACCAGTCGACCGGAGGTCGACCGACAGCCTAATTCTGGGCCAGTTTTCTGACTCCTTTCCTTTTTAATTTCTGACCTTTCCCTGATATTTGTATACTGTTTTAGCTTTGTTTATGCTTCATACCTGTACTGCATGACTTGTTACCTGATAGATCTTGCTTTATTATGCTTCATGACTCATGTTACATATTGCTATTCCATAACTTGTTAAATGTGAAGTATCACCACCCCTTCATGCTATCACTGAAACACCAAGCATGATATACCCGACTTATTATATAAAATAGACCAACTTACATTGGGGTCAGGGGGAAATATGCGGATATCGATATGTGTTCGTGTTTACAGTGGTTTTAGGTATATTGTACAATCATGTTTCCGGTCTAACCTGTGGTACTCCAGGGGACCGAGGGGAGTGCTTGCTCCCTTTCCTGTTTACTGTCATGACAAGGGCATACATAAGACCCTCCTGTTAGGCCTTGCGGCTGGTTCCGTCTTCAAGCAATGGAACACCCTGGACCGTGGTCCCGGGCATGCACGGGACCCACTGTAAACATAGTTCGTCGATACAACCGCTGTTTCCAATAACAACCTTGTTTCACTAGGATATGGATCTATGTGCTCTGGGACGCTGGGTCACATAGCTAGATATCATAGTAAGACAAGTAATAATAATAAGACGTTAATTGTAGATTGTTGCATATGATCTTACCTTATTGAGTTTGCATCGCTTGTTATTCATTGCTATTTATTGCAACTTCATTGTCTTTATTCATGATCCTCATGTCACTTGACTATCTTTTATTTGTTATTATATGTCTTGACCCTTTGGATTTGCATATTCAGATTCTGAGGCTTGGAACGAAGTGGAGCCTTCCACAGAGGACCGGGCTTATCTTGTGAGCAGGCTGACCGGCTCTAGTCCTATCGTGCTCGACTCTTCCTTTTGGTTCACGGGATCTCCATCCATTTCGTGAGCGTTTTTGTATTTTTGGTTGTATATTGTTCTTTTGGACTTGGGTTGTGATAAAGGACACTTGTAAAGTGATATTGCTTATCATAACTTGTATAACTTTGTATTTATATTTTGTAAGTTGGCATATGTATATACCACGCTGTGCGTTGTACTCTGATACTTGTTGTGCTTGATGCTTAGCGTATATACGTGGGGGCACTATCTGACCTACGTATATGCGTTGCAGTGACGTTCCCGTATCATTGGGATCGGGGCGTTACAGGTTGGTATCAGAGCCTAGGCTCTCAAACCTAAAAGTACAATCAAGTGACAAATTCTAGTAATTTGCTAATGCCAACTACAATGTACAAAGTTGTCTAGTCCTCCTTGATTCCGTCCTTGATTCATTTCCTCGTGTCCTAAACTCCTTTCATTTGTTTCCAATTCCAGATCTTATCCCTTTCGGTATGGAGAGGCGATCGGGTCGTAGCAACGTCGGACAAGTACCGAATGGACCCGTAGGAGGGGAGAGTGCTGATATCCTGAAGGTCATTCAGACCATGATGGAGAACCAGCAGCAGCAGACTGAGCTCCTCAGGCAGGAGTTGGCAGCCCCAAAGGAGCAAAGGCCTGGGAACGTGTCAGATTTCCGGCGGCTACAACCGGCCATCTTCACGGGAGTCGAGAAACCATTGGATGCTGAACAATGGTTGACGGACACCACTGATTTGCTGAACGCCGCCCGAGTGCCTAAGGAGAACCAAGTGGAGGTTGCCAAGATTCAGCTGAAGGACATAGCCCGGACTTGGTGGTTGGCCGAAGAGGCCAGATTGGAGAAGCCTGTCTCCTGGGATACTTTCTCCAAGAGCTTCTACAGTCGATTCTTCCCTGCTACTGCTCAGAAGGACATGGAGGAGCAGTTCATCAGACTACAGCAAGGGAACAAGTCCGTGGATGAGTATGCCGCGGAGTTTCTCAGACTGAGCCGCTTTGCCCCGTACATGGTGACGGATGGGGAGAAGAAGGCAAGCAGGTTTCAGCAAGGTCTGCAGATGGACATACAGGTCCTCTTGATGCCCCAGCAGCTGAAGACCTATTCAGAGGTTCTCACCGTCGCTCGAGAGGTGGAGCGTGGGTTAGAGAAGAAGCAGGAGGATCAGATGAAGAACCAGGCCATGAAGAGGCCGTTTGTACCGGTGGGTGGAGGAGGACCGTCCAGAGCGGCGAAGGTCCAGGCTAGGCAGCCATTCAGAGCAGTTCCTTACCAGATGGCTCGACCAGGTCTTATCTGCAACTTTTGCCAGAAACCAGGACACTCCCAGCAGAATTGCCGGAGGGCAAACGGATTGTGTTTGGTGTGTGGAGCACGAAACCATGCCGTAGAGACCTGTCCACACAGGAGAATGGGGTTTGCTAATCAAACCTTGCCGGCACCTCAAGAGCAGTATAGGCAGAGGGTACTACCAGGGCCAGTGGGGCAGAGGAACCAGGGACCAGTGATGAGGAGAGCTCTTCCCCTTCCTCCACCGCATGTTGTTCGCCCAGTGCAGAGAGGAGCCAGGACGGCAGCAGGACGTGGTAGAGGTCAGGCCTACAACCTGACAGCAGTTGAGGCTGAGGCTTCAGAGGAGGTGATTACAGGTAACATCAGAGTTCATTCAATACCTGTTCTCGCTCTCTTCGATTCAGGTGCATCCCACTGTTATATCTCCGATCATTTTGTAGCTTTACATTCTATACCTGTTAAGGCTTTAGACCGCAAATGGGAGATAAGTACAGGGAATGGAGTAGTTATATCTTCTAGAGTTTGTGCTGACTGTCCAGTGGAACTTTGTGGGAAGATCTTGGCCATAGATATGCTCGTACTAGACACCAAAGGGTACGACGTAATCTTAGGCATGACCTGGCTCAGTCAGTACTATGCAGTGATCGACTGTAGAGGGAGGAAGATCAATTTCAGAATCCCACATCAGCCGGAGTTCCAGTTTAGTGGAGAGGTGAAGCCTGCTAAGAAGAAGATTCAGATGACCACTTCGGAGGTTCAGAAGGGAGTGCCAGTGTGGGATGAATTTCCAGAAGTCTTTGCTGAGATTTCAGGACTTCCACCGGAGAGGATAGTGGAGTTCTCCATTGATACAGTTCCAGGGACAGCTCCTATATCTAAGGCTCCGTACAGGATGGCACCGACGGAGTTGGAGATCTTGAAGAAGCAACTGCAGGAATATTCAGACAAGGGACTGATTCGACCAAGCACTTCACCATGGGGCGCTCCAGTGCTATTGGCGAATAAGAAGGATGGTGGTAAGAGACTTTGTATTGATTATAGAGAATTGAACAAAGTCACTATCAAGAACAAATATCCCTTACCCAGGATTGATGATTTATTTGATCAGCTTCATGGAGCCCATGTATTTTCTAAGTTAGATTTGCAGTCGGGTTACCATCAGCTGAGGGTGAAGAAGGAGGATGTTCCGAAGACGGCATTCAGGACCCGATATGGCCACTATGAGTTCCTGGTTATGCCTTTCGGAGTCACAAATGCCCCTGCAGTTTTCATGGACTTGATGAACCGAGTGTTCTCTCCTTACCTGGATCAGTTTGTAGTTGTATTTATAGATGACATTCTGATCTATTCAAAGAATTATAAGGAGCATGCAGAGCACTTGAGAATTGTGTTGCAGACCCTTCAGCAGGAGCAGCTTCATGCCAAAAGGAGCAAGTGTGAATTCTGGTTAGACAGCATAGCTTTCCTTGGACACATAGTTTCAGCAGAAGGAATTTCGGTTGATCCTAGTAAAGTCCAGGCAGTGAAGAATTGGCCAGTTCCGAAGACGGTGACTGAGATAAAGAGCTTTCTTGGACTAGCCGGATATTACAGGCGCTTTGTCCAGGATTTCTCTAGACTTGCAGCTCCGTTGACCAGGCTCACCAGAAAGGGGGAGAGATGCATATGGACAGTAGAGTGTGATGCAGCATTTGAGCAGTTGAAGCAGAGGCTTATTTCAGCTCCAATCTTGAGGACTCCTTCAGGAAGAGGAGGGATGGTCATTTTCTGTGATGCATCAGGTAAAGGCCTGGGGTGTGTGCTTATGCAACATGATCATGTTATAGCATATGCATCTAGGCAGTTGAAGCCTCATGAGAGGAATTACCCAACTCATGACTTGGAGTTGGCGGCTGTGGTATTTGCTTTGAAGATCTGGAGACACTACCTTCTGGGAGACAAAGTGTTGATATACACAGATCACAAGAGCCTCAAGTATACTTTCTCACAGAAGGAGTTGAATATGAGGCAGAGGAGGTGGTTGGAGCTTATGGCGGACTACGATATTGACTTGCAGTATCATCCAGGCAAAGTCAATACCGTTCCAGATGCACTGAGCAGGATGCCAGAGAACAGAGTGCTAGTCCACCTCACGCAGCAGAGGGAGTTGATTCAGGAGTTCATCAGATTGGATTTGATGTTAGTGCAAGGAGGTGATAAGGCCGGGCAGTTCATGGCTTTACAGATCCAGTCATCATTGATAGAGGAGATCAAGGAAGCTCAGAAGGAGGACCCCAGATTGCAGACATTCAGAGCTCAGGTGGAGGCTGGATTGAGGTCGGATATCTGCATTCACCCAGATGGTGCATTGTATTTTGGAGATAGACTTTGTGTTCCCCAGGGAGAAGTCAGACAGAAGATTTTGGAGGAAGCACACAGTTCAGCTTATTCTATACACCCTGGGGGAAACAAGATGTACCAGGACCTGAAGAAGCACTTTTGGTGGAATGCTATGAAGAGAGAGATAGCCCAATTTGTTGCCAAGTGCTTGGTTTGCCAGCAGATAAAGATCGAGCACCAGAGACCAGCTGGACTTCTTCAACCTTTGCCGATACCCGAATGGAAGTGGGAGCACATCACCATGGATTTTGTGACGGCATTGCCTCGGAGTCCCAGGGGTAATAATGCGGTGTGGGTAATAGTTGATCGCCTCACCAAGTCAGCTCACTTCATACCATTCAGGGTAGGCCAGTCGACAGAGGTTCTGGCAGACAAGTATATGAAGGAGATAGTTCGTCTGCATGGAGTTCCAGTTAGTATTGTATCAGATAGAGACACCAGATTCAGATCTCATTTCTGGGAGAGTCTCCAAGAGAGTCTGGGAACTCGTCTGAAATTCAGTACTTCTTACCATCCTCAGACAGACGGGCAATCTGAGAGGACTATCCAGATCCTTGAAGATATGTTGAGGGCTTGCATGATTGACTTCGGAGGATCATGGGAAGACCATCTTCACTTGGCTGAGTTTTCATATAACAACAGCTATCAGGCAAGTATTAAGATGGCACCCTTTGAGGCATTGTATGGAAGGAAGTGCAGATCACCGATCTGTTGGGATGAAGTCGGTGAGAGGAGTCTTTTGGGACCGGAGATCCTGATGCAGACGACAGAGAAAGTCAGGGTTATCAGAGATCATCTCAGGGCTGCTCAGAGCAGACAGAAGAGTTGGGCAGACACTCTAAGGAGGCCATTGGAATTCCAGACCGGAGATCATGTGTTCTTGAAGATATCACCTACCAAGGGTGTAATCCGGTTCGGTACACGTGGGAAGCTAAGTCCGAGGTATATCGGCCCATTCGAGATCCTGGATCGTGTGGGAGATGTGTCTTATAGATTGGCGTTGCCGCCATCTTTGGACGGGGTGCATAATGTCTTCCACGTGTCTCAGTTGAGGAAGTATGTCAGGGATGACAGCCATATTCTGGATCATTCCGAGCTGGAGCTACTACCGGATTTATCATACCAAGAGCAGCCGATGGCCATTCTGGATAGGAGTGTCAAGACACTGAAGAACAGAGCTATTCCATTAGTATTGGTGTCTTGGAACAGGCATGCACCAGGAGAGGCCACTTGGGAACGAGAGGACGTTATCCGGGAGCGTTATCCCCAACTTTTCACATCCTGATTTGGTATGACTCTTTCCTTCTACCCTTCTTTCCCGTTATCTTTCCTTGTATACGTATCTATCTGTTGCTTTTCCTGTTATCTTTCACCTTATGAAATTTCGGGGACGAAATTTTTGTAAGGTGGGTAGATTGTAATACCCCTCTCCCGGAATACGTGCTTAGTTACGTATTCAGTCTTTCGATCGTATTTTCCGATTTACCTTCCGTAATTGATCAATTTTAATTTCAAATATCATTTTCCAATATTTTAGATTTTATGTGATTTTCTGGAATTTTTTGGAATTAAAATGAATTTCTCCGAAACCGGTGTCGGCCAGTGCCGCTGACCGATTTCCGAATTTTTATCTTCCAAACAGTTAGGAATTTTTAGAAAGTCCTTTAGACTTTATTGCTTAGAATCATATTTCTTACTTATACACTTTTTCTGAGAATTTTATGAATTTATGAAAATTCTTTCGGAGTCGGTAAATAACTGATTCCGGGATTTTTAATTTTAAAACTATACAGTATTTCTTCAAACGAATTTCACCATGAGTCTTCAAATATTATTCTTTATTTTTGGTAAAATTTTCAGATCATTCCGAGATACTTGAATTTCGGGCATTTTTTCAATTATTGCAAATTCCATTTTCCACCTCATGTGCCACCTCATTTCCCACTCACCCTTCACCTAACCCCACTCACTCTCTCTCCTTCCCATGGCTGGCCAAGTGGCCAAGTGAGGGACACCTCACCCCCCTTCTTTTGCAAGAAAACCCCTCACATCCACCTTAATTCCACTCCCTTACAAAAAAATCCCAACCTATATATGCATTTCCATTTGCAAATTTCCCCATTTTTCTCATTTCTTCAACAAGAGAAGAATTCTCTCAAGATCTCCTTCTTCCTCAAGCAAAAACCCTAACTCCAAGAACCAATCTCTTCACCTCCACCTCAAGATCTCAAGGGTTTCTTCTAGGGCTTCATCAAAGACTTCAACTTCAACCACTACTCCCAAAAGCAACACCAAGAGCAAATCTTCAACTCAAGCTTCAACAACAAGTGTGGATTGAAGCCACCATCTCCATCCTTGGATCAAGTCCCAATTAAACCTATCCTTGTGAGTATCTTTACTCACCAAGACCTAGATTACCCTCTATTTACTTGTGATAGTAATTCTTGTAAAATGGTCCCATAAAAATCCTACTTTTAGGTCATCAACACTCAAATCCAACCTTTCCATGTAAGCAAATTACTCATCAAGGCTAGTCCCTGTTCTGGTGTACTTGTATTGATAGATCAGGTCCCCTAACAACATAAAAATCCTATTTTTAGACTGATAGAACCAACCAAAGTGAAATCTGATTTTTCTGCCTTAACAGTAGCAGATTCCAGAGGATCGGTCGACCGGCAGTCGACCGATCACTCTACCGATGTGCACAGCGTGCACAGTTTTGAGCTGGCGGTCGACCGGCAGTCGACCGACCACTCGACCGGCTTAGGGAATTAGTATGGACCAGTCGACCGGTAGTCGACCGGCCAAAACCTGGAGCTCACGGCATCTGCACGGTCGACCGGCAGTCGACCGGGAGCCGACCGCCAGTCATATCCCCAGTCGACCGGCAGTCGACCGACCACTCGACCGGCTTAGGGAATTAGTATGGACCAGTCGACCGGAGGTCGACCGACAGCCTAATTCTGGGCCAGTTTTCTGACTCCTTTCCTTTTTAATTTCTGACCTTTCCCTGATATTTGTATACTGTTTTAGCTTTGTTTATGCTTCATACCTGTACTGCATGACTTGTTACCTGATAGATCTTGCTTTATTATGCTTCATGACTCATGTTACATATTGCTATTCCATAACTTGTTAAATGTGAAGTATCACCACCCCTTCATGCTATCACTGAAACACCAAGCATGATATACCCGACTTATTATATAAAATAGACCAACTTACATTGGGGTCAGGGGGAAATATGCGGATATCGATATGTGTTCGTGTTTACAGTGGTTTTAGGTATATTGTACAATCATGTTTCCGGTCTAACCTGTGGTACTCCAGGGGACCGAGGGGAGTGCTTGCTCGCTTTCCTGTTTACTGTCATGACAAGGGCATACATAAGACCCTCCTGTTAGGCCTTGCAGCTGGTTCCGTCTTCAAGCAACGGAACACCCTGGACCGTGGTCCCGGGCATGCACGGGACCCACTGTAAACATAGTTCGTCGATACAACCGCTGTTTCCAATAACAACCTTGTTTCACTAGGATATGGATCTATGTGCTCTGGGACGCTGGGTCACATAGCTAGATATCACAGTAAGACAAGTAATAATAATAAGACGTTAATTGTAGATTGTTGCATATGATCTTACCTTATTGAGTTTGCATCGCTTGTTATTCATTGCTATTTATTGCAACTTCATTGTCTTTATTCATGATCCTCATGTCACTTGACTATCTTTTATTTGTTATTATATGTCTTGACCCTTTGGATTTGCATATTCAGATTCTGAGGCTTGGAACGAAGTGGAGCCTTCCACAGAGGACCGGGCTTATCTTTGTGAGCAGGCTGACCGGCTCTAGTCCTATCGTGCTCGACTCTTCCTTTTGGTTCACGGGATCTCCATCCATTTCGTGAGCGTTTTTGTATTTTTGGTTGTATATTGTTCTTTTGGACTTGGGTTGTGATAAAGGACACTTGTAAAGTGATATTGCTTATCATAACTTGTATAACTTTGTATTTATATTTTGTAAGTTGGCATATGTATATACCACGCTGTGCGTTGTACTCTGATACTTGTTGTGCTTGATGCTTAGCGTATATACGTGGGGGCACTATCTGACCTACGTATATGCGTTGCAGTGACGTTCTCGTATCATTGGGATCGGGGCGTTACACTATTTATAGGGGTCTCAGGGGGTGAAGGTGCCTCCTGAAAACGCTCCCGAATGAGGGGCCACTACCCGCTACATGCGCGGTGACTGGCCCCGCAATCAGGGCAGTTGCAACTGAGACGCGGGCGTTGGGCCAAACGCGCCTTGAAGTTTGAGACGCGGGCGTCGAGCCAAACGCGCCTTGAAGTTTGAGACGCGGGCTTCAGGCCTTCACGTCTGGATGCTGAGGCGTGGGCGTCGGGCCGACGCGCCTTGATGCTGAGACGCGGGCTTCGGGCCGACGCGTCTGAACGTTGAGACGCGGGTGTAGAGCCAACGCGTCTTAATGCTGAGACGCGAGCATCGATTCCTCGCGTCTAGAGCTTGAGACTCTGCTTCCTTAATGGCTGGTCTGTTAGTCATTTTTAGACAGCCTACATGGGTGTGCGTAGCATGAGTTTGATTCTTTGGGATATGTTTCTTAGGAAACATAGCCTCCAATCTTGCTTTGTCAAATTCACATTTCTTTAAAACTTCTCCCAAAGAGTTAATTTTATTCTTTAGCATAGAAATGTCATCTTTATCTATCAAAGAAAATTTAGCTTTACAAGAAATCTTATAAGCATCAAAATCTTTTTGAGTAGAAGTGAGAGTTGAAAACAAATCATCCTTTTCTTTTGTGAGCATGAAAATTTTGTAGTTGAGAGTTTCATTTTACTTTTTCATTTTCAAATATTTCTTTTTAAGAAAATCATAATTGTGAGATATTTCTTTAAAATCTTCTCCTAATTCATCCATGGATAATTCACAATCGTCAATAGATGATTCGGGGGTTACCTTATTTGTGTTATCATTTGTCATGAAACACATGTGAGCCGTGTCAACTTCTTCATCAGATTCACTCTCCGAATCCCATGTAGCCTTTAAAGCCTTCTTCTTGTAGGGCTTCTTGGAGGTGGACAGTTTGCTCTTATTTTCCAAACATTCCACAACAATGTGCCCCGGCTTCCGACAATTGAAACAAATGATCTTCTTTTCTTCCTTTCCTTACCATCTTCTTCTATTTTGAATTTTTTACTTTGTTGTACATTCTCCGAACATTCTTCACAAGAAGAGAGATATTTTCATCATTCTCTTCTTCATCATCTTCGTTGGAGAAGGGGAAGAGCTTTTGAAAGCGATTGCTGTAATACTAAGTAAATAATACTGTATTTCTATTTTTGTATTTATTTTTACTATACTTAATTATTATTATTATTAGTGTTATTGTTATTATAGATATATATTATTATTATTTGTTCCTCTTTCATTGATTCCTAATCCTACCCATTTGCATAGACCCAAACCCAATAACCTATACCCATTAACCCGAAACCCAACTCACCAATATCCTATCCATATAATCCTACATCCAATCCTAACAACTCAAACTATATCTTAGCACCAAAATCCTATAATCCTAACAAATTAGATACTAATCCTAAACTAATCTCCATATTCTCCTTCAAGTCAGCCAACCACCCTAATCTCTCCACCACACATCATCACCTCCACCGTTCACCTCTCTAGCAGCCCCCATAACCTCTCCTCCTCCATAGCCCTGCCGCACCTTTCCGTGGCAGCCGAGGCCAACACTTGTTCACTTCCCCGTGTGCGCCTCCTCGTCGCCAGAACTCCGCCGGAGCTCGAGCACCTCCCTCCCCACTCCTCCACCACCAGCCCGTGGTCCCCTCCAGGCCAGCGCCTCCTCCCTGATCACCCGCGCCTTCTCCCTTTGGCAGAGGTAGCCCCGAGCTCCATCCCACAGGCGTGAATGTTCCCCCCACACTCAGTTTTCCCTTCTTTCATTTTATGCATAAGTATTAATGTGTATATGATGTTGAACTATCTATTGTGTTGTGTGTGTTTTATTGTGTGTGGGAGATATCTTCTTCCGAGCCAATTTCCAGCTCTCCGTCACCCCGTGGATCACCGTCAGCGAGCGCGAACACACCCACGCCCCTCTCCGGCGATCTCCGACGAGCCGTCAACTACTCCGGCAGCACACTGACAACCATCGTCACCTCCCGGGCACTCCGCCGCCTCGCCGGAACATCCACGACGCCTCATCACTCCTCCGCGGGCCACCGTCGATGGCCGTATGCCTCCTTGCATGCCCAACTGTGAGTTTTCCTTCTCCCTCTCTGTATTTTAAATTATGGGTGTTATGTTTCAATTGATGATATGTTTAGTTATTAAGAGTGGGTACTGTGTATGTAATATAGTTGCTTGTGTAACTTGCAATTGGGTGACCGTGAATTATGATATGTAAGTGTGCTCCCCTTCCCGTTTCTATTTCTCTCATTATAATGTACATTTGATTAAGTTTGTATTTTAATGTATGTATAGATGTAATGTAGAAACCCGTATGCTTTGGTGCTGTGTGCATGAGTGAAGCATGGGTACATTTTAATAGAATGTGGGAATATGTGTAGGTGTATTTCAGACAGTGGGCATGCAGATAGATTTATTAGTCGACTCGCCCCTTTTATTAGTCGACTAATAGCCCTATTAGTCGACTTACCATAGCTCTATAGTCGACTTGGTGACCATCCAGGAAAGTTGTTGACTCTCTGTTTGTTGACTGTAACCTGCACTAGTCGACTTGTCATTTCTTATAGTCAACTAATATCGTATATTAGTCGACTTGTCATATCCCTAGTCGACTTGCTCCGCCCCTAGTTGACTAACTCTTGTTCTGACTGCTGTTTTAGATTCTTATAGATTGTGGACTTTACCCTTTAGTTATAATCTTGGCTATAGTTGGATGGATCTAGTTTTGAGGAATAGATATTGATTGAATTGACCTGATCTGATAGATCTTAGATATATATTTGATAAGTTACTTGGCTTTGGGATCCTGTGATTAGCCTTGACAGAAGTGAGAGTGTGTGAGGATTTTGATCGGACTGGAGGGTGGAGATTTGATTAGATGTATCAGAACTCATAGTATTTCAGTTATTGAGATTTGGATATATCGATGACTTGAGGATCAAAGTTTGAGAGCAGTTACATTTTGATCTCCGTTATTGGTAGGATCAGAGTTGATCATTAGGATGAGAGAATTGATTATTGATTTATTGGACTTGTGATTACTGTACCAGATTACCTTAATAAGGTTTGATGTTTGAGGTTCATGAGGATAGCTTTTGAGATATGAGTTGACAGATTAGTTATAGATATTATATCAGTGAACGTGATCTTGATCAGTTTAATATGAGATTGTATATTGACTAGAGGTGTCTAGACTGTTACTCTATAATTCATGTTACTGAAAGTTACTGGGAAAAGATTATTTGACCGTAACACCCTGTACAGTCCCATTGTTCATCGTATACACGGTTACTGTTACTGTTCACTGTTACTGATATTGTTCACCGTGTATACGATTACTGATTGACTGTTACTATACTGTTATCGTTACTGTCACCGCATCGTCCCAGTGTTATAGGTAACATGATTATTGATTGTTTTTACTAAATTCAATAATAAAGTAATTGAACAACTTACACCGGGATTGGAGAAATTGATGGAGGATACAACGTCTGTATTTTGGGTGAACCTAGGATACAGGTTGCGCCGCCGACTGAGGGTTCCACTGCAGGATTCTTGGGGGATGACTGACATCCCATCTGTACTGTTATTGTTCCACTGTTCATACAGTGAGATTACTGTTATTGTTACTGAGTACCTAGCGGTACGACCTGGTTCAGCGCCAGGAAACTGAGGCCGTGGTCTCGGGTATGTACGGGACCCACCTAAAGCATGGACAATGTCTCTTCTGTTAATTTCAATTAAGTTAAGATATCGATTGACACGTGTAGTAGGCGTAGTATGGGATGCGTCTATTACAGGTGGCAATTGGTGTTCGCTAACATAATAAATGATAATGAACTGTTAATGTATTGTGACTGACCGTAATCACCTGATTGTACATATATATCACTATGATAGACATATGATTGTAACACCAGATTTATATACCAGATTAGTGATATTGTTAGGATACACATCTAGACATCAGTTGTTTGTTTATAGTTGTTTTACTTGTCTTTTATCTGTACGCTTATTCATATCATTGTTATTCAGTTGTTTATTTATCATGTTATTTAGTTACTTATGGTTGTAGTTTATCTTGTTATTATTTTGTGCACATTGTTTATATGCACGAGTTTTCCCCTTTACACACACACTCACTAGGTCGCTTTCTGACGACCCTGGATTTGCACGTCCAGATATTGGACGCTTGTTTCTATTGTGCAGGTGTTCGATGAGACGGTATGCTTTGCGAGGAGCTGGACTCTTTCCCTTTTGATTATGGTATTCTCGCATTCTTTATTCTTGTTATTATTTTTCATTCATGTATATCACACTTGACTTCTATTCTATTCCTTATTCCATTTGAAGTCATGTGTAGCCTTTATATGTATTATTGCAGTGATCGTTGAATATTATGGTTTAGATTTATAGCTTGTTCAGGTTACTTTAGGCTTAGCGTATATATGTGGGGTATTTTCCTCGCGTATATACGTCGCCAACTCTCGTCGCGACTCCGTTTCTACGTATTTTGGGAAGCGGGGCGTGACAGGGTTTCTTTGGTATCAGAGCCAGGTTTCGACATAAAACGGACTTGATTCTTACCGATAACTTGAACGAGCTATAATTACACTGCAATATACATATAGGATTCACACAATGATATTGAGCCCACTTGGAATTGACTGTCCTCCCTTTGAAAATCTATCTCTTTGATCTTTCGATCTCTCTGATCGCATCTTTTTCTAGAATAATCTTGATTCCTATTCTCCTTGTCTATTCTATTTTCTAATCTTGTCTCTTGGAATTGGTCACTCCGTATTGAAGCTGGTAGCAGAGATCAGAGCGCGCAGCGGAATCGTGGTGCCCCAATGAGGCGACGTGGAAGCTTGTTTGTGTTCTCTCTTGATTTTTGATTCTTTTATCATTCCCTGCTTTATTTGAATTTCGAGGACGAAATTTTTATAAGGTGGGTAGAATGTAATACTATGTAAATAATACTGTATTTCTATTTTTGTATTTATTTTTACTGTACTTAATTATTATTATTATTATTATTAGTGTTATTGTTATTATAGATATATATTATTATTATTGTTCCTCTTTCATTGATTCCTAATCCTACCCATTTGCATAGACCCAAACCCAATAACCTATACCCATTAACCCGAAACCCAACTCACCAATATCCTATCCATATAATCCTACATCCAATCCTAACAACTCAAACTAAATCTTAGCACCAAAATCCTATAATCTTAACAAATTAGATACTAATCCTAAACTAATCTCCATATTCTCCTTCAAGTCAGCCAACCACCCTAATCTCTCCACCACACATCATCACCTCCACCGTTCACCTCTCCAGCAGCCCCCATAACCTCTCCTCCTCCATAGCCCTGCCGCACCTTTCCTTGGCAGCCGAGGCCAACACTTGTTCACTTCCCCTTGTGCGCCTCCTCGTCGCCAGAACTCCGCCGGAGCTCGAGCACCTCCCTCCCCACTCCTCCACCACTAGCCCGTGGTCCCCTCCAGGCCAGCGCCTCCTCCCTGATCACCCGCGCCTTCTCCCTTTAGCAGAGGTAGCCCCGAGCTCCATCCCACAGGCGTGAATGTTCCCCCAACACTCAGTTTTCTCTTCTTTCATTTTATGCATAAGTATTAATGTGTATATGATGTTGAACTATCTATTGTGTTGTGTGTGTTTTATTGTGTGTGGGAGATATCTTCTTCCGAGCCAATTTCCAGCTCTCCGTCACCCCGTGGATCACCGTCGGCGAGTACGAACACACCCACGCCCCTCTCCGGCGATCTCTGACGAGCCGTCAACTCCTCCGGCAGCACACTGACAACCCCCGTCACCTCCCGGGCACTCCGCCGCCTTGCCGGAACATCCACGGCGCGTCATCACTCTTCCGCGGGCCACCATCGATGGCCGTATGCCTCCTTGCTTGCCCAGCTATGAGTTTTCCTTCTCCCTCTCTGTATTTTAAATTATGGGTGTTATGTTTCAATTGATGATATGTTTAGTTATTAAGAGTGGGTACTGTGCATGTAATATAGTTGCTTGTGTAACTTGCAATTGGGTGACCATGAATTATGATATATAAGTGTGCTCCCCTTCTCCTTTCTATTTCTCTCATTATAATGTACATTTGATTAAGTTTGTATTTTAATGTATGTATAGATGTAATGTAGAAACCCGTATGCTTTGGTGCTGTGTGCATGAGTGAAGCATGGGTACATTTTAATAGAATGTGGGAATATGTGTAGGTGTATTTCAGACAGTGGGCATGCAGATAGATTTATTAGTCGATTCGCCCTTTTATTAGTCGACTAATAGCCCTATTAGTCGACTTGCCATAGCTCTATAGTCGACTTTGTGACCATCCAGGAAAGTTGTTGACTCTCTGTTTGTTGACTGTAACCTGCACTAGTCGACTTGTTATTTCTTATAGTCGACTAATATCGTATATTCGTCGACTTGTCATATCCCTAGTCGACTTGCTCCTCCCCTAGTCGACTAACTCTTGTTCCGACTGCTGTTTTAGATTCTTATGGATTGTGGACTTTACCCTTTAGTTATAATCTTGGCTATAGTTGGATGGATCTAGTTTTAAGGAATAGATATTGATTGAATTGACCTGATCTGATAGATCTTAGATATATATCTGATAAGTTACTTGGCTTTGGGATCCTGTGATTAGCCTTGACAGAAGTGAGAGTGTGTGAGGATTTTGATCGGACTGGAGGGTAGAGATTTGATTAGATGTATCAGAACTCATAGTATTTCAGTTATTGAGATTTGGATATATCGATGACTTGAGGATCAGAGTTGAGAGCAGTTACATTTTGATCTCCGTTATTGGTAGGATCAGAGTTGATCATTAGGATGAGAGAATTGATTATTGATTTATTGGACTTGTGATTACTGTACCAGATTACCTTAATAAGATTTGATGTTTGAGGTTCATGAGGATAGCTTTCGAGATATGAGTTGACAGATTAGTTATAGATATTATATCAGTGAACATGATCTTGATCAGTTTAATATGAGATTGTATATTGACTAGAGGTGTCTAGACTGTTACTCTATAATTCATGTTACTGAAAGTTACTGAGAAAAGATTATTTGACCGTAACACCCTGTACAGTCCCATTGTTCATCGTATACACGGTTACTGTTACTGTTCACTGTTACTGATATTGTTCACCGTGTATACGATTACTGATTGACTGTTACTATACTATTATCGTTACTGTCACCGCATCATCCAAGTGTTATAGGTAACATGAGTATTGATTGTTTTTACTAAATTCAATAATAAAGTAATTGAACAACTTACACCGGGATTGGAGAAATTGATAGAGGAGACAACGTCTGTATTTTGGGTGGACCTAGGATACAGGTTGTGCAGCCGACTGATGGTTCCACTTCAGGATTCCTGGGGGATGACTGACATCCCATCTGTACTGTTATTGTTCCACTGTTCATACAGTGAGATTACTGCTACTGTTACTGAGTACCTAGCGGTACGACCTGGTTCAGCGCCAGGAAACTGAGGCCGTGGTCCCGGGTATGTACGGGACCCACCTAAAGCATGGACAATATCTCTTCTGTTAATTTCAATTAAGTTAAGATATCGATTGACACGTGTAGTAGGCGTAGTATGGGATGCGTCTATTACAGGTGGCAATTGGTGTTCGCTAACATAATAAATGATAATGAACTGTTAATGTATTGTGACTGACCGTAATCACCTGATTGTACATATATATCACTATGATAGACATATGATTGTAACACCAGATTTATATACCAGATTAGTGATATTGTTAGGATACACATCTAGACATCAGTTGTTTGTTTATAGTTGTTTTACTTGTCTTTTATCTGTACGCTTATTCATATCATTGTTATTCAGTTGTTTATTTATCATGTTATTTAGTTATCCTATGGTTGTAGTTTATCTTGTTATTATTTTGTGCACATTGTTTATATGCACAAGTTCTCCCCTTTACACACACACACTCACCAGGTCGCTTTCTGACGACCCTGGATTTGCACGTCCAGATATTGGACGCTTGTTTCTATTGTGTAGGTGTTCGATGAGACGGTATGCTTTGCGAGGAGCTGGACTCTTTCCCTTTTGATTATGGTATTCTCGCATTCTTTATTCTTGTTATTATTTTTGATTCATGTATATCACACTTGACTTCTATTCTATTCCTTATTCCATTTGAAATCATGTGTAGCCTTTATATGTATTATTACAGTGATCGTTGAATATTATGGTTTAGATTTATAGCTTGTTCAGGTTACTTTAGGCTTAGCGTGTATATGTGGGGTATTTTCCTCGCGTATATACGTCGCCGACTCTCGTCGCGACTCCGTTTCTACGTATTTTGGGAAGCGCGGCGTGACAATTGCTTTCTTCTTTAGAGGAGCCATCTCTTCCCTAGCCTTTTTTTCCATCTAATGGGTCTTAAGGTTGCCTATAAGACCAATGAGCTCTATTTCCTCCTTGTCATTGAGCTCCTTCAAGGTTGTAGCTTTGACTTCCCAAGATGGTGGGAGTGCACGAATGATCTTCCTCACATTTTGATCGTTGTCAATACTGTCACCTAAGGAAGCAAGACCGTTAGTTATTTTTGTAAATTTTGTAACCATATTGATTGAAACTTGAGATTGCAAAGAAAAAGTTAAAGTTAAAGTTCTCAGTCTCAATTCTATCCGCTGCAGCAAGGGCCAAAGCGGGTCGATCCACAAGGAAGGATGCGATGCAAGCGTTTCGGACGATTTCTCTGTATTACTTAGAACAAAACAAAAGAGAGTGATTAGAATTAAATAATTTGATTGGAGATATGCAGTTTACTAATCTTCTACCACAATCCATAGTGCAAGTCTTGAAAAGTGAATATCATTTTGAAATAAGTAAAATCTATCTTAGATTATTAATAGAAATTCAAGCAAGATAAATGATATTAGAATCTAACTAGTTTGCACAAATAAAAAGTCAACAAGTGTTCATCCTAACTTCTAAGTACAACATAAGAAAAGTCTTATCTTAAAGTTATGCTGTCAAAGTACTTAAGCATGAATTCATGAAGAATTGTTTAGAAGTGTAACCTAGATTAGAAAAAACTAACTATCTATTAATCTTCAAGGAAAACTGTTTTAAACTAGGGTTTCTAAAAATGATTATCAATCCATCCACTTCCTAAACTACACTAGGGTTGTTTAAGAGATCAGTAAACCATAATTTAGAATTAGTTATTCATCTTTTTTTTTTATTTTCAATTCTTTATTTTGTTTAATGTGAAGAATTGTGAAAGAGAGAAGAAAAAGACAAATAAAAAGATCACAGCATAAAACAAAATTAAATGACAAGAATTTAAATGGTAAAGAAGAAAAGGTAACCTTTATTTGAAATCACTTCCAAATACAATGCTCCTCTCCTCCTCCAAAGTATGCTAAAAATGAAATGAAAATTACAAGAAATTTGAAAGAGAAAAACTAAAGAAAACCCTAGGTTCCCGTCTCTGGATGCGCCCTCTCTGTTGCTCTGCAGGGGTATTTATAGGAGATAGAAGACGTAGAGTCCCGGTACAACTCTCCTGCGAAATCTGGTATCAAGTCTCATCCATAGGGCCGCGGAAACGCGGCCAAAAGCCGCGTTTCCGCGGCCTTAGCTTTGTCCCTGGCCACGCGCTTTCGCACGTGGCCTCCTCTGGTCCGTCCATCTGGGTATATCCTTCTAGATTTTACATACCGACTCTTTATTTTGAAAATTCGGGATAACTTGGGAAAAAAGTTACCCTAAATCCAAATCTTTTAAAATGATTTTGTTATCTTTGCACTCTTCTTCCTTTATCTATAGCCTTGTCCTGCAAGTATTTAGGGTTGAGTAGAAGTCCATCCCTTTCCTCTTCTTTTAGTAATTGCAACTTTTGCACATGGGCTTGCACATGGGTTTTTTTTTGGGCTTCTGGGCTTCATTCAGGCTTTATTCTTTTATTTAAATAAATACTCAAGGCATGCACACATTAAATAACAAAACTTTAGTAATAGTGCATAATTAAAAGAATAAATAGGAAACATGATAGTAAATGTAGTGATAAATATGCATTTTTTACTACCTATCACACCCCCACACTTATCTTTTTGCTCGTCCTCCAGTAAAATTAAAAAGAATAAGAAAAGAAAAATTAATCTATCCTAACTCACTTTCGTAGGCATCACGGTTGCACTTAGCATGTGCAACAAGCTGTTAAACCTCTAGGTTACCCTAGAGGACGAGTGTTGTCTCGTGAGGGTTTCAGTGGATTACACCCATAAAATTCATAAAAAGGAAAATATTTGAAATATGTTTTAAGAGACTAAGTAGTCTATAAGTTTTAGGGTTATCATTTTTATTCATTCTTAAACTTAGTCTTTATATAATAAATTGTTATCCATTTTAGGTAAGAATCAAAATTGAATTTTTGTATAGTCTCTTTCGTTACCCTAAGTCATATGCATCCTTGTTAATCTTTTACTAGGAATTCTTTAACTTGGACTCTCATGCCTCATTATTATTATTATTATTTTTTTTAATATGTATAACTCATCTAATTTTCTTTCGTGTAAGTATCACGGCTTCTTGAGGCCCTCATACCTAACTAATTGACTATTAGATGTGTTAGTACATATATAAATAATATTTCTTAGTTTTCTTAGGCTTTCTAATCCACCCATGTAGCGAACTTAAAGTCGGTGGCTCCCAAACTGGTTGGTTTTAGGGCACCGGGTGAGAAAACACCCCACGGACTTAAGGATTCGAGTGAACTAGGCCACAAAACCAAGGACTCTATTTATAAAATCACCTTTAAGCGTGAATACTTATGCTTCTTGGGGCACATGTATCCAGCTTAATCAGTGAATTTCTTCTTCTTTTTATTATTATTATTTTATTTATAAGGCACAAGAGTCTTTATCTTAGAATCCTAGATATGTAAATGTATTAGGTATGCACATTTCATTAAGGTAAAAATCAAGACTAATTACTTATTCAATTTTTCCTCCTATACCTAAAAATTCAACAATTTATTTATTTTGACCAAGTTTTTAGAAATCCTAATCATGATTTTCTTAATTCTTAAGGCTAACTTAGATTTCTTTCAAAAGATAAGTCAAAATATTGTCCTTTTTATTTTTTTTTATTTTTTTATTTTTATGTTAGAAAAAAAATTTTAATTTTTTTTATTGTTATGTTAGAAAAAAATGTTAGAAAAAATTTTTATTTTTATTTTTATTGTTATGTTTGAAAAAATTTTAATTTTTTATTTTAATTTATTTTTTATTATTATTTTTTTATTTTACATTTTACCCTTCCCCCACACTTGTCTCATGCATTGTCCCCAATGTATGAATGAAATGCATGGATGCATGAATTGGCAAAGAGATAGAGTTACCGATACATTGGGTTAAAAAGACCCATGACTGCATTTACTTCCGGTACTGATTCCAAAAAGATTTTAAGACATTGACCATTTACCTTGAATGTACTGCCATTTTTTGGGTCGTAGATCTCTATGGCTCCTTGTGGAAACACAGTCTTAACAACGAAGGGCCCTGTCCATCTTGATTTTAACTTGCCGGGAAAGAGATGAAGTCTAGAGTTATAGAGTAACACTTTTTGTCCTTGGACAAAAGTTTTTCTCGTGATGAACTTATCGTGAAAAACCTTAACCCTATCCTTCGCAATTTTCGCATTTTCATATGCTTTGTTCCTCAATTCCTCTAGTTCAAAAATTTGCAATTTCTAAAGCTCACCGGCCTTATCTAAATCAAAATTTAGCTGCTTAATCGCCCATAAGGCTCGGTGCTCTATCTCAACGGGAAGGTGGCAAGCCTTTCCAAAGACTAGTCTATATGGAGACATTCCTAGAATCATTTTAAAGGCAGTCCTATATGCCCATAAGGCATCCACTAATTTGGTGGACCAGTCCTTCCTATTTTGATTCACAGTTTTCTCCAAGATAAGCTTGACTTGCCTATTGGAAACTTCTACCTGTCCACTGGTTTGAGGATGGTACGTCGTAGATAACTTGTGAGTTATGGCATATTTTCGCATAAGAGCTTCAAAAGTTCTATTGCAAAAATGTGTACCATTGTCACTAATTATGGCACGTGGGGTTCCAAAGCGTGAGAAGATGTTTTCTTTCAAGAATTTGACAACAACTTTGTTGTCATTTGTCTTGCAAGGGATGGCTTCAACCCATTTTGATACGTAATCTACAGCCAACAAGATGTATTGGTGCCCAAACGAATTAGGGAAGGGTCCCATAAAATCAATGCCCCAAACATCAAAAAGTTCTACTTCTAGAATTAGATTTAGGGGCATTATATTTCGTTTGGAAATCCTTCCTATCATTTGACATCTTGTGCACGTTTTGCAAAATTCGAATGCATCTTTAAACAAAGTTGGCCAATAAAAGCCACTTTGTAGGATCTTTTCGGCAGTTTTGCGGGGACCAAAGTGTCCACCGCAAGCAAATTCATGACAAAAGGCTAGAACGCTTCTAGTTTCCTCATCGGGGACACATCTCCTAATAATTTGGTCGCTACAATATTTGAAAAGGTAAAGATCTTCCCACATGTAATACCAGACTTGAGACAAGAATCGGTATCTATCCTGTTTTGACCAATTAGGTGGTGTTTGATTTGTGACTAAGTAATTTATTATGTCGGCAAACCATGGTTCCTTAGAGATGGCTAGAAGTTGTTCATCGGAAAAATTGTCATTGATGGGCAGTTCGTCGGAAGGTGCGTGTGGCACACGAGAGAGATGGTCTGCGACAACATTTTTAACACCCTTTTTGTCTCGAATTTTGAGATTAAATTCTTGAAGGAGGAGGATCCAACGAATGAGTCGGGCCTTCGCATCCTTTTTTAGCATTAGGTATCGAAGTGCAGAATGGTCGGTGAAAATCGTGGTCTTGGTCCCAAGTAGGTATGGGCGGAATTTCTCCAAAGCGAACACTACTGCCAAGAATTCTTTCTCGGTTGTGGTATAGTTCACTTGAGCATCATTGAGTGTCCTACTTGAATAATAGATCACGTGTTGCTTGTTGTCTTTGCGCTGTCCTAAGACAGCGCCTATCGCAAAATCTGAGGCATCGCACATGATCTCAAAAGGGTTGGACCAGTCCGGAGGTGAGATGATAGGTGCAGAGATAAGTTCCAATTTCAACTCTCCCACGCGCTATTACACATATCGTCAAAGATGAAGGGCACGTCTTTAGCTAGAAGGTTTGTAAGGGGTCTAGCAATTTTGCTAAAATCCTTAATGAACCTACGGTAAAACCCAGCGTGTCCTAAGAAAGAATTAATGTCCTTCACGCTTCGTGGACTTGAAAGTTTGGCTATGATCTCCACCTTAGCCTTGTCTACTTTGATCCCTTCCCTAGATATCTCATGACCTAGGACAATCCCATGCTGCACCATGATTGGTAGTGAAAAGTGCATTTTTATCATCATATTTACCATCACATTTTCATATTTATTCATATAATTCAACACATTTATTAATATTTTGTGATTTATTGTGTGCAGGACTTGAGTTCTTATTTTAATAATAAATAAAGCCTAAAAGAAGCCCAAAAGCCCATATTCAAGCCCAAGTGCAAAAGTGCAAATATCAATTGTCAAAAGTGCAAATACACAAGGGCCAACGTTGCAAATATTAAAGAAGAGGGAAGGATAGACTTCTATTCAACCCTAAACACTTGCGGGATGAGGATAAAAGCTAAAAGAAGAGAAGAAAATTCGTGGAAAAGATTTGGGATCTAGGTAACTTGCTTCCCAAGTTATATCCAAATCCAAAGATGAAGAGCCGAGATTCAACTTCCAGAAGGAAACGCCCAGATGGACGGACCAGGGGAGGCCACGCGCCAAAGCGCGTGGCCAGCCGCCACCACCAGGCCACAGAAACGCGGCCCAAGCCGTGTTTCTGTGGCATTTCATTCATATCCTGGTACGGGATTTCGTGGAGGACATCAAACTGGACTCTACCTCCTTTTGCACCTATAAATACCCCTGCAGTGCAACCGAGAAGAGCGTCCAGAGGCAGAGCCAGAGGGCCAAATCTAGGGTTTTAGGTTTTCTTCTTGTAGTTTAGATTTTCTTTTCTCTTTTGTAATTTCTATTTTTCCTTTTGTAAACTGAGAGGAGATGATGTTCTCATGGAGGAAGGAGATCTACTTGTACTGAGGGTGACAATCGGTGTAAGTTTTGCTTTTCTTCCATTGTTAAATAAATCGAATCGAGGTTCGTTCTTTTTTATTATGTTATGTTCTTTTTGATTCTTGTGTATCTCAGTTTTTGTTTTCTTCTATTGTTGTTTCTCTAATGTCTTGCTCACCATGAGAACCGATTGCTTCGAGACTGCCTAGCCAAAGAAGAGCACTTGATGGCCTATGGAGATGAACAATCCTTCTTTAGATTGTCTTTTCTTTTCATAGTGTAGGTAGCGAAGGTGGACGATCCTATACGCCATACTTGCACGCCTTCCAAGACAGGGTAAGTCATCGCGAACAGATCAAAGGTAAGCAAGGTAGAAGAGGTTTGTACGTGTTATAGTTTCTTTCTTTTTATTTCTTTAGTTTAGATCTCACACTACCATAGTCTCAATTTCTTTTCTTCACTTCTATTGTAAATATCACATCTAATTCTTCATCTTCTTTCTTTCTAACTGTAAATAAATTAATAAAAACTTTAGAGATAACTTATTGACAAAGCTTCCATCGCTAGTCCCTCCCTGAGGATCACGACCCGCATAGCCTTTGCTACAGCGGATAGTATTGAGAACCTCGCACAACCTTTTCCTAAATCTAATATTATTTATTTTGTGTGCAGGAAAACTCGATCAACACAGAATGGTCTTATCCAAATGATTATAACCCATGCCCCCCATCTTATGATCATAATTTTCATACTTTCAACTCTTCACAGAGTTCATAGGGTTTCGCTTCCCTCGAGTCCAATTTTCAACCGACTTGTCCTCCGTCTCCACCTTGTCCACAATATTCCCAAGAGTCATACTCAGATCCACCCATTCAGAATAGAAAGCCATCTATCCGAGAAATGATGAGTATGCACGAGTCCAAGCAACAACCACCATCAATCTTAGACATGATGATGCGTGAGTCCACCGACTCACAACTTCATCATGATGACACTTCCTTTTTTCAAGTCCAATCACAAAAGAGGCTTGAAGCCATGACTCAGGCTAGATTAGCTCGTGAGCATGAACTAGTTATGATGGTTCAATCTTTGTGTTCTCACCGTCCGGCCAATTCTGATATCGCTGACCATTCTCTTAGAGCCGACGAACCAAGTTGCTTTGGACAACAAGATTCTACTTCAGTGCCATCATTTGAACTTGCCGAAACTCCAATTTTTGATAGTTTGACAAGTTCTTCCTTTCCTGAAATAGAACTTGAGCATGAATATGATCATGATCTCCCACCTGATGATTCAATTTTACTTCCTGATTCAATAATGACTCCGGTGTCTCCACCTGATTTCACTTTTCCCGAGTCAACATTGGATCCTGTGCCAATTCATCATGAAATTGAGTCACCCATTTTTGATGATCATATTGAACTTGACCAATTTTACAAATTTGAAAGTCCCATGGATAAATTGGCAAGTTCTCATTTTTATGAGGTTGAACTCAATGAGATATGTGACCTAGATTCTCAAATCTATGATCAAGTTCAAATTCTCGAATCATTATTGACTCCTGTTTTGTTACCCGACTTAGGTAATATTTTCGAGTCAGTTTTGATTCCCACTCATATCATTCCTGAACTTGAATCACCACCATTGAGTCACATTCTATTGTGGGAAGATTATTGTAGACTTGAGCTTCAACTTATTGATTTGGACCCACTTCCTGAACCTAGCCCGACTCCCGAACCCTTACTTGATTTAAGATTCTTTCCTGAGTCGGTATTCGTTCCCGCACTTATGACGTCCAAGTCAATCATTCCATCTTTTCACTCTTCATTCTGGGACAAGGCGGTTGACACAATTGACTCTGAATATAATTATGAATTATGGAAATTTGATGGGATGGAATTATTAAAAAATGATTATACATACATTTTAGTGGGCTATATAAGCAAGATTTCTGGTGGGTTCCCCCGAATTTCACAAAAAGTAGATTGGGCCGCATTTCATGGACCAATTAGACCACCACCGGAACCACCACCTTGAGGTAACTTTTGCCTTCCCTTCATCTTTTTCATGCATATATGCATTCATTCATACATTGAGGACAATGCAGGAGATAAGTGTGGGGGTAGGCTTTACTAACATACTAACATAGGTAGAAACTAACCAAAATTTGCAAAATTTGCTAACTAATATATATATATATATATATATATATATATATATATATATATATATATATATATATATATATATATATATATATATATAAGAAGGACAATATTTTGACTTATCTTTTGAAAAAAATCTAAGTTAGTCTTAAGAATTAGGAAAATCATGATTAGGATTTCTAAAAACTTGGTCAAAATAAATAAATTGTTTAATTTTTAGATATAGGAGGAGAAATTGAATAATTAGTTAGTCTTAATTTTTACCTTAATGAAATGTGCATACCTAATGCATATCTAGGATTCTAAGACAAAAACCCTTGTGCCTCATAAAAAAAAAAAAAATTAAATTAAAAAAATAATCACCAATTAAGCTGGATACATGTACCTCAAGAAGCATAAGTATTCACGCCTAAAGGTGAGTTTACAAATAAAGTCCTTAGTTTTGTGGCCTAGTTCACTCGAATTTGAGTCCGCGGAGTGTTTTCTCACCTGGTGCCCTAAAGCCGACGGTTTGGGAGTCATCGACTTTAAGTTCGCTACATGGGTGGATTAGAAAGCCTAAACTAAGAAAAATTACTTTTATATGTACTAACACATCTAATAGCCAATTAGTTAGGTATGAGGGCCTCAAGAAGCCTTGATGCTTATACGAAAGAAAATTAGATGCATTATATATAAAAAAAAAAATTTAAACAAATAAAGAGGCATGAAAGTCCAAGTTAAGGAATTCCTAGAAAAATTCATAAGGATGCATATGAATTTTGGTAACGAAAAAGACTATACACAGAATTCAATTTTGATCCTTACTTAAAAATGAAAACAATTTACTTTATAAAGACTAAGTCTAAGAATGAATAAAAATGAGGATCCTAAAAATTTATAGATTACTTAGTCTTTTCAAAAGTATTTCAATATTTCCTTTTTATGGATTTTGTGGGTGTAATCCGCTGAAAACCCTCACGAGACAACACTCGTCCTCTAGGGTAACCTAGAGGTTTAACGGCTTGTTGCACATGCTAAGTGCAACCGTAATTCCTACGAAAGTGAGTTAGGTTAGATTAATTTTTCTTTTCTTTTTCTCTTTGATTTTTACTCGAGGACGAGCAAAAAGATAAGTGTGGGGGTGTGATTGGTAGTGAAAAGTGCATTTTTATCATCATATTTACCATCACAATTTCATATTTATTCATATAATTCTGCACATTTATTAATATTTTGTGATTTATTGTGTGCAGGCCTTGAGTTCTTATTTTAATAATAAATAAAGCCTAAAAGAAGCCCAAAAGCCCATATTCAAGCCCAAGTGCAAAAGTGCAAATATCAATTGTCAAAAGTGCAAATACACAAGGGCCAAAGTTGCAAATATTAAAGAAGGGAAGGATAGACTTCTATTCAACCCTAAACACTTGCGGGATGAGGATAAAAGCTAAAAGAAGAGAAGAAAATTCGTGGAAAAGATTTGGGATCTAGGTAACTTGCTTCCCAAGTTATATCCAAATCCAAAGATGAAGAGCCGAGATTCAACTTCCAGAAGGAAACGCAAAGATGGACGGACCAGGGGAGGCCACGCGCCAAAGCGCGTGGCCAGCCGCCACCACCAGGCCACAGAAACGCGGCCCAAGCCGTGTTTCTGCGGCATTTCATTCATATCCTGGTACGGGATTTCGTGGAGGACTTCAAACTGGACTCTACCTCCTTCTGCACCTATAAATACCCCCTGCAGTGCAACCGAGAAGAGCGTCCAGAGGCAGAGCCAGAGGGCCAAATCTAGGGTTTTAGGTTTTCTTCTTGTAGTTTAGATTTTCTTTTCTCTTTTGTAATTTCTATTTTTCCTTTTTGTAAACTGAGAGGAGATGATGTTCTCATGGAGGAAGGAGATCTACTTGTACTGAGGGTGACAATCGGTGTAAGTTTTGCTTTTCCGCCATTGTTAAATAAATCGAATCGAGGTTCGTTCTTTTTTATTATGTTATGTTCTTTTTGATTCTTGTGTATCTCAGTTTTTGTTTTCTTCTATTGTTGTTTCTCTAATGTCTTGCTCACCATGAGAACCGATTGCTTCGAGACTGCCTAGCCAAAGAAGAGCACTTGATGGCCTATGGAGATGAACAATCCTTCTTTAGATTGTCTTTTCTTTCATAGTGTAGGTAGCGAAGGTGGATGATCCTATACGCCATACTTGCACGCCTTCCAAGACAAGGTAAGTCGTCGTGAACAGATAAAAGGTAAGCAAGGTAGAAGAGGTTTGTACGTGTTATAGTTTCTTTCTTTTTATTTCTTTAGTTTAGATCTCACACTACCATATTCTCAGTTTCTTTTCTTCACTTCCATTGTAAATATCACTTCTAATTCTTCATCTTCTTTCTTTCTAACTGTAAATAAATTAATAAAAACTTTAGAGATAACTTATTGACAAAGCTTCCATCGCTAGTCCCTCCCTGAGGATCACGACCCGCATAGCCTTTGCTACAGCGGATATTATTGAGAACCTCGCACAACCTTTTCCTAAATCTAATATTATTTATTTTGTGTGCAGGAAAACTTGATCAACACACCATAAAGTGGCACTTTTCCCAATTTAGGGTCAAGTTCTTTTCGTGCACCTATTAGCACTAGCTCCAAGTGATGGAGACATTAGTCAAATGAATTTCCATAGACGGAGAAGTCGTCCATGAAAATCTCTAAGAAGTGCTCGACCATGTCAGAAAAAAGGCTTAACATACAACGTTGGAATATGGCGGGGGCATTGCATAGGCCGAAAGGCATTCGACGATAGGCAAATGTCCCAAATGGGCATGTGAACGTTGTCTTTTCTTGGTCCTCCGGGGCTATTGGGATTTGGTTATACCCTGAGTAACCGTCTAAGAAACAGTTCGTTCCAGCATTTGGTCAATAAATGGGAGGGGAAAATGATCTTTCTTAGTGGCGGCGTTTAACTTGCGATAGTCTATGCATACTCGAACTTTGGTAGGCAATCGTGTTTGCACTAACTCATGCTTGTCATTTTCTACCACAGTAAAGCTGGACTTCTTAGGGACCACATGCATTGGGCTAACCCATTCGCTATCGGAAATGGGATAAATAATCCCATTATCTAACAGTTTCACTATTTCAGCTTGTACAGCCTCTTGCATGAGCGGGTTTAGCCTACGCTGTGGATCTCTCTTAGGTTTAACCCCTTCCTCTAGATGGATTCTATGCTGGACTATCTTAGGGCTTAGTCTCTTGATATCTGCCATGGTCCAACCAATGGCTTCCCTATGTCTCCTAAGGGTTTCCAGTAGGTCTTCCTCTTGCCTATTAGTCAAATTGGATGCAACTATGACTGGTAACGTCTCTTGTTCACCAAGGTAGGCGTACTTAAGATGTTTAGGCAAGGTCTTTAACTCCAAAGAAGGAGGTGACTCGATGGGTGGAGGTGTTAAGCTTGAATTTTCCATCTCTATAGAACTTGGATTTGCTGCCCATTCAATCTCATCAAGGTTGAGATCACTTGATTCTAACTCTTCCTCTTCCTTTGACTTTAGTGTGATCTCCTTGTTGTGCTCACTAGTCATGTTTTCAATGAAGTTAACCTCAAAGGGTTGGTCGTTCATGTCGTAGGGATGTTTACCTAAGTTGAAAACATTGACTTCCTTGGTCATATCCCCAAAAGTCAATCTCATGGATCCGTTTCTACAATTTATGATTGCATTTGCGGTTGCTAGGAACGAGCGTCCTAAGATGACGGGAGTTTGGGACCTAGGATTAGACACAGGTTGTGTCTCTAAAACAATGAAATCGACTGGGTAAATGAATTCTCCCACCCGTATGAGGACATCATTGATCTCTCCCTTAGGAACTTTAATTGATCAATCAGCCAATTGAATTGTAACTTGGGTTGGGTTGAGTTCACCTAATCCAAGTTGTTGATATACGGAGAAAGGAAGCAAATTAATGCTAGCTCCTAAATCGAGGAGTGCTCGATTGATTTCAGCTCGACCTATTGTGCAAGAAATGGTGGGGCAACCAGGGTCCTTGTATTTGACTGGGATCTGGTTGGACAATAGCTCACTAATGTTAGTGGCTAGAAAAATCTTCTTAGGCACATTTGTCTTTCTTTTCTTAGTGCACATGTCCTTAAGGAATTTGGCATAACTAGGGACCTGTTAGATTGCATCAAGAAGTGGGATGTTGAGCTTAACCTGATTGAACACCTCGAGTAGTTTCTCCATGTGTGCATTGTTGTTGCTCCTAAACCTATTTGGAAATGGGGCTGTAGGTTGGTGCACCTGTCTTGCTGATTTATCAACTTCAGTTTCTTTGGAGATTTGTGGAGATGGAGTGGAACTAGATGGAATGGACAACTGAGATGGGTCCTGTGGCATGGATACATGATTATCAACGTGTTTCCCTGATCTTAGTATATGAACCAAGTTACACTGGTTTGGGTCTTGAGCCTCATTGGCTTGCCTAGGATTCCTAGGGTTTGGCAATAGTTGACTTGGTAGAGTTCCCCTTTGTCTTTCTTGTTGATTCAGTTGGATCTCTATCCTAGTCAAGACTTGAGCCAGCGTGTCGTGGCTTTTAACTAGAGTGTCCACCTTTCTTTCATGTTTGAGAGCCTTGTTTCCATTTGTGAATTTTGGAAAGAGTGTGGAGGATTTTGACTAGGGAAATTTTGTTGATAAGGTGGATTTTGGAAATTGTTGGAGAATTTGGGCCTTGTTTGATCATTGTTGCTTGGGCCCCATGAAAAATTTGGATGATTTCTCCAACCGGGATTGTAGGTGGGCGAATATGGATTGTTGGCGGGCCTTGTGAAGGCCGCACTCATATGTTCAGGTAAGGTTTGATGCGCGATAAAGAGGGGACATTCCTCGAACACATGGTTTATGTCTTGACAATAAGTGCAGCCCGCCGAAGGTGTTGGGCTGACTTGGTTCACAGAGACTGGTTCTTTAGTTTCAAGAGCTTCTAGTCTTCGCATCACAGCAGCTAACTTAGCGTCGGTAGCTATGTTGGCTTCAATGGAATGGATACCTTCTTTAGAAGAAGTAGGGCCATTAGTCCTAAATTTTTCTGGAGTTGGTTCCCATTGGATGGTATTATCAGCTAATTCTTCATATAATAACCATCCTTCATGTTCGTTCTTTTTCAAAAATCCTCCTTGGCACATGGATTCTAATAGCATTTTAGTTTGATATTCTAATCCATCATAAAGAACTAGACAAAGTCGCCATTTCTCTATCCCATGGTGTGGGCATTGGGCAAGGAGGTCCTTAAAACGTTCGAAGTATTTCCAAAAAGGTTCATTGGCTGTTTGCTTAAACTGTAAGATGCTCTTCCTAATTAGTGCAGTCTTGTGGATGGGATAAAACTTCCTTAAGAAGGCTTTGACGAAATTATCCCATGAGGATATTGAATCGGCCTCTAGACTGTAGAGCCATTTCTTTGCTAAGTCTTTCAAAGAGAATGGGACAAACCGTAATTTGATGGCATCTACTCCTAGGCTGGGTATCTTCATCATGAGACATACTTCTTCAAATTCCCTTATGAAAAAGTATGCATCCTCAGATTCAAGTCCATGAAATTTAGGAAGAGTGTTGATGTATTGTGGTTTGAGCTCAAATTGTTCAACACCTTCATCGGGTAACTGAATGCAAGAAGGAAGAGAGGTCCTAATAGGATAGAACCTATCTTGTAGTGACAGTGGTTGTGCCATGTGTGAGTCGGTTTTTGTTCGGGTGGTGAACTAGTTCTAGTTAGTCTAGATGTGAATGGGTCTCTCGACCAAGCTGACATGCACAGTTAACAAACAAGTTCACCCAATCAATCAATGAAAAAGAAAAAAAATCAAAAATCCTAATCTAGGGTAAGCCTTGACCTAGACGACTCCTAATTTTAGACTGTCTTTAGGAGGTATATTGCTGACCTTAACCACAAGTTAATTGGCCAGGTAGGTGGCAAGACCGGTGGGAGGTTTTCCGTCAAAGACGTTCCTTAATTAAATAACCACCGATCTTTGGGCTTTCGGCTCTTAATCCCCTTCTTAGACACCAATTTGGCAAGAGTAATTTCGAACAACTTCCTCCTTCAGCCAATCTCCTAGTGAGTCTGAGTTAACCTAGGGCCAACGTTTAGTCAAATTTTAATTAGGGTTAGGGTTGTGAGTGTGACGGAGATGATTTGTGGGCCAAGGAAGGGTGATGAAATCCCCACCTTATCTTGTTAATGGGTTTTGCCCTTAATTTTATTTTTGTGTACGTGTAAAGCAGTAGATAAGTAATCACTCAAAAAGCAGTAAATCAGCCAAGAGTGTTTCCAAATCTACAAGCAATGCAAACGTACCTTGTCGCCAGCACTCTTCAATAGAATTAAAAAAATTAAATAGACACGTGCCTAAGATGCAAGAGTCTAAATTTTTTTATTTTTTAACAAATAGGTTACTGTTAAATAATTAGCAGTGTGCAAGGTGATCACAGAGAAAAGTTAACAGAGCAGTAAACTAAACTTGCAATTTGCAGCAACCTGCAGAAAACAGAGTGAGTAGTCCACTACTCAGGCCGCGGAAACGCGGCTATTGCCGCGTTTGCGCGGCTCTGTAGTAGGCTATGTTGCTCTGCCTTCGAGGGCAGAGGCACAGAGTTGCTATATGTCCTTTACTGCTGTTATTTTTCCTATTCTCCGAACCTGCAAACAGAAAGAATAAAAGAATTAATTTTGAGAATATCGTGCCGTTCCTTCCCCGGCAACGACGCCAAAATTTTGATTGAAACTTGAGATTGCAAAGAAAAAGTTAAAGTTAAAGTTCTCAGTCTCAATTCTATCCGCTGCAGCAAGGGTCAAAGCTGGTCGATCCACAAGGAAGGATGCGATGCAAGCGTTTCGGACAATTTCTCTGTATACTTAGAACAAAACAAAAGAGAGTGATTAGAATTAAATAATTTGATAGGAGATATGCAGTTTACTAATCTTCTACCACAACCCATAGTGCAAGTCTTGAAAAGTGAATATCATTTTGAAACAAGTAAAATCTATCTTAGGTTATTAATAGAAATTCAAGCAAGATAAATGATATTAGAATCTAACTAGTTTGCACAAATAAAAGTCAACAAGTGTTCATCCTAACTTCTAAGTACAGCATAAGAAAAGTCTTATCTTAAGGTTATGCTGTCAAAGTACTTAAGCATGAATTCATGAAGAATTGTTTAGAAGTGTAACCTAGATTATAAAAAACTAACTATCTATTAATCTTCAAGGAAAACTGTTTTTAACCTAGGGTTTCTAAAAATGATTATCAATCCATCCACTTCCTAAACTACACTAGTGTTGTTTAAGAGATCAGTAAACCACAATTTAGAATTAGTTATTCATCTTTTTTTTATTTTCAATTCTTTATTTTGTTTAATGTGAAGAATTGTGAAAGAGAGAAGAAAAGACAAATAAAAAGATCACAGCATAAAACAAAATTAAATGACAAGAATTTAAATGGCAAAGAAGAAAAGGTAACCTTTATTTGAAATCACTTCCAAATACAATGCTCCTCTCCTCCTCTAAAGTATGCTAAAAACGAAACGAAAATTACAAGAAATTTGAAAGAGAAAAACTAAAGAAAACCCTAAGTTCCCGTCTCTGGATGCACCCTCTCTGTTGCTCTGCAAGGGTATTTATAGGAGATAGAAGACGTAGAGTCCCGGTACAACTCTCCTGCGAAATCTGGTATCCAGTCTCATCCATAGGGCCGCGGAAACGCGGCTTTGGCCGCGTTTTCGCGGCCTTAACTTTGTCCCTGGCCACGCGCTTTCGCGCGTGGCCTCCTCTGGTCCGTCCATCTGGGTATATCCTTCTGGATTTTGTATACCGACTCTTTATTTTGAAAATTCGGGATAACTTGTGAAGCAAGTTACCCTAAATCCAAATCTTTTAAAACGATTTTGTTATCTTTGCACTCTTCTTCCTTTATCTATAGCCTTGTCCTGCAAGTATTTAGGGTTGAGTAGAAGTCCATCCCCTTCCTCTTCTTTTAGTAATTGCAACTTTTGCACATGAGCTTGCACATGGGCTTTTTTTTTGGGCTTCTGGGCTTCATTCAGGCTTTATTCTTTTATTTAAATAAATACTCAAGGCCTGCACACATTAAATAACAAAACTTTAGTAATAGTGCATAATTAAAAGAATAAATAGGAAACATGATAGTAAATGTAGTGATAAATATGCATTTTTTACTACCTATAACCATATCATCAATGGACTCATTTTCTTGCTTGGTAAAGTTTTCATATTGGGAACGTAAGAGGTCAATTTAGCCCTCTTAACTTGTGATGTTCCTTCATGAGTGACTAAAAGGTGAGTCCAAATCTCATATGCGAATTTGCAGTGTATGACTCTAGAAATGTCACCATCATTAAGGGCTTGAAACAAGGCATAGTGTACCCTAGCATCTGCATCAAACTCTTTCGTAGCAATATCGGACCAAGTGTCCTCATCGCCAAGGGGTGCACTAAAGGGTTTAGTCACCGCTTTTGCAACCCGACTTCCTAAGGATTGCAAAAACATGATCATCTTAACCTTCCATATGGGAAAGTTAAGGCCATCAAACTTGGGTGGGGTCTTAATACCTTCGGTTATCTTTACTAATGTGTATGAGGATGAAATATAAAAAAGATGATTAGCCATAAAGGATCTCTCTAAGGTTGTTAAGTAAAGAAACTAGAGACCAAAGCTCTGATACCAATTGAAAAACACCTAGAGGGGGGTGAATAGGTATTAATGCTAATCAAATGCACTTTTAAAACTAGTTAAGATGAATGATGCAAGCGGTCACTCAAGAAATTGAAGCCGAATTCCCGGTGAAGGGCTCTAGAACTTCTCCTCTTTGATTCCTCTAGATGATGAGTTGAGGTGCTTAATTGCTTCCTTGTTGATATGAGTATAAACCAAAAATGCAAGAAGATGAAATGAATGCAATATTGAAAACAAGAAAAAAGAGTATCACAAGTAAAAGAATGTAAAGAAACAAAGAGCAAGAAGAAATCAATCGCAAACACAAGAGAATTTGTTTCAAGGTTCGAGCCACTGCTCTACGTCCCCGCCTTCACCAGTATGAAGGATTTGCACTAAATCCACGAAGGAAACTTCCACACAGGAACCTTACACCTAATGGATTACAACTTGGTCTACTCAAGACTAGAGTACCCAACTCCAACAATACTATCCTCCACACAAGAGGAACCACAACTCAATGGAATACAAGTCACTTGGTGATCTAGGAAGACCACAAACACTCTCTTACAACTTCTTATAGAGTGAAGTATAATTATAGGCTCAAGAAGCTAAGTGAGAGAAGAAAAATCAGTTGAAGAAATTTTGAAGACTTAAAACCAACTGAAAAGCTTTTGAAAAGAAGAACTTAGAAATGAAAAGCAATGGAACACTTCTCTCTTGAAAACACTTGAAACTTGGATATTTTTCTTGTGAAAAACCAAAAACCCATGCCCTCTATTTATAGGCAAAGGATGAATAGCATCCAAGAGTGATACCAGGTCATTAGGGGTGAGTATAACTAGTTGGAAACAAAAAATAGCCGTTGGAACCCATAAAAAACAAAATAGATCCAAAATAGAGCCGTTGTGCCAGTCTGGACGTCTGCCGATCGATCGGCACGTTACTTAAAATATAGCCGTTGGCTGCGGTCAACCGTCCGGTTGACCGCAGGACAATTTAAAAAGAAAATTTTGAATGGTCGGTCGACCGGCACAAACTGAGAGCAAGTGTCATGCAGTCGGTCGACCAGTCGGTCGACCGCAGGGGTTGACGGTCGACCGACACGGTCAACTGACAAATGTGCACAGCGTGCACACCCACGGCCAAAAGGCCCGGTCGACCGACCGATCGCCCGCTTTGGCCTGAAACAACTACGGTCGACCGGCCGGTCGATCGTTATGGCCTGAAATAGATTTAAAACAGATTTTTGAACTTTGAAATATTTTTAAAATATTTTGAATTGGTATGAGGGTTATGTAGCATAGTATAGGAGATAAAATACATGTTCTAAACATGTATAAGAATTTGAAAAATTATGAAATATGTATTAATACCAAACATGCAACAAAATCAATACTACCCAAAACTTGTATTTTTTAAAAGTGTATTTTGTGTGTGTACCTCTTTAGCACATCTATCATATTCTTACTCTTTAACATATAGAAATCTTACAAGGTCTAGGTAACTACAAGATCTTCAATCGGGCTTTTCCATTTGCATCGTTGAGTTACTTGAATTCTTGATCCTGTATTTGAGTCATTTTGAGTCAACACCACCTTCCTTTAGGGAAGAAACTTCTTGAATCCTTAGAACCCTGAAATAATCTTAAACACTTAAACTTGATTAGTACAAATAACTATATATGTTTTGTTCAAAACTCTAAAACCGGGTGATTGTAACCTTGGGCCAACATCTACGTTCCCGCCTTCACACAGATGGCTTTCACTATGTCCACACAGGACCTCCCACACAGGGAACTTCCACTGAGGATTAGGCAATTACAAACTAAGAGTACTCAATTCCTCTCTCCAACAACACCACATCTACACAAGAGGTAAGGCACAACAACTATCACCTCACATAAGAGGGATAAGTCACTAAGCCAAATAACAACCACAATCACCTCTTCACAAGAGGGATAACCACAAACCCAAAGCACAACCTCCTCTACACTTAGAGGGATAGACACAAATCCAAAGCAAAGGAAGATTACAACTTGGTGATCTCAAAGACCACAAACAAGCCATGGTGATCTCAATAAACCACAAAATATATTTCCCACAAAAACAAGATCCTATAGATAGGATAGAGATGATAGCTCAAGTGTGAGAAAATAAGGAGTTTGGAAATCATTAGTACTATAACTACATGAGTTAATCATTATCAAAACTAGAGCGATGGGGCTTTGAGCCAACAATCTCCCCCTTTTTGATGATGACAAAACTCATGGAGTTATATATGCATGGATTAAAGATAGGCTTCATAGAAGCTCCCCCTTAACTCATGCATAGCAATAAACAATAAAGATATTCAATAAAATACATAAACCAAACACAAACATATATGCATTAATAAAGATATAAACATGCATATATAAACTCTCAAAATTCTTCTCTCCCTTTTGTTAATTCATCAACAAAGGGGTGAAGGCAATCAAACAAATAAAGATATATATATGCAATATACATTCATGAAGAGGAGAGACGTTAAGTTAACTCCCCCTGCATACATGCATTACATGAAGAAGAGATGACTAGACCCTAATCCACATAAAGCAAAATATACAATGTATAAGTGAAGATGTTAAGCTCCCTCTACACACGTGTACTACATAAAGAAGAGATGTCAAGCTCCTTAATGTGAGATACACTCAACACATGAATTTATATATAGAAGAGATGTTAAGCTCCCCTTGCATATGAACAATACATATAAAAAGAAAAATTTTGAATCCACTTTTGAAACAAATTATGAAATTTCTTAAAGTTAATAAAATAAATTTTGATATCAATAAAATAAAATTGTAGTTGACAAATTAAAAGTTGGTACCACTTGTAAAATTTTTTTAAAGTACCGATAGATTATACCAATTGAAAATCAAATTTTAGATACCAATAGTAAATTTTGATACCAATTGAAAATGATACATTGAAAGTTTTCGATGCCAATAAAATATCTTGTAAATTTTTGATACCAATTGAAAGGTAAAATATGAAGTATATTTTCATACCAATTGAAATACCAATTGAAATGATTAGTAATTGAAATACCAATAGAAAACAATAAATAAGCTCATAAAGATACTAATTAACATTTAAAAATTAGTCAAGCTTAGCATAAACATAATTTGTGCTTTAACAATATAAAGATATTGTAAAACAAGCACAATCAAATCATATATGTATATGTATGAAAATGATAATACTAATTGAAATTGATATTAATTGAAGTTTGAAGCATACATATATGGAAACACATATGAGTATACAAAAGTAGAATTTTCATTAAAATCGTGTATATCTCATAGCTACCTCCCTTTCATGCACATATTTAAATAGATTTTCAATAAGTGTATATAAGGTATGGTCTCCAACCAACCGCCATTAGATGGTAGGGGTTTTTTAAAATTATGATTTGAAAATATTTTAGCATAATTTGAAAACTCTACCAATTGAAGAATAAGGACTAGTTCAAGGATATTTTGAAAAACTAGTATTAAATCCTTCAAACATGAAAACAAGTCAAATATCCTATGAAAACTTGAAAATTACACAATTATCGACACTAAAATAGCAATAAAGTACATATATGCTCATGAAATAAAAAATTATGAGTAAACACCAAATATAGAGTGTAAGAGTCATGTAATCAATAAAATCATGAAAATAAGTCATTGAAGCTCATATGAATTTTCTTTTATCAAAGGTAAGAAATCATCAAAACTAAATAGCTTCAAGGTATATGTATATTTTGTTGAAACTGAAAGTATACATATATATCCCAAACATAAACGAGTCCATAATAAATTTGCATAAAAAGCAAGTGACTCTAGGATAGATGTGTATATCTAATGATTTTAGACAAAATTAATATGTACATGAAGATAAATATATTTATGAAAACATGAATAAAAATAGAGAAAACAAGTTAAGATACAAGAATTATCAAAACTAGGTTATACATGTACATGTAATAAGTACAAATGAGCAATAAAGTACAAACACATAATAACCAAGTGTAGCTCACTACTTGTACAAGTATAAACACAAGTCTAAAAAGTAATCTAAATCATGAAGTGTAAAAATATAAATAAACATGATCATTAGGGTAAATGCACATGCTTTAGAGTAAGGATATACACAATAGCTAAATTAAAGTGAGAATACAAAATAATGGTCCATATAAATATGGGTGTATCTCAAATACTACATATGTATATCACAAGTCTAATTATCATGACATTTAACAAAGTAATCATAAAAAATCAAAACATGCTAAGTCTCAATCAATAAGAGCATGTAAAAATAAATAGGGAGTCAGAGATAGTTACCAAAACTATTAGGGCTAATCTCTATATCTCCAAACCATGGTGGTCCTCCCACCAAACTTTTCTTGAAAGTGATGCATCCAAAAGTGTCACCATTTAGTTCGGAACACATCCACCATCATGGCACCAATACTCATGTTAAGCGTGATCCCACACCTACATCAAATACAATAGGGGTGAATTTTGGTACGCATACCTTATTGGGTCCATGGGGGTTAGCACCTTTCCTAACCCAAACAAATTTATTTACAAAATTTGAATCATTTATTCTATCATAACAGAATTTTGCAAGGTGGACCATTCGTTCACAATGTATACAAGTGTACACATGAGCATACATAGTGTCATGTGTGTGAATATGAGAAGCATGTGTATACCATGTATGGTGTGCTTGAATATGAGGTGCATGTTTCTTGTAAAACATGGATTCTAATTTCTTGTGATCCATAGTACATTGGCTCAAAGTGGAACCCAAACAATCAACACTCTTCTTTAACATAATTATATTATTTTCAACATTAGAAGAAGAGGTGGAGAATGAAATAGGAACACTAGATGATGAAGGTATAGTAGCATGGCAAACATGTGAATCTAAATCATTTTTCAAAGATTTATTTTCACTTGAAACCAAATCCAATTCTTTTGAAATCAAAACAATTTTATTTTTTAAAGAATTGTTCTCTTTTAAAACAAAATCAAGTTTTGAAGACAAAATTTTATTTTTCTTCACAATATCATCACAATCATTTTTATTTTTCAAAATTTCATTTTCCTTTAAAATAAGGTCGAGTTGGGATTTCAATGAGTCCCTTTCACTTGAAATCTTAACCCTTTCTTGTAAAGCCATATTAAGTTTTTAAAATAAGTCCTTATTTTCTTCTTTTAATTTAAACTTTTTCTTTTTCAAAACTTTGTATTTTCAAGTAAGTTTTCACAAACTATTGATAGTTCTTCATTTAATGCATCGGCATCCATAATGTCATCACCGAAAGAAATAGCACTATCATCTAGTTGAGTTTTCGAGTTTACCTCAAGGGAGTCAATCCCTTGGACCATGTAGCAAGCTTTTTCGGACTCATCTCCACTAAATTCTTTCTCCACATAGTTTGTCATTTGAAGTTTGAGAGAGGTCAATGTGTTCCATACTGCAAAAGCGGAATCACAATAAGAAACCATAAAAAGATAATCTTTGCTAAGAGTGCGCCTAAGTGCCTCTAAGGCTTGTGCATTGGCTTCTATATGATTGTCCTTTCCAAGATAAGATTTCTTGGTAGTGGCAAGGAAAACATGCATTCCTAGAGTTTTAAGGTATACTCATCTTATATTTTAACATATCAATGTTGGTGACATCATACATGGGAGGGATCAAGAAATTCATGAGTGTATAAACAATATGTGTGCAAATGCAATACTATATTAGCAAGCCAAGATCTCACTCCTACGTGGTTAAACCTAATATCAGGAGCGTAGGCTCTGATACCAATTGAAAATACACCTAGAGGGGGGTGAATAGGTGTATGGCTAATCTAATGACAAATAATGCGCAATTAAAAACTAATTGCAACACACCAAGTGTAACCAAAAAGTGTAGCCGAATTCCTGGTGATGGGCTCTGGACTATCTCTTTTAAATTCCTCTAAATAAGAGTTGAGGTGCTATATGAAGCTCTCTTAGTTTAACACTAGTGAGGCACACAATCAATACCAAGCATATATATGATGTGAACAATATGATGCAATGCAAGATATAAAAGAGAGAGAGTTTAGAGATAGTGGATAAATTGCAAACACCGAGATATGTTTCGAGGTTCGAGCCATTGCTCTACGTCCCCGCCTTCACACAGAAGGATTTTCACTATGTCCACATAGGACCTCCCACACAGGGAACCTCCAATTACAAACTAGGAGTACTCTACTCCTCTCTCCAACAACACCACCTCTACACAGGAGGCGAGGCACAACAACTATCACCTCACACAAAAGGGATAAGGCACTAAGCCAAACAACAACCACAATCACCTCTTCACAAGAGGGATAACCACAAACTCAAAGAACAACCTCCTCTACACTTAGAGGGATAGACACAAACCCAAAGCAAAGAAAGATTACAACTTGGTGATCTCAAAAACCACAAACAACCCTTGGTGATCTCAATAGACCACAAACTATATTTTCTACAAAAATAAGATGCTATAGATAGGATAGGGATGATAGCTCAAGTGTGAGAAAATAAGGAGTTTGAAAATCAAAAACACAAAGAAAATACTTCAGAAAAATACTAGAAGATGATAGAAATAAAGATCAAAACCAATCCCAAATACTCTATTTTTCCTTGATTTTTCCAACCCTTGGAAACAAATAAAAATAAATCTTTTAACCACAAAAACTCTTGTAAACTTGCTGTTAAAACACTAGTATAAATGGAAAATTTTGCTCTTCAAATTCTTGTTAAAATCAGCCTAAGAGATGGCTTATGTATAGCCTCTCTCAAAAAGTAGCCATTGGCATTTGGAAAAGCCAAGATTGCCCCTCCGATCGACCGGCCGGTCAACTAGCCCAACAGTCATATTTCTGACCGTAGGCTCTCCGGGCTTTAGCCTGTCGGTTGACCGCCCGGTCGACTGGCAGCACCCGAGATTTGCGTGCTTTCAGTCGGTCAACCTCGCGGTCGACCGGCCTACTTGGCTGGTCCGTGTACCTATCACTGTGCACATCGGTCGACCAGTCCGGTCGACCGTCCGGTCGACCGCCAGCCGAGTCTGGCTGAAATTTATGAACTGAAAACTTAGTTAATTTAATACCAATTAAGTCCCATAAAATCACATTAATTCCACAAAAATATGTTCCTGTAAGATCTTTTAATAACAAATATGTGTGACTAAAAATTAACACATATTACAAGCTATTTGAACCATTTTTGTGATATTGAAATTAGGCTTAAGCATAAAAACCGTATTTTCTAAAAACCAACTTTGAAATGGAAATTCGGTTTTTCTAAAACTTAACTAAATACAAAAATAAGATATTTAAACTCTTTTGAAGCATATTATATATGGATAGAATACAATACACATGTAATAGATATATCTATGTTTTTGATATGAAATCCAAAAATAGGTTTTGTTAATTACAAAACTCTAAACACATGAATAAGACATCAAAATAAGTTTTTCTAAGTATATGAAGCATATGTGTATATAGATGAAATTTAATATACATAAAACCATGCAAAGTTGTTTTTATTCTATCTATTCATGAAAATCATATATATATAAACTTGAAATTCAAAACCGGTGAAACTGAAAACCAAACACATCAAACTTTTGTGTGTGTGAACTTGAGCATATCAATACTATCTATCTTACACAAGATCTAAACATAGCTAAACACAAACTAAAGGCTTCTTGTCGATTCTCATCTTCAAGATGACCCGATCTAAACACGATCCAAAGAGCTTGACTCAAACCGAGTGCTAGATGGTATCTTGATGTGCGAGCTCTTGAATCCACACGTGTTAGCTCCCAAAACTCCTTTGTCGAAGCTAAACACCGACTAAGATTTTGATCAAATATCTGAGACTAATTAAACACAAGATCATTAGTACTATAACTACATGAGTTAATCATCATCAAAACTAGAGCGATGGGCCTTCAGGCCAACAAAACAGAGAGTTAAAAAAATCTGTTTCATTACAGACTAGTCGACTAGGCCAAATACATAGTCGACTAATAGAAGCAATTAGTCGACTAGGGTTTTTGCCTAGTCAACTAATACAGCTGCAGCGGCCCAGTTTTCAAATCTGATTCAGAATTAGTTTCTGATCCTAATTAGGTGGTTTTGGTTTCCTCTTTTTAGTTTGTTTGGCTATATAAGGAGGGGTAGTGTCCCAATATTTATAATCTATAATTGATTAATTCAATAAGAACCCTCTCCCCTTGCCCTGAGAACGTAGGCAAATTGTCAAACCTCGTTAAATCTTATGTTCTCTCTTTCTTTTCTTTGTTTATATTGTTCGTGTGATTAATTGGCTATTCTCTGGTGGCCATCTTCTCTGTTGCATGGATTCCTAACAAGTGGTATCAGATTTTTCCAGGTTCGAGGGCAAGTTTTTTCGTTCGGGTCGAGCATATTAATTTGGAGATTGTCTACAGTTTCATTCAGAGGTAAAGATCTGCTCTTTCCTATTTGGATTTATTTTCACTAATAATTTTTTGCATTGTGTTAAGGAATCTTTTAAGAAGATTGTCAAAGAAAGTTAATCTACGGTGAAATCCTTGAGCCCACATCCGATGAAAATCGATGTGATAAAGTTTGATGGTATGAATAATTTTGGGATGTAAAGGAGTGAGGTGATGGATGCATTGACAGTATCAAGCTTGAAGATACTCTACGATTAAAAGAAAAGCCGGAGGAGACTTTCGAAAAGGATTGGGACAAGATGAATAGGATGGCGTATGGTCTTATAAAGTCTTGTTTGATACAAGACATCAAGTATCATATGCTATGTGAGACGTCTACAAAGAAGATGTAGGAGATTCTCAAGAAGAAATATCTGATGAAGAGTATCGAGTCTCAATTGTTTCTAAAGGGGAGGCTTTATTGCTTCCAGTTGAAGAAGGGACTCTCTGTTGCTGAGCACATGAACAACTACACAAAACTTCTTACAGATTTGATTAATGTGGATGTGAATATTGAAGAAGAGGATAAGGCATTAATTCTTTTAAATTCTTTTCTTGATGAAGAGTATGAGACCTTTGTCGTCACCTTGATTAATGGGAGATAATCACTTAATTATAATGATGTGTTGGCCGCTCTTGTAAATTATAAAGTGAGGAAGAAGCATAAACAATCTTATTCTAATAGTATATCAGCAGAGGCATTAGTAGTAAGAACAGAGGTTCTAATCAGAAGGGCAAAAGCATTCACGGGAGATCAAAGTCCAGACCAGGGTTCAAAAATCTGAAGAAGAGCCAGTGTGCCTTCTACAAAGAACTAAGGCCCTGGAAGATTGATTATCCAAGGACCAAAGATAAGAAGGAGTCAAAAACCAAGGCAAATGTCATACAAATGATTAATGTACAAGCCAGTACTTTACATGTAGGTGGATCAGACTCAGACTCATCGGTATTTTTATTCTTAGTCACTACGCCTACCATAGGTTACACAGGCGATTCTGAGTGGATGATCGATACAGGAGCTACATATCATGTGTGTCCCAACAGGGATTTGTTTTCTAGTTTTGAGAAACTAAAGGGATGTTTCGTGGTCATGGGTGATGGTCGTCCATGTTATATGGAAGGGATAGGTACTGTCTTGGTCAAGTGTTTAATTGGATGGTGCGAGAATTGAAGGATGTGAGATATGTACCTCAACTGAAAAGGAATCTTATCTCTGTTGGTGCTTTGGAAGCATTGGGTTTTAAAGAATCTATTAGAGATAGAGTTCTCGAGATGGTTAAAGGCTCGATGGTTATTTTGAAGGGCATTCGACGCAATACTCTTTAATACTTGAAGGGTAGTTTATCGGGGGAAAACGCGCATGAAAAGTGTGTGTTTTGAAATCAATAGTTAAAATGTGTGTGCTTTGGCCTCCTCGGTACTTCCGTTAGAGCATAGAGGCTAAAATGAGTCGAATCCACAAGGAAGGGAGGCGATAGAAGTTTTACTGGAATGTTCACGTGTATGTTAAAAGTCTTCAATGTTTGAAAGAATGAAAAGAAAAGAAAACAAAGAATGAAAAGAGAAGTACAGTGAAACACAAAGAAGTAGGAAACAAAGAAAAGAATATATTTGTGTTTTTGATAGTATTTCTAAAATAAAGTAAAAAAAAAGAAAACTCATGGCTACTAACCACTAATGGATCCACTAACCATGCTAACATCTTAATGATAGTTGCCTCACATGTATCCTTGGCCATCACTAGTCCTTGTTTTAAGAGCATTTAAAAGCATGACCCATACAATAACTTTCACATCTAAACTCAACAAAACAAGTGCAAGCTATACTTAAACCATCAAAACTAAACAAGAGTAAGCTTAGAGTAAAGTAATGTTAGCTTGTTAGAGAGTTAGAATGTTAGAGTGTTAGATCCATCATCATGAGCCATCAATGGCTCTTACAAGAGCAAGGCTAAGTAGAGGCCATTAGATTCATGTGGATTATCAAGTAAGAAGTTAGCAAGTTAGTGGTTAGTAGTAAGCTGCCATGAGAGAAAATTAGCTAAACATGTAAAAAGAGTTAGAGAGAAAACAAAGAGAGGTAAAGAGAGAACCTTTCATAGCTTGTCACCTTCTATTACCGGCACTATTACTTTCCAACCATGTATCACTCTCTTTCCTATTCTAAGATCTAAAAGAAATGGAAAATACAAAGAAGAAGAAAAGAAGAAGAAGAAGAAGAAGAAGAAGAAGAAGAAGAACTAAACGAAACTATCCTAAACTACAACATGGAAAGAAACCCTACTCTCTAGATTTTTTCTGAAGAACCCCCAAGGGGATATTTATAGGCACCAGGGAAAAGGGGGCCAGGGGGACAACCTCTGGCCCAAAGCACGGGCGCGGCCACACCCGTATGGACTTGAAAATGCGGCTATAGCTGCGTTTTCGTGGCCATAGTATGGTCGTGCGCGTGCTGCCGTCTGCCGTGCGCTGTCCTATCGCCCCATGTCAGTTGAATATCTTGGTTTTTGGTTTTAGGCCCTTGATTTTGACAAAACAGCTCTCCAAAGTCAATGGCTATATTTGTAGGTTTTTAATCACCAATTAAATGGTGATTTAGATCTTCTTCTTTATTTCATGCCATGAACTTAGAAACATAAAAGAGATGTATTTATTAGAAGAATTTAATATTAAATAAATATGAAGATGTGGTATGAAATATGCAGTTTTAGAGACTAATTACACCCTCACACTTATCTTTTGCTCGTCCCGAGCAAAAAAAAACTAAGAAAATTATTACACCACTTTCACAGGTGTCGCGATTGCACTGAGCATGTACAACAAGCCGTTAAACCTCTAGGTTTCCCCTTGAGGAGGAGTTTTGTCTCCTGAGGGTTTTTAGCGGATTACACCCACAAAATCTATAAAGAAATAAATCAAATGTTAGTATTTTAAAAACGCATTTTGAAATAGAGAAAACTGTTGAAGTATTTTTACAAAAATATAAGTGATCCAAGGTCATAAGTCAACCAGAAATTATTCTTCCTTAAACTAATTCAAAATGCAAAATCTTGTTATAAATTAAATGTAAGAATTTAAAATTGAATTGATTATTTGATCTTTCATAAAACTCTTAAAAAAATATGCACTTTGTGAACAGTAAAGCTTTTTGGGATATCGACTCTAACTTTCATGTCAGTTATTTGTGTATATATATTTTTTATTTATATATATTTTTTCTTCCTTAAGATTTCTTAGGCTTTCTTATTTACCCGGTAGTGAGCCTTTAGCCGGTGACTCCCAAACCAGATGATCTTAGGGCACCAGATGAAAAAATATCCCTCAGACTTAAGGACTCGAGTAAACAAGGCCACAAAACTAAAGGGTATTATTATTATTATTTTTGTCCACCATTTTAAGTGTGAATAATCATTCTTCCTGAGGCATAATTATCCAACTTCAATAAGTGATTATTATTATTATTAATTATTTATATATTTTTAATATATTTTTATGGCACTTTCAGTCTTTGTTTCAATACCAAAAATTGTGTAAGTGTGAAGTGCATAAATCTAAGGCAAAAAATTCAAGATCAAATTATCTTTTCAATCTAACTTTATTGTCCTAAAATTTAAACACGATCTATTATTTTGACTCAGTTAAAATTTCATAATTTTAGGTCTTCCTAATTCCTAAGATAATCTTAATTTTCTTAAAAATAAATCAAAACTATTTACCTTGTTTCAAAAAGTTTTGTAAAAAGAAAAGAAATGAGTTTCTATACAAATTTTTTTTAAATTAAAAAGAAGTGTAAAAGAAAGAAAATGCAAAACTAACTATGTTAGTAAACCCTCCCCACAGTTATCTCATGCATTGTCCTTAATGCATCATGAATGTGTATATACATGAAATAAATAGAGAGGGAAGGGAAATTGCCTCATGGTAGTGGCTCCGGTGGTGGTCTGACTGGGCCAAGCGTTGCTACCCAATCAAGATATCATGGATCTTGCAGAAACCCACCAGTAACCTCTCTAATACGACCTAGTAAAAGATGATTGAATGAATGGTCTTATTTAAAAAATTATTCCCATCTAATTTTCAATTTTTAAAAATAATTATTGAGTCATTTTCTTCAATGATTACTCATCAATTTTGCATATTTATTGTCACATTCCTATATTTATTTTTAATAAAACTCTGCTATTTGATCTATTTTTGCTTAGTGATGTACAGATCTTTATAAAAAGGAGAAAAACAGGAAAAGAGCCCAAAAAGCCCAATAAATTCAGATATTTGAGGCAATCATATTTAGAGATTGAAAGGAAAATCTAATTAAATTTGTGATTGAAAAATCAATTAGTCTCCGAGTATAAGAAAGCATAATCTCAGCATATTTAGGGTTTAAATCCAAATTCTGAGAATATACCCTTTGATTATATGACAAGATAGAGTCATAGAAGGAAAGTCCAAAAGTCTACAATCAAAATTCGTATTTAGCCTGAGCATCGTTTAGTAATATGGTCATAGCTTTCGTTATAAAAATGAAAATCTAATGATTTAAGATGTTTCAGAAAGAAGAGTAAAAGGGCTATTACTTTTCTGCTGACTACTATTTCCATTTCAATCGTTTGCTGGGTCATATCTAGCCATCAATATGACAGCTAGCTGCAGCCCAACTCAATTAAATTTTCAATCAAGAGAAGAAAAGAATATTCTCAGCATATTCAAAGTTCAACTTCAAAATTCTGAGAATATTCCTTTTGATGAGTCAACATTTTGATGAGTCACTATCCCAAACTTCCTCTTATAAAGACCCTAGCAGAGGCATGAGCAGAGATATCTCAGATTCGAAGCAGAGATAGATTTTAGGCCAGTTTTTCATTCTTTTTAGTGTAGGTTTTATTTTTTCTTTTATGTAATTTTTACTTTTCTTTATGTAACTGAGAGGAGAGATGAATTTCATGAAGGAATGAGAGCAAGTTTGTACTGAGGGTGACACCGGTGTAAGTAAGTCTTTTCTTTCATTGTTATGTGAATCGAATAGAAGTTTCTTTTTCTTCTTTACTTTATTTTCGTTTACTTTCCTCTGATGTGTTGCAATCTAAGTGAATCTGATAGCCTCGAGATTGCTTCGCCATTGCAAGTGCCCTTGATGGCCTATGGTGATGAACACCATTCTTTTATTAGTTTAGCTTGCCTTTTTATTCATAGTGTAGATCGGGAATGGGGAAGATCCTACACGCCATGCTTTATTGCCTTCAATGACTAGGTAAGTCGTAGCTACGGATCCGAGGTATATGAGCACTGAAGAGGTAAGTAATTTTTAGGTTTAACTATCTTTCTTTTCTTTTAACTTTTAGTTTAGATCACCAACACCACAATCTCACAACTCTTTTATCACGCTTTTCAATTTCTTTGTATATATCTATTTTCTATTTTCTCCACCTTCTCAACCTTCCACTTTCTTTCTAACTTAACTTTAACATATTTTCTTTTTCTTTTAAAGAACTAAAAGAAGATCTTTAACCATTGATTGTAATTTAAAAGGGAATTTGCTAAAATAGCTTCCATCGCTAGTCCCTCATTATGGATCACGACCCGCATAGCTACTTGCTATAGCGATAGAATTGAGCACCTTGCACTACTATTATAAAGTTTTGAAATTTTATATTCTTGTGTGCAGGTAAAATCTCAATCAAATTTTGGCGCCGTTGCCGGGGAGGGACGATAAGTTTTCTCTTTTTAAATTTACATTTTTGGTTAACATTCTTCTTTGTTCTTAGTGTACAGGTTCAATAACAAGGAAGTTTTTGCTGCAGTGGACATATAAGTGGCCCTGGACTCTACTCTAGAAAGTAGAGCCCAGAAGCCCTCAGATTTGCTACATTCTAGTGGCAATCTGAGTGAACTACTAACCTGTATTTCTGCAGGTTAGCTGAATTGCAAAGCTAAAATTCTGTAGGTATTTATTTCCTTATTTTTTATCACTGCACATATTTTCTAACCTCAACAGTAAAATGATGTTTGTTAAATGCTAAAAATAGTTTAGACTTCGCATTTAAGTACGTGTCTAATTCGTTTACATTTTACATTACTGTTGAAGAGTGCTGGAGCAAAAGGTACGTATGCATAGCATATAGTTTAGGAAACATTCTTGGGTGATATTTACTTGTGAATGTTATTTTTCTATATCTTGCACACACTGCACTAAATTGATTTAAGGGCTTGTCCTATAAACAAGATAAGGTGGGGAAGTCATTACCCTCCCTTAGCCCACAAACCATCTCCTCACTCACTAACCATCCTAACTAAACTGAGTAGACATTGGGCCTAGGGACATCTCAGACTCATATAGGAGACTGACCTAAAGGAGAAGTTGATTTGAATTTGACTCTTGCCAAATCGGTGTCTAAGGTTGGGGATTGAGGGACGAAATCCCGAAGGTTGGTGGTTTGGCATAATTAGGCCCGTTGCTTAAGCACGGATACCTCCCACCGATCTTGCCCCTACCTGGCCGATTAACTTGTGGTCAGATTCAGCAATATATCCCCCGTGGACAGTCTAACCAGTTAGGAGTCATTTCAGTCTAAGATCTACCCTAACTTAATTTAGATTTTTCTTTTTATTTGTTTGCTTATTTGTTTGTTTCTCTTTGTTTTTAACATTTTTTATGTGATATGGCTTATTACAATAATTTTTCCAATTTTAATGGTAATTCATATTACACCTTGACCTCTTTTGAATCAGATATTACCAACCAGACATATCATAACTTTAACCAACCAAGCAAGCCTAGTTGGTCTTATCCAAATCAACATATGCCCCAACCTTAATTTCATGAAATAAATTGAAATAATCATCTCTACTCCTGACCGAGTCAATGGGGATACATTACCCCTGAGCCATATTGTCAACCACCTTTCCAACCATCATCTTCATATACTTCTTTTCCCATACCACCAATAGAAGAACCTACCTACTTGGAAAAGAGTATAGAATCTATGATTCAGTCCTCAAATGATCCATTCGATAGGTTAGTAGAAAAAATAGATCATATACAAGGTTTAATGAATGAGCAAATTTCTAGACTTTTAAACATCTTTGAACTAACTAATCAAATTGATAGGAACCAAGAATCATGGTGTCTTGAAGACCTTGATCAAAATTTAATTTCATCACACCAACGTGAGCTTGATCAATCCCAACCCATGGACAAATTGGCAAGTTTTGAACTAAATTGTGAATGCGAATCCGATCCTCAACTTTGTGATCTAATTTCAAACTTTGAATCTTTGTTGACTCTGGTGTCTTTACCCCATTTGGACCCAATTCCCAAGCCAACATTAATTTCAGTACCCGTATATTATGAAATTGGATCATCTATTTTGAGTGGTCACATTCATTTAATGGATCATAAATACAAACTTAAATTCTTTGATTTGGAGCCCACTCTTGAACCAAACCCTACCCTTAGGAGCCGGTATTGGTTCCCAATCCTATCGTTCTTGAGCCCAAATCAATCACTTCATTAAGTCAAATGCTATTGTTGGACCAAGATGTAGACAATGATGACCCTGAGATTGTATTTCAAGATTGGTCATCCAATCAAGATAGTTTCAATGTTAGGGTCTTGCATGATTCTATACATTTGGGGATAATAACAATGTGCATAAGAAAGAGGTCATAAAAGGTGGGTTCCTTGATGATCCACAATATTTAGATTGGGTAGCAATGCTTGGCCCAATCCGGCCACCACCGGAACCACCACCTTGAGTTCACATTTTGTCTTTTCTTTCTTCTTTTTTATGCATACATGCATCCATGCATTCATTCATACATTGAGGACAATGCATGAGATAGGTATGAGGGAGGGTTTACTAACATACTAACATAGCTAGATACCACAATTTTTTTTAAAAAAACTTTTTGAAAAAGAAAATAATATTTTGATTTATTTCTGTAAGTAATTAAGTTAATTTTAAGGAATAGAAAAATCATAATTAGGGTTTCTTAATACTTAGTCAAAGAGTATTTGTTTTATTTTTAGGTTTAGGAGGAAAATTGAAAAAGTAATTTAGTCTTGATATCTTTACCTTGATAAAATATGCATGACTTATACACTTACACACTCGGGATTCAAAACAAAGACTCTTATATCTTAGAAAAGTATATATAAAATAAATAAATCTGATTATTGATTAGCTAGGTACTTTGGCCTTAAAAAGCCTTGGTACTAACGTGAAAGGTAATTATATAAGTTTGAAAAAAATTAAAAATATATCATATATGTATTAACACATCTAATAATCAATTAGTTAGGTATTAAGGCCTCAAGAAGCCTTTATACTTACACGAAAGAAAATTAGATAAGTTATACATATTTTAAAAAAAAAAGAAGTGCTTAAAGGGCAACGAAGTGGTAATACTTTGAACTTCTTTAAAAAAAAAAGAAAAGTAATAAATGTATAAGGCATGAAAGTTGAAGTTGAAGAATCCCAAGTAAAAAAATTCATGTTCACAAAAATGCATATGACTTAGGGTAAGATAATAGGCTCGATGAGAAATTCAATTTGAATCCTAACCTAAATTGATAAAAAAATATTTGAATAAAGACTAAGTATAAAAATGATCAATTTGGTAATCCTAAAAACTTATAAATTTCTTAATTTTTACAAAGATATTTCAAATATTTTTCTCTTTCAAAATGGTATTTCGAAAATACTAACATTTTATTTTTCTTTCTTTATGAATTTTGTAGGTGTAATCCACTAAAAACCCTCACGAGACAACACTCGTCCTCTAGGAGAAATCTAGAGGTTTAACGGCTTGTTGCATACGCTCAGTGCAATCGCGTGACCTGCGAAAGTGGTCTAATAATTTCTTAGATTTAGTTTACTGTTTTGCTCGAGGGCGAGCAAAAGATAGGTGTGGGGTGTGATTACTCATCAATTTGCATATTTATTGTCACATTCCCATATTTATTTTTAATAAAACTCTGTTATTTAATTTATTGTTGCTTAGTGATGTGCAGATCTTTATAAAAAGGAGAAAAACAGGAAAAGAGCCCAAAAAGCCCAATAAATTCAGATATTTGAGGCAATCATATTTAGAGATTGAAAGGAAAATCTAATTAAATTTGTGATTGAAAAATTAATTATTCTCTAAGTAGAAGAAAGCACATATTTAGGGTTTAAATCCAAATTCTGAGAATATACCCTTTGACTATATGGCAAGAGAAAGTCATAGAAGGAAAGTCCAAAAGTCTACAATCAAAATTCGGATTCAGCCTGAGCATCGTTTAGTAATTTGATCATAACTTTCGTTATAAAAGTGAAAATCTGATAATTCAAGATGCTTCAGAAAGAAGACTAAAAGGGTTACAACATTTCTGTTGACTACTATTTCCATTTCAATCGTTTCCTAGGTCATATCCAGCCAACAATATGACAGCTAGCTGCAGCCCAACTTAATTAAATTTCCAATCAAGAGAAGAAAAGGATATTCTCAGCATATTCACAATTCAACTTCAAAATTCTGAGAATATTCCTTTTGATGAGTCAACATTTTGATGAGTCACTATCCCAGACTTCCTCCTATAAATATGCTAGCAGAGGCATGAGCAGAGATATCTCAGATTCGAAGCAGAGATAGATTTTAGGCCAGTTTTTCATTCTTTTTAGTGTAGTTTTTTATTTTTCATTTTATGTAATTTTTACTTTTCTTTATGTAACTAAGAGGAGAGACGAATTTCATGAAGGAATGAGAGCAAGTTTGTACTGAGGGTGACACCAGTGTAAGTAAGTCTTTTCTTTCATTGTTATTTGAATTGAATTGAAGTTTCTTTTTCTTCTTTACTTTTATTTTTGTTTACTTTCCTCTGATATGTTGCAATCCAAGTGAATCTGATAGCCTTGAGACTGCTTCGCCATTGCAAGTGCCCTTGATGGCCTATGGTGATGAACACCATTCTTTTGTTAGTTTAGCTTGCCCTTTTTTATTCATAGTGTAGATCGGGAATTGGAAAGATCCTACACGCCATGCTTGATCGCCTTCCACGTCTAGGTAAGTCGTAGCTACGGATCCGAGGTATATGAGCACTGAAGAGGTAAGTAATTTTTAGGTTTAACTTTCTTTCTTTTCTTTTAACTTTTAGCTTAGATCACCAACACCACAATCTCACAACTCTTTTGTCACTCTTTTCAATTTCTTTGTATATATCTATTTTCTATTTTCTCCACCTTCTCAACCTACCACTTTCTTCCTAACTTAACTTTAAAATATTTTCCTTTTCTTTTAAAGAACTAAAAGAAGATCTTTAACCATTGATTGTAACTTAAAAGAGAATTTGCTCAAAAAGTTTCCATCGCTAGTCCCTCATTGTGGATCACGACCAGCATAGCTACTTACTATAGTGGTAGAATTGAGCACCTTGCACTACTGTTATAAAGTTCTGAAATTCTGTATTCTTGTGTGCAGGTAAAATCTCCATCATTCAACATTCTTGTCCAACAATGAAGTGTAATTTTGGAAGATGATTGATTTTGACTCAAATGAAATAGGAACAAAAATCGATACCGACTCGAGAATTTGACTCAGATCAAGTCGAGATTCAACGATGAGAGTCAAAATTGGTTCAAAAATAGCGTCCAAACCAAAGAATTGATGTTCACAAACTTTTTCCATCAATGAAGTGTGATCATAAGATATTGGTGATTCAATTTCACAGTATATAGGTACAGGATTAAATGTGGACTCCGGAATAGAGAAAAAAATCTGGTAAAAATACCAGAGTCATTATTGAATCAAAAAGTGAAGTGGAATTACTAACATGAGGTTCGGTATCACATTCAGGTTCAATTTCAATTTTAGGAAAGGGATAACTTGCCAGAATGTCCAGGCGACTTTCATAACTTGAAGTTTGGTCAAGTTTAAATGTGTGTTCTGAAATTGAATCTTGATTTCCAAAATAACATGATTCTTGGATCAGTTCGGTAGAGTTAGGGATATAAGGATTGGTCAATAGTTGACAAAAAAGACTTTCCTCGCTCTCATTGATCAAATCGCTTATTATTGAGTCAAGCCTACTGATAGGCATGGTAACAGAATTTTGAGTCTGAATCATATCTTCCATACTTTTGGTAGTTGGTTCTTCTTAAAAAGGTGAGCATGGAAGTTGATTTTGGAAATTGTGGTAAAATTGTGAGTCCATCGGATTTTGTATTTGTTGCTCGGACCCACGCAAGGGTTCCATACTCAAGTCTAGTATTGATGGTTGTTCATTTTGAATCGGTGTGATTGGAAAAGATGAGTAGGACTCTTGAAAATTTGGTTGAGATGATAAGTCCAACATATTTTGAAATCGTTGCACTTTTTCACAAAAGACTTCCAAATGCTTTCTTGCTCAGATTCTTCTTCAATTGGATATTCCAGAAAAGGAGTATATGGAGTTTGATTTGGGAAGGATTGTGAATTGAGCAAATTTTGAATTTGTTGTTGGACTTAAGCATGGCTTCCATACTCCTTTCCAAATTAGATTTTTCTTCGGTTGGTGGAACAAGAAAATGAGTATACGAATCAAAATCTGGGAATGAATATTGTGAAATTGTGGACAAGGTGGCTGAAAATATGACTCGGTGGAGGTGAATCCCCATTGACTCTGTGAAGAGTGAAAATTATTTTGAAAATTATAGTCATAGGATTGGGAATATAGGTCATATTGAGTCGGATAATCCCAACTCAGTATATATGATTGGTTCATGTTGTATATAGCCGGGTTAGAGTTATCCGAGTCAAATGACATCGGGGTGAAATATAGATTCATATTATGATTGAAAGAATTATTATTGTTAAAATCCATTTCAAAATATAAAAAACAAACAAACAAACAAACAAACAAATAAAGAAAAAGAAGAAAACAAGCCTATGCTAGGGTTGAGTTAGACCTGACGACACCCAATTGGTTAGACTGTCTACGGGGGGTATATTATCAGAATCTAACAAGAGTCAACTTCTAATAACTTTTCCCTTAGGTCAATCTCCTAAATGAGTCTGAGATGTCCCTAGGGGCTAACGTCTAGCAAATTTTATTAAGGCTTGGGTTGTGTGAGTGGGGAGGTGATTTTTGGTCTAAGCGAGGGTAATGACTTCCCACCTTATATTGTATTAGGTTTTGCCCTTAAGTTCAATTCGCAAGTGTGCAATATAGATAAAAATGAACACAAAAAAGTGAGTAAATCACTGAAGTGTTTGTCCTAACTATACGCAATGCAATATGTACACCTCCGTCAAGATCACAACGACACAAGAATAAAGTATATTGGAATGAAAATTGACACGTGCCCAGATGTAAATGTCTAAACTGTTTTAAAGCATCCAATTTTCGTATTTTACTTTTTAAGTTATTATAGTGTATAGGTAAAAATATAATAATATACAAGAATTTACCCAACCATACAAGAGGAAGTGTGGACTTCTGCAATGCTAAAAATTTTGACCAGCACACCAAAAAACAAAGGAGAAAAGTTAACAAAAATATGAAATCAAACCGTTCCCATCCCCGGCAACGGCGCTAAAGTTTGATCGGGGAAAAATTGCGTACGAAAAGTGTATGTTTTGAAATCAATAGTTAAAATATGTGTGCTTTGGCTTCCTCGATACTTCCGTTATAGCATAGAGGCTAAAACGAGTCGAATCCACAAAGACGAGAGACGATAGAAGCTTTATCGGAATGTTCACGTGTATGTTAAAAGTTCTTCAATGTTTGAAAGAATGAAAAGAAAAGAACACAAAGAATGAAAAGAGAAGTACAGTGAAACACAAAGAAGTGGGAAACATAGAAAGAATATATTTGTGGTTTTTGATAGTATCTAAAATAAAGTAAAAAGAAAAAAGAAAACTCATGGCTACTAACTACTAATGGCTCCATTAACCATGCTAACCTCTTAGTGATTGTTGTCTCACATGTATCCTTGGCCATCACTAGTCTTTGGTTCAAGAGTATTTAAAAGCATGATCCATACGATAACTTTTACATCCAAACTCAATAAAACAAGTGCAAGCTACACTTAAACCATCAAAACTAAATAAGAGTAAGCATGGAGTAAACTAATATTAGCTTGTTAGAGAGTTAGCATGTTAGAGTGTTAGATCCATCATCATGAGCCATCAATGGCTCCTGCAATAGTAAGACCAAGTAGAGACTATTAGATTCATGTGGATTATCAAGTAAGAAGTTAGCAAGTTAGTGATTAGTAGTTAGTTGCCATGAGAGAAAATTAGCTAAAGATGTAAAAGGAGTTAGAGAGAAAACAAAGAGAGGTAAAGAGAGAACCTTTCATAGCTTGTCACCTACTATTACAAGCACTCTTACTTTCCAACCATGTATCACTCTCTCTCCTAAAAAGAAATAGAAAATACAAAGATGAAGAAGAAGAAGAACTAAACTAAACTACCCTAAACTACAACACGAAAAGAAATTACCCTACTCTTTGAATTTTTCTGAAGAACCCCCAAGGGGATATTTATTGGCACCAGGGGAAAGGGGGCCAGGGGGACAACCCCTGGCCCAAAGCACGGGAGCGGTCATGCCCATATGGCCGCAAAAACACGGCTATGCTGCGTTTTCGCGGCCATAATACGGCCGTATGCGCTGCGCCGCCTGCCGCCGCTGTCCTGTCGCCCCCTGTCAGTTAGATGTCCTGGTTTCTGGTTTTAGGCCCCTGGTTTTGACAAAACAGCTCTTCAAAGTCAATGGCTATATTTGTAGGCTTTTAATTACCAATTAAATGGCGATTTAGATCTTCTTCTTTATTTCATGCCATGAACCTAGAAACATACAAGAGTGGTATTTATTAGCAGAATTTAATATTCAATAAATGTGAAGATCTAGTTGAAATATGCAGTTTTAGAGACTAATCACACCCCCACACTTATCTTTTGCTCGTCCGGAGCAAAACAAAAAACTAAAAAAATTATTATACCACTTTCGCAGGTGACGCGATTGCACTGAGTATGTGCAACAAGCCGTTAAACCTCTAGGTTTCTCCTAGAGGAGGAGTTTTGTCTCTTGAGGGTTTTCAGCGGATTACACCCACAAAATCCATAAAGAAATAAATCTAATGTTAGTATTTTGAAAACGCATTTTGAAATAGAGAAAAGTGTTGAAATATTATAAGTGATTCAAGATCATAAGTTAACTTATTACTCTACAATTCTGCATTATTATATCGCATTTTCCTACCGATTTATGAATAAAATGTCAGTGTAAACCGTGTGTTGGTCTCTCTTGCAGATAAATCAGGAGTTTAAGGGCAAATGGATAATAAGAGCTTAATTAAACCCATTTTTGGGTAATTAAATCTGCAATTCTTGGAGGCCAAGCAAGGGATCTTCTAGATGATACATCGAAACTAGACCCTTGTGCACGTCAGCTGAATATTCGGGCGAAAATACCAGAATTGGGATATACGAGGAAGGTCCTAGAAGCGAAATGAAGCTACGCACCAAAATAAAAGACTTATGTCCCTGGTATTGCCGCGGATCCGCGACAATTTGGTGGGGCCACGCATCGATCTTCGACGCGTGGCCCCGTCTCGTCTTCTAGAAGGCCCCTTTGCCTATAAAAACCCCTGTAGAGACCCAAAACGAGGCAGTTTTTGATTTTAGGCTAGGGTTTCTATGTTTTAATATAGCGTAGGGTAGGTGTTCTTCATTTCTTGTATTTTGTATTTTTATTTCGTTTTTAGATCTTGTAGTAGGGCTGAGAGATTCAGAGAGAGATAGAGAGGGATTGATGTAATAGATGGTGACAATCTATGTAAAGGTGCCTCCTTTCTTCTCCAATGTAATCTGCTCCATCTTCTACATGATGCTTAGCTAATTTTCTTCTCATGGCAATCTAACTACTAACCACTAACCATCTAACCACTTACTTGATAATTCAGATGAATCTAATAGCCTCTACAAGGCCTTGCTCTTGCAAGAGCCATTGATAGCTCATGATGATGGATTCTAACATTCTAACATTTCTAGCATTCTAATTCGCTAACTTGCTAACTTACAATGTCTTCTTTATTTCATGCTCACGTCAAACTGGTTTTGATGATTTTATAGTAGCTTGCAACTTGTTATGTGGTATGAATGTATTGTTTGAATGTAGAAGAACAATCTAATGGGCCATGCTCTGTCTCGTCTCTTGAAGCCAAGGATTAGTAATGGCCAAGGATCTATGTGAGGCAACTATCACTAAGAGGTTAGTATGGTTAGTGGAGCAATTGGTAGTTAGTAGCCATGGGTTTTCTTTTATCTTGTTTTAAAAATTAATTTCCAAACTCTTTTATCATTTTTTCTATCGTTGTTTTTACCATGCTCTAGTTCACCTTTGTTTCATCTTCTTTTCAATTTTGTTTTTCAAACCACTTCTCTTTCATTTTCATATCGCCACTTTCATCGCCTTCTCCACCTACCACATGCTTGATTTCCTTTTCTTTTTTTATTTTCTTTTTATAATTCTTTAACAAATAAGACTTGTTAACATAACACGTGATTAAAGACTGTTAATGCTTCTATCACCTCTCGTCCTGTGGATTCGACCTGTTGAGCCAATGCTATAACGGAAGTATCGAGGGCACATTAGTACATATGAGATTTTCACTGATTTCATAAACTACACGTTTTTAGAGTGCTAGTTCCGCCTCGATCAAATTTTGGCGCCGTTGTCGGGGAACGGGAATGGTTTTGAACTCACGTTTTTATTAACATTTTCTTCTCTGTTTTGGTGTGCAGGATAATCTTTACAGGAGATTAACATTACAGAACAAACATTAGCTTTGCATCTCCCTGCTCTAGAAAGCAGGGACCCAGCTTCTAAAGAAAAGCCGCGCAAACGCGACATTTGCCGCGCCAACACGGCTATTTTGTGATCATTGTGTATCTTATTGTGCTGGGATGTGTTCATTGTAATAGCTAGTGGATCTATACTATTATTTTCCTTCTTTGATTGCCTAAACACCACAATAAATTAAAGAACTAAAATACGGTATATGGATGCTTTTAAAACGGTTTAGACATTTGCATTTAGGCACGTGTCAATCCAATTCTAATATACTGTATTTTGTTCTTTTGTTGTGATCTGGATTGAGGTGTACATATGGCATTGCATATAGCATAGGACAAACACGTGGGTGATTTATCGCTTTGTGTTGTATTCTTGTCTATATTGCACACTTGCACGAATTGGACTCAAGGCAAAACCCATATAAGATAAGGTGGGGATTTCATCACCCTTCCTTAGCCCAAAAATCAACTCCCCACTCACACAACCCAAGCCCTAATAAAAATTAATAGACGTTAGCCCCTAGGGACATCTCAGACTCATTAAGAGATTAACCGAGGGTAGAACTTATTTTGAATCTTACTCTTGTGAAATCGGTGTCTAAGGTTGGGGATTAAGAGGTTACGCCTCGAAGATACCGTGATTTGGTGTAATTAAGGACCGTTGTTTACGCACGGATACCTCCTACCGTATTTTGCCCCTACCTGGCCGATTAGCTTGTGGTCGGATTCAAGTAACAACCCCCCCAGGTAATCAACCAGTTAGGAGTAGTCTAGGTCTAGGTCAACCTTAATATAGGCTTGGTTTTGATTTTTTCTTTCATTTTGTTTGTTGTTTGCTTTTTCTTTTTGTTTGTGATGGTTTGTGAAATGGAATTCAACAATAACAATTCTTTCAATCTGATTATGAATCCATATTTCAGACCGACCCCATTTGTTTCGGATAATTCCAACTCGATTTTTCACAATATGAACTAACTAAATACACCGGGTTGGACTTATCCAAATCAATACAACCCATACCCTCAATCTTTTAACCATAATTTTCAAAATAATTTTCACTCTTCACAGAGTCAATAGGGATTCACCTCCCATTAGTTAAATTTTTCACCACCTTGTCCACAATTTTCATAATTTTCACAATTTTCACAATCTCCATTTCCTAATTTTGCAGAAAAATCTGAGTTCGAGAAAAATATAGAGGCCATGCAAGCCATGCTTGAGTCTCAACAAAAGAAGCTCAATTCACCAATTTCACAATATTTTCATGATTCATCCTCAGTTTCACCTATTCAAAATGACCAACAATCTACCCTGAAAATGAGTATGAAATGCTTTAGTGAGTCTAAGCGTCAATCTCAAAATATGTTGGACTTACAATCTTCACTATCTTTCCAAAACCAAGATTCTTATAGTCCCTTTCTGGACCATCCACTTGAAGAAAAATCAAGTCTAGAAAAGAGTATATATATCTTGTAGGAGTCTGAGTTACAATTTCAAAAAACTTCTTCTCAGTCTATTGATAGGTTGGAAACACAATTAAACAAATTGGTCAACATTTATAAGAATGAAAAAAACATTTATAAGAATGAAGGAACTCTCTCTTCTCTACCTTTGACCAATTCAAATATCTCTAACTCTATCAATTTGATCCATGACTCTTGTTGTTTTGGAAACCAAGATTCCTACATTCCTTTTCTAGAACAACCACCTGAAGATACATCACATCTAGAAAAGAGTATAGAAGTCTTATAGGATTCCGCGCTACAATTTCAAAAATCTTCTACCCAGTCTATCAATAGGTTCGAAACACAATTGAGCCAATTGGTTAGCATTTATAAGAATGAGAAAACTCTATCTTATCAACCTTTAACCAATTCAGTTATCCCTAACTCTACTGATCTAACCTACGACTCTTGTCATTTTGGGCACCAAGATTCAATTTTAGCACACCCATCTGAACTTGTCCAAACTTCAAATGTTAAAAATCTCATTTTGGCAAGTTATCCTTTTTCTGAAATTGAACTTGAGCATGAATATGATCCTGAACCTCAACTTAGTAATTTCATTTCACTTCTTGATTCAATATTGACCGAGGTGTTTTTACATGATTTTAGGCCTTTTCCTGAGTCAGTATTGGATCCAGTACCAGTCCATTGTGAAATCAAATTACCAATCTTTTATGATCATCATATTGAACTTGACCAATTTCATACTTTTGAAAGTCCCATTGATAAATTGGCAAGTTCTCATTTTTATGGAATTGAACTCAATGAGGAATGTGACTTTGATCCTCAAATTTGTGATGCACTTCAAATTCCTGAATCAATATTGACTCCTATTTTGTTACCCAATTTGAGCAACATTTTAGAGTCAGTTTTTATTTCCATACCTGTCATTCTTGAACTTGAATCACCAATCTTAGATACTCACATTCCATCACGGGAAAATGAATGTGGACTTGAGTTTCATCTTCTTGATTTGGACCCACTTCCTAAACCAATCTCGATTCCTGAACCTTTACTTGACTTAAGTCTTTTCCCTGAGTCGGTATTAGTTCCTGTACTTCCTGAGTCAAAATCAATCATTCCATTCTGGGACAAGGGTCTTGATAAATTTGACTCTGAAATTATTTTGAAAATTTGAAAATTAGATAGGGTATAATTCTTAATAAAAATCATAAATATGTACATCATTTTAGTGGGTTGTAATTTAGAGGTCTCTGGTGGGTTCCTCCGAATTCCATGAACATTGGATTGGGCCGTATTTCGTGAACCAATCAGGTCACCACCGGAACCACCACCTTGAGGTAATTTTTTCTTCTCTCTCCATTTGTTTCATGCATATATACATCACGATGCATTGAGAACAATGCATGAGATAAGTGTGGGGGAGGGTTTACTAATGTAGAGTTTTTAAATTTTCTTTGTCCTATACTTCTTTTAGGATACTTTTAAAAATTCTTCTTTTTGTATAGGAATTTTTCTCTTTCTTTAAAAAAAAAAACCTTTTGAAACAAGAGACAAAGTTTTGATCTATTTTTAAGAAAATCAAGATGATCTTAGAAATTAAGAAAGCCTTAATTATGACATCTTAATGGATCTTGTTGAAAATTATAGATTAAGTATAAAAGATTGGGGAGATAATTTTATCTTGAATTTTTTGCTTTAGATAATTTGCAGTTCACACTTACACAATTTTTGGGATGGATACAAAGACCTAAAATGTCATAAAAAAATATATATAAAAAATAAAAAATAAATAAAAAAATCACTTATTAAGCTGGATAATTATGCCTCAAGAAGCATGATTATTCACGCCTAAAGGTGGTAATAAAAAAACAAATAATCCCCCTTAGTATTGTGGCCTTGTTTACTCGAGTCCTTAAACCCGAGGATGTTTTCTCATCTGGTGTCCTAAAACCGTCTGGTCTGAGAGTCATCGGTTAAAGGCTCACTACCCGGGTAAACTAGAAAGCCTAAGAAATCTAAGGGAAGAAAAAAGAAGAATATATATATGTATAAATAAATGGTTTGATGGTTAGAGTTGAAATCTCAGAAATTTTCAATATCACAAAGTGCATATTATCTAGGTTTTATGAAGGATAAAATATTCAATCTAATTTTGAATTCTTACCTTAATTGAAGACAAGATCTTGCATAGAGACTAAGTTTAAGGAAGAATAATTTTTGGTGGACTTATGACCTTAGATTGCTTATATTTTTGCACAAATATTTCGTAAACTTGTCTCTCTTTTAAAATGTGTTTTCAAAACACTAACATTTATCTTCTTTCTTTATGGATTTTATGGGTGCAATCCGCTAAAAACCCTCAGGAGTTAAAACTCCTCCTTTAGGGGTAACCTAGAGATTTAACGGCTTATTGCACACGCTCAGTGCAATCGCGTCACCTGCGAAAGTGGTGTAATAACATTTGTAATATAGTTTTTCTTTTCTTGTTTTACTCGGGACGAGCAAAAGATAAGTGTGGGGATGTGATTAGTCTACAATTTTACATTATTATATCGTATTTTCCTACCGATTTATAAATAAAATGTCGGTCTAAACCATATTTTGGTCTCTCTTGCAGATAAATCAGGAGTTTAAGGGCAAATGGGTAACAAGAGCTTAATTAAACCTATTTTCGGGTAATTAAATCCGCAATTCTTGGAGGCCAAGCAAGGCATCTTCTAGATGATACATCGAACCTAGACATTTGTGCACGTCAGACGAATATTCGGGCGAAAAATACCAAAATTGGGATATACCAGGAAGGTCCTAGAAGCACACGAAGCTATGCACCAAAACTAGGGACTTATATCTCTGGTATTGCTATGGATCCGCGGCAATTTGGTGGGGTCATGCTTCGATCTTTGACGCGTGGCCCTGTCTCGTCTTCTAGAAGGGCCCTTTGCCTATAAAAACCCCTGTAAAGACCCAAAACGAGGCAGTTTTTGATTTAGGCTAGGGTTTCTATGTTTTAGTATAGTGTAGGGTAGGTGTTCTTCATTTCTTATATTTTGTATTTTTATTTCGTTTTTAGATCTTGTAGTAGGGCTGAGAGATTCAGAGAGAGATAGAGAGGGATTGATGTAATAGATGGTGACAATCTATGTAAAGGTGCCTCCTTTCTTCTCCAATGTAATCTTCTCCATCTTCTACATGATGCTTAGCTAATTTTTTTTCTCATGGCAATCTAACTACTAACCACTAACCTTCTAATCACTTACTTGATAATCCACATGAATCTAATAGCCTCTACAAGGCCTTGCTCTTGCAAGAGCCTTTGCTGGCTCATGATGATGGATTCTAACATTCTAACATCTAACTCACTAACTTGCTAACTTGCAATGTCTTCTTTATTTCATGCTCATCTCTAACTGGTTTTGATGATTTTATAGTAGCTTGCAACTTGTTATGTGATATGCATGTGTTATTTGAATGTAGAAGAACAATCTTATGGGCCATGCTCTGTATCGTCTCTTGAAGCTAAGGATTAGTGATGGCCAAGGATCCATGTGCGGCAACTATCACTAAGAGGTTAGTATGGTTAGTGGAGCAATTGATAGTTAGTAGCCATGGGTTTCTTTTATCTTGTTTTAAAAATTAATTTTCAAACTCTTTTATCATTTTTCTATCGTTATTTTTACCATCCTCTTAGTTCTTCTTTGTTTCATCTTCTTTTCTATTTTATTTTCCAAACCACTTCTCTTTCATTTTCACATCGTTACTTTCATCGTCTTCTCCACCTGCCACATGCTTGATTTCCTTTCCTTTTCTTTTATTTTCTTTTTCTAATTCTTTGACAAAGAAGATTTGTTAACATAACACGTGAATAAAGACTGTTAATACTTCTATCGCCTCCTGTCCCTGTGGATTCGATCCGTTGAGCCATGGCTATAATGGAAGTATCGAAGGCACATTAGTACATACGAGCTTTTCACTGATTTCATAAACTACACGTTTTTAGAGTGCTAGTTCTGCCTCGACCATTAACTAGAAATTATTTTTCCTTAAACTAAGTCAAAATGCAAAATCTTGTTATAAATTAAATGTAAGAATTTAAAATTGAATTGATTCAATGATCTTTCATAAAACTCTTAGAAAAATATGTACTTTGTGAACAGTGAAGCTTTTTGGGATATCGACTCCAACTTTCATGCCATTTATTTATGTATATATATTTTTTATTTATATACATTTTTTTCTTCCTTTAGTTTTCTTAGGCTTTCTTATTTACCGGTAGTGAGCCTTTAGCCGGTGACTCCAAACCAGATGATCTTAGGGCACCAGATGCGAAAACATCCCTCGGACATAAGGACTCGAGTAAACAAGGCCACAAAATTAAAGGGGATTATTTTTATTTTTGTCCACCATTTTAGGTGTGAATAATCATGCTTCCTGAGGCATAATTACCTAACTTCAATAAGTGTTTTTATTATCATTATATATATATATATTTTAATATATTTTTATAGCATTTTTAGTCTTTTTTTAATCCCAAAAATTGTGTAAGTGTGAAGTGCATAAATCTAAGGCAAAAAATTCAAGATCAAATTATCTTTTCAATCTTACTTTCTAATCCTAAAATTTAAACAAGATCTATTATTTTGACTCAGTTTAAAATTTCATAATTTTAGGACATCCTAATTCCTAAGATAATCTTAATTTTCTTAAAAATAAATCAAAACTATTTACCTTATTTCAAAAAGTTTTGTAAAAAGAAAAGAAAAGAGTATTCATACAAAAAAAAAATTAAATTAAAAAGAAGTGTAAAAGAAAGAAAATGTAAAACTAAATATGTTAGTAAACCCTCCCCCATACTTATCTCATGCATTGTTCTCAATGCATCGTGAATGTGTATATATATGAAATAAATAGAGAGGGAAGGAAAATTACCTCATGGTGGTGGCTCCGGTGGTGGTCTGACTGGGCCAAACGTTGCTACCCAATTAAGATATCGTGGTCTTGCAAAAACCCACCAGTGACCTCTCTAATATGACCCAGTAAAAGAGTGATTGAATGAATGGTCTTATTTAAAAAATTATCCCCATCTAATTTTCATTTTTTAAAAATAATTACTAAGTCATTTTTTCAACATTCTTGTCCAACAAAGAAGTGTAATTTTGGGAGATGACTGATTTGGACTCAAATGAAATAGGAATAAAAACTGATACCGACTCAAGAATTTAACTCAGATCAAGTCGAGATTCAACGATGAGAGTTGAAATTGGTTAAAAATAGGGTCCAAACTAAAGAATTGATGTTCACACACTTTCTCCATCAATGAAGTGTGATCATAAGATATTGGTGATTCAATTTCACAGTATATTGGTACAAGATTCAATGTTGACTCCGGAATAGAGAAAAAATCTGGTAAAGATACCAGAGTCATTATTGGATCAAAAAGTGAAATGGAATTACTGAAATGGAATTACTAACATGAGGTTCGGGATTACATTCAGGTTCAATTTCAATTTCAGGAAAGAGATAACTTGCCAGATGTCCAAGTGACTTTCATAACTTGAAGATTGGTCAAGTTCAAATGTACGTTCTGAAATTGAATCTTGGTTTCTAAAATAAAATGATTCTTGAGTCCAATCGGTAGAGTTAGGGATATAAAGATTGGTCAACAGTTTGACACGAAAAACTTATCTTGCTCTCTTTGATCAAATCGCTCATTATTGAGTCTAACCTACTGATAGGCATGGTAACAGAATTTTGAGTCAGAATCATATCTTTCATACTTTTTGCAATTAGTTTTTCTTGGAAAGGTGAGTATGGAAGTTGATTTTGAAAATTGTGGTGAAATTTTGAGCACATCGGACTTTGAGTTTGCTGCGTAGACTCACGCAAGGGTTCCATACTCAAGTCTAGTATTAATGGTTGTTCATTTTGAATCGGTGAGAGTGAAAAAGATGAGTAGGATTCTTGAAAATTTGGTTGAGATGATGAGTCCAACATATTTTAAAATCGTTGCACTTTTTCACAAAAGACTTCGAAACGCTTTTCTAGCTCAGATTCTCCTTCAATTAGATATTCTAGAAAAGGAGTATATGGAGTTTGACTTGGGAAGGATTGTGAATTGAGCAAATTTTAAATTTATTGTTGGGACTCAAGCATGGCTTCCATACTCCTTTCCAAATTGGATTTTTCTTCGGTTGGTGGAACAGGAAAAGGAGTATCGGAATCAAAATCTGAGAACGAATATTGTGAAAATTGTGAATAAGGTGGTTAAAAATTGATTTGGGGGAGGTGAATCCCCATTGACTCTGTGAAGAGTGGAAATTATTTTGAAAATTATAGTCATAGGATTGGGAATATGGGTCATATTGAGTTGGATAATCCCAACTCGACATATATGGTTGGTTCATGTTGTATATAGCTGGGTTGGAGTTATCTGAGTCAAATGAGGTCAGGGTGAAATATAAATTCATATTATGATTGAAAGAATTATTGTTGTTAAAATCCATTTCACAATATACAAAGAAGAAAAAACAGACAAACAAACAAACAAATAAAGAAAAAGAAGAAAACAAACTATGCTAGGGTTGACTTGGATCTAGACGACTCCTAACTGGTTAGACTGTTCACGGGGGGTATATTGTCATAATCTGATCACGAGTTAATCGGCTAGGTAGGGGCAAGATCAGTGAGAGGTATCCGTACCGGAGCAACGGGCCTAATTATGCCAAACCACTCTTCTTCGAGGTTTCACCTCTCAATCCCCAACCTTAAACACCGATTTGACAAGAGTCAACTTCTAACAACTTTCCCATTAGGTCAATCTCCTAAATGAGTCTGAGATGTCCCTAGGGGCCAACGTCTAGCAAATTTTATTAAGGCTTGGGTTGTGTGAGTGGGGAGGTGATTTTTGGGCTAAGGGAGGGTAATGACTTCCCCATCTTATGTTGTATTGGGTTTTGCCCTTAAGTTTAATTCGTGCAAGTGTGCAATATAGATAAGAATGAGCACAAAAAAGCGAGTAAATCACTGAAGTATTTGTTCTAACAATATGCAATGCAATTTGTACACCTCCATCAAGATCACAACAACACAAGAACAAAATACAGTATATTGGAATGAAAATTGACACGTGCCTAGATGCAAATGTCTAAACCGTTTTAAAGCATCCAATTTTTGTATTTTAGTTTTTAAGTTATTATAGTGCACATGTAATAAATATTAGCACAAAATATAATAATATACAAGAATTTACCCAACCACAGAAGAGGAAGTGTGGACTTCTACAATGCTAAAAATTTTGACCTGCACACAAAAAAAAAGAAGAAAAATTAACAAAAACATGAAATCAAACCGTTCTCATCCTCGGCAATGGCGCCAAAGTTTGATCGGGAGAAAATCGCACACGAAAAGTGTATGTTTTGAAATCAATAGTTAAAATGTGCGTACTTTGGCTTCCTCGATACTTCCGTTATAGCATAGAGGCTAAAACGAGTCGAATCCAGAAGGACGGGAGGCGATAGAAGCTTCACCGAAATGTTCACGTGTATGTTAAAATTTCTTTATTGTTTGAAAGAATAAAAAGAAAAGAAAACAAAGAATCAAAAGAGAAGTAAGGTGAAACACAAAGAAGTGGGAAACATAGAAAAGAATATATTTGTGATTTTGATAGTATTTTTAAAACAAAATTAAAAAAAACTATGGCTACTAACTACTAATGGCTTCACTAACCATGCTAATCTCTTAGTGATAGTTGCCTCACATGTATCCTTGGCCATCACTAGTCCTTAGTTCAAGAGCGTTTAAAAGTATGACCCATACAATAACTTTCACATCGAAACTCAACAAAACAAGTGCAAGCTACACTTAAACCATCAAAACTAAACAAGAGTAAGCATGGAGTAAAGTAATGTTAGCTTGTTAGATAGTTAGGATGTTAGAGTGTTAGATCCATTATCATGAGCTATCAATGACTCTTGCAAGAGCAAGGCCAAGTAGAGGCTATTAGATTCATGTGGATTATCAAGTAAGAAGTTAGCAAGTTAGTGGTTAGTAGTTAGTTGCTATGAGAAAAATAGCTAAACACGTAAAAGGAGTTAGAGAGAAAACAAAGAGAGGTAAAGAGAGAACCTTTCATAGCTTGTCACCTCCTATTACAAGCACTCTTACTTTCCAACCATGTATCACTCTCTCTCCTATTACAAGATCTAAAAGAAATAGAAAATACAAAGAGAAAGAAGAAGAACAACTAAACTAAACTACTCTAAACTACAACACGGAAAGAAACAACCCTACTCTCTGAATTTTTTCTGAAGAACCCCCAAGGGGGTATTTATAGGCACCAAGGGAAACGGGTCCAGGGGGATAACCCCTGGCCCAAACCACGGGAGCCGTCGCGCCCGTATGGCCACGAAAACACGGTTATGGTTGCGTTTCCGCGGCCATAGTATGGCCGTGCACGCGGCGCTCCTGTCGCGCGCTCTCTTGTTACCCCCTGTCAGTTGGATGTCCTGATTTCTGGTTTTAGACCCTTGGTTTTGACAAAACAGCTCTCCAAAGTCAATGGCTATATTTGTAGGCTTTTAATCACCAATTAAATGGTGATTTAGGTCTTCTTCTTCATTTCATGTCATGAACCTAGAAACATACAAGAGAGGTATTTAATAGTAGAATTTAATAATAAATAAATGTGAAGATGTGATATGAAATATGCAGTTTTAGAGACTAATCACACCCCCACACTTATCTTTTGCTTGTCCTGAGTATAACAAAAAATTAAGAAAATTATTACACCATTTTTGCAAATGACGCGATTGCACTGAGCATGTGCAACAAGCCGTTAAACCTCTAGGTTTCCACTAGAGGAAGAGTTTTGTCTCCTGAGTGTTTTCAGCAGATTACACCCACAAAATTCATAAAGAAATAAATCAAATGTTAGTATTTTGAAAACACGTTTTGAAATAGAGAAAAGTGTTGAAGTATTTTTGTGAAAATATAAGTTATCCAAGGTCATAAGTTAACCAGAAATTATTCTTCATTAAACTAAGTCGAAATGCAAAATATTGTTATAAATTAAATGTAAGAATTTAAAATTGAATTGATTCAATGATCTTTCATAAAACTCTTAGAAAAATATGCACTTTGTGAACAGTGAAGCTTTTTGGGATATCGACTCTAACTTTCATGCCATTTATTTATGTATATATATTTTTTATTTATATACATTTTTCTTCCTTTAGTTTTCTTAGGCTTTCTTATTTACCCGGGTAGTGAGCCTTTAGCCGGTAACTCCCAAACCAGATGATCATAGGGCACCGATGAGAAAACATCCCTCGGACTTAAGGACTCAAGTTAACAAGGCCACAAAATTAAAGGGGATTATTTTTATTTTTGTCCACCATTTTAGGTGTGAATAATCATGCTTCCTGAGGCATAATTACCCAACTTCAATAAGTGATTTTTATTATCATATATATATATATTTTAATATATTTTTTATGGCATTTTCAGTCTTTTTTCAATCCCAAAAATTGTATAAGTGTGAAGTGAATAAATCTAATGAAAAAATTTAAGATCAAATTATCTTTTCAATCTTACTTTCTTATTCTAAAATTTAAACAAGATCTATTATTTTGACTCAGTTTAAAATTTCATAATTTTAGGACTTCCTAATTCCTAAGATAATCTTAATTTTTTTAAAAATAAATCAAAACTATTTACCTTGTTTCAAAAAGTTTTGTAAAAAGAAAAGAAAAGAGTATTCATACAAAAAAAATTTAAATTAAAAAGAAGTGTAAAAGAAAGAAAATGTAAAACTAAATATGTTAGTAAACCCTCCCCCACGCATATCTCATGCATTATCCTTAATGCAACGTGAATGTGTATATACATGAAATAAATAGAGAGGGAAGGAAAATTACCTCATGGTGGTGGCTATGGTGGTGGTCTGACTGGGCCAAACCTTGCTACCCAATAAGGATATCGTGGATCTTGTAGAAACCCACCAGTGACCTCTCTAATATGACCTAGTAAAAGAATGATTGAATGAATGGTCTTATTTAAAAAAATATCCTTATCTAATTTTCAATTTTCAAAAATAATTACTGAGTCATTTTCTTCAACATTCTTGTCCAATAATGAAGTGTAATTTTGGGAGATGATTGCTTTGGACTCAAATGAAATAGGAACAAAAACGGATACCGACTCGAGAATTTGACTCAGATCAAGTCCAGATGCAACAATGAGAGTCAAAATTGGTTAAAAAATAGGGTCCAAATAAAAGAATTGATGTTCACACACTTTCTCCATCAATGAAGTATGATCATAAGATATTGGTGATTCAATTTCACAGTGTATTGGCACAAGATTCAATGTTGACTCTGGAATAGAGAAAAAATCTGGTAAAGATACCAGAGTCATTATTGAATCAAAAAGTAAAATGGAATTACTAACATGAGGTTCGGGATCACATTCAGGTTCAATTTCAATTTCAGGAAAGAGATAACTTACCAGAATGTCCAGGTGACTTTCATAACTTGAAGTTTGGTCAAGTTCAAATGTACGTTCTGAAATTGAATCTTGGTTTCTAAAATAAAATGATTCTTGGGTCCAATCGGTAGAGTTAGGGATATAACGATTGGTCTACAGTTTGACAAGAAAAAACTTGCCTTGCTCTCATTGATCAAATCGCTCATTATTAAGTCTAACCTACTGATAGGCATGGTAACAGAATTTTGAGTCAGAATCATATCTTCCAAACTTTTTGCAATCAGTTTTTCTTGAACAGATGAGTATGGAAGTTGATTTTGGATATTGTGGTGAAATTGTGAGTATGTCGGATTTTAAGTTTGCTGCTCAGACTCACGCAAGAGTTCCATACTCAAGTCTAGTATTGATGGTTGTTCATTTTGAATCGGTGAGACTTAAAACGATGAGTAGGACTCTTGAAAATTTGGTTGAGATAATGAGTCCAACATATTTTAAAATCGTTGCACTTTTTCACAAAAGACTTCCAAATGCTTTTCTAACTCGGATTCTTCTTCAATTGGATATTCTAGAAAAGGAGTATATGGAGTTTGATTTAGGAAGGATTGTGAATTGAGCAAATTTTGAATTTGTTGTTGGGACTCAAGCATGGCTTTCATACTTCTTTCTAAATTTGATTTTTCTTTAGTTTGTGGAACAGGAAAAGGAGTATCGGAATCAAAATCTGGGAATGAATATTGTGAAAATTGTGAACAAGGTGGTTGAAAATTTTATTCGGGGGAGGTGAATCCCCATTGACTCTGTGAAGAGTGAAAATTATTTTGAAAATTATTGTCATAGGATTGGGAATATGGGTCATATTGAGTTGGATAATCCCAACTCGACATATATAGTTGGTTCATGTTGTATATAGCCGGATTGGAGTTATCTAAGTCAAATGAGGTAAGGGTGAAATATAGATTCATATTATGATTGAAAGAATTATTGTTGTTAAAATCCATTTCACAATATACAAAGAAGAAAAAACAAACAAACAAACAAACAAACAAACAAATAAAGAAAAAGAAGAAAACAAGCCTATGCTAGGGTTGACTTAGACCTAGACGACTCCTAACTGGTTTGACTGTTCACGGGAGGTATATTGTTAGAATCTGATCAGAGTTAATCAGCCAGGTAGGGGCAAGATCAGTGAGAGGTATCCGTGTCAGAGCAACGGGCCTAATTATGTCAAACCACTGTTCTTCGAGGTTTCGCCTCTCAATCCCCAATCTTAGACACCGATTTGATAAGAGTCAACTTCTAACAACTTTCTCATTAGGTCAATCTCCTAAATGTGTCTGAGATGTCCCTAGGGGCCAACGTCTAGCAAATTTTATTAAGGCTTGGGTTGTGTGAGTGGGGAGATGATTTTGGGTTAAGGGAGGGTAATAACTTCCCCACCTTATGTTGTATTAGGTTTTTTCCTTAAGTTTAATTCGTGCAAGTGTGCAATATAGATAAGAATGAGCACAAAAAAGCGAGTAAATCATTGAAGTGTCTGTCCTAACTATATGCTATGCAATATGCACACCTCCGTCAAGATCACAACAACATAAGAACAAAATACAGTATATTGGAATGAAAATTGACACGTGCCTAGATGCAAATGCCTAAACCGTTTTAAAGCATCCAATTTTTGTATTTTAGTTTTTAAGTTATTATAGTGCACAGGTAATAACTATTAGCACAAAATATAATAATATATAAGAATTTACCCAATCACACAAGAGGAAGTGTGGACTCTGCAATGCTAAAAATTTTGACCAGCACACCAAAAAATAAAGAAGAAAGTTAACAAAAACATGAAATCAAACCGTTCCCATCCCCGACAATGGCGCCAAAGTTTGATTGGGGGAAAACTGTGCACGAAAAGTGTATGTTTTGAAATCAATAGTTAAAATGTGTGTGCTTTGGCTTCCTCGGTACTTCCGTTATAGCATAGAGGCTAAAACGAGTTGAATTCACAAGGACGGGAGGTGATAGAAGCTTTACCGGAATGTTCACGTTATGTTAAAAGTTCTTCAATGTTTGAAAGAATAAAAAGAAAAGAAAACAAAGAATGAAAACAGAAGTAAAGTGAAACACAGAGAAGTGGGAAACATAGAAAAGAATATATTTGTGATTTTTGATAGTATTTTTAAAACAAAGTAAAAAAAAGAAAACTCATGGCTACTAACTACTAATGGCTCTACTAACCATGCTAACCTCTTAGTAATAGTTGACTCACATGCATCTTTGGCCATCACTAGTCCTTGGTTCAAGAGCATTTAAAAGCATGACCCATACGATAACTTTCACATCCAAACTCAACAAAACAAGTGCAAGGTATACTTAAACCATCAAAACTAAATAAGAGTAAGCATGGAGTAAAGTAATGTTAGCTTGTTAGAGAGTTAGGATGTTAGAGTGTTGGATCCATTATCATGAGCCATCAATGGCTCTTGCAAGAGCAAGGCGAAGTAGAGGCTATTAGATTCATGTGGATTATCAAGTAAGAAGTTAGCAAGTTAGTGGTTAGTAATTAATTGTCATGAGAGAAAATTAGCTAAACATGTAAAAGGAGTTAGAGAGAAAACAAAGAGAGGTAAAGAGAGAACCTTTCATAGCTTGTCACCTTCTATTACAAGCACTCTTACTTTCCAACCATGTATCACTCTCTCTCCTATTATAAGATCTAAAAGAAATAGAAAATACAAAGAGGAAGAAGAAGAAGAACTAAACTAAACTATCTTAAACTACAACACGAAAAGAAACTACCCTACTCTTTGGATTTTTTCTGAAGAACCCCCAAGGGGGTATTTATAGGCACCAGGGGAAAGGGGGCCAGGGGGACAACCCCTGGCCCAAAGCACGGGAGCGGTCTCACCTTTATGGTCGTGAAAACACGGCTATGGCCGTATTTTCGCGGCCATAGTATGGTCATGCGCGCGGCGCCGCCTGCCGCGCGCTGTCTTGTCTCCCCCTGTCAGTTGGACGTCCTGATTTCTGATTTTAGGTCCCTGATTTTGACAAAACAGCTCTCCAAAGTCAATGGCTATATTTGTAGGCTTTTAATCACCAATTAAATGTTGATTTATGTCTTCTTCTTCATTTCATGCCATGAACATAGAAACTTACAAGAGAGGTATTTAATAGCAGAATTTAATATTAAATAAATGTGAAGATGTGGTATGAAATATGAGTTTTAGAGACTAACGAAACCTCCACACTTATCTTTTACTTGTCCCGAGTAAAACAAAAAACTAAGAAAATTATTACACCACTTTCGCAGGTGACGCGATTGCACTGAGTATGTGCAACAAGCCGTTAAACCTCTAAGTTTCCTCTAGAGGAGAGTTTTGTCTCCTGAGGGTTTTTAGCGGACTACACCCACAAAATCCATTAAGAAATAAATCAAATGTTAGTATTTTAAAAATGCATTTTGAAATAGAGAAAGTGTTGAAGTATTTTTGCGAAAATATAAGTGATCCAAGGTCATAAGTTAACTAGAAATTATTCTTCCTTAAACTAAGTCGAAATGCAAAATCTTGTTATAAATTAAATGTAAAAATTTAAATTTGAATTGATTCTTTGATCTTTCATAAAACTCTTAGAAAAATATGCACTTTGTGAATATTGAAGCTTTTTGGGATATCAACTCTAACTTTCATACCATTTATTTGTGTATATATATTTTTTATATATATATTTTTCTTAAGCTTTCTTATTTACCCGGTAGTGAGCCTTTAGCCGGTGACTGCCAAACCAGATGATCTTAGGGCACCAGATGAGAAAACATCCCTCCGACTCAAGGACTCGAGTAAACAGGGCCACAAAACTAAAGGGGATTATTTTTATTTTTGTCCATCATTTTAGATGTGAATAATCATGCTTCCTGAGGCATAATTACCCAACTTCAATAAGTGATTTTATTATCAATATATATATATATATATATATATATATATATATATATATATATATATATATATATTAATATATTTTTTATGGCATTTTTCAGTCTTTTTTTCAAGCCCAAAAATTGTGTAAGTGTGAAGTGCATAAATCTAAGGTAAAAGATTCAAGACCAAATTATCTTTTCAATCTTACTTTCTTATCGTAAAATTTAACAAGATCTTTTATGACTCAGTTTAAAATTTCATAATTTTAGGTCTTCCTAATTCCTAAGATAATCTTAATTTTCTTAATAATAAATCGAAACTATTTACCTTGTTTCAAAAAGTTTTGTAAAAATAAAAGAAAAGAGTTTCTATACAAAAAAAATTTAAATTAAAAAGAAATATAAAAGAAAGAAAATATAAAACTAACTATGTTAGTAAACCCTTCCCCACACTTATCTCATGCATTATACTCAATGCATCGTGAATGTGTATATACATGAAATAAATAGAGAGGGAAGGAAAATTACCTCATGGTGGTGGCTCCGGTGGTGGTCTGACTAGGCTAAGAGTTGTTACCCAATCAAGATATCATGGACCTTGCAGAAACCCACCAGTGACCTCTCTAATATGACCCAGTGATTGAATGAATGGTCTTATTTAAAAAATTATCCCCATCTAATTTTCAATTTTCAAAAATAATTACTGAGTCATTTTCTTCAACATTCTTGTCCAACAATGAAGTGTAATTTTGAGAGATGATTGATTTGGACTCAAATGAAACAGGAACAAAAATCGATACCGACTTGAGAATTTGACTCAGATCAAGTTGAGATTCAACGATGAGAATCGAAATTGGTTTAAAAATAGGGTTCAAACTAAAAAATTGATGTTCACTCACTTTCCCCATCAATGAAGTGTGATCATAAGATATTGGTGATTCAATTTCACAGTATATTGATAAAGGATTCAATTTTGACTCTAGAATAGAGAAAAAAATATGGTAAAGATACCGGAGTCATTATTAAATTAAAAAGTGAAATAGAATTACTAACATGAGGTTCGGGGTGAATGTTCAATTTCAATTTCAGGAAGGGATAACTTGCCAGAATTTCTAGGCGACTTTCATAACTTGAAGTTTGGTCAAGTTCAAATGTGCGTCCTAAAATTGAATCTTAGTTTCCAAAATAACATGATTCTTGGATCCAATAGGTAGAGTTAAGGATATAAGAATTGGTCCACAGTTGACAACAAAAACTTTTCTCGCTCTCATTGGTCAAATATGTCATTATTGAGTCAACCTACTGATAGATAGGGTAACAGAATTTTGAGTCTGAATCATATCTTCTATACTTTTTGCAATTGGTTCTTCTTGAAAAGGTGAGTATGGGAGTTGATTTTGAAAATTGTGATGAAATTGTGAGTCCATCGGATTTTGAGTTTGCTGCTCGAACTCACACAAGTGTTCCATACTCAAGTCCAGCATTGATGGTTGTTCATTTTGAATTGGTGAGACTGGAAAAGATGAGTAGGACTCTTGAAAATTTGGTTGAGATGATGAGTCCAACATATTTTGAAATCGTTGCACTTTTTCAAAAAGACTTCCAAACGCTTTTCTAGCTCAGATTCTTCTTCAATTGGATATTCTAGAAAAGGAGTATATGGAGTTTGATTTGGGAAAGACTATGAATTGAGTAAATTTTGAATTTATTGCTGGGACTCAAGCATGGCTTCCATACTCCTTTCTAAATTGTATTTTTCTTCGGCTGGTGGAACAGGAAAAGGAGTATACGAATCAAAATCTGGGAATGAATATTGTGAAAATTATGGACAAGGCGGTTGAAAATTTGACTCAGGAGAGGTGAATCCCCATTGACTCTATAAAGAGTGGAAATTATTTTGAATATTATAGTCATAGATTGAGAATATGGGTCATATTGAGTCGGATAATCCAAACTTGGCATATATAGTTGGTTCATGCTGCATATAACTGGGTTTGAGTTATCCGAGTCAAATGAGGTCAGGGTGAAATATAGATTCATATTATAATTAAAAGAATTATTATTGTTAAAATCCATTTTATAATATACAAAAAAGAAAAAAACAAACAAACAAACATACAAACAAACTAATAAAGAAAAGAAGAAAACAAGCCTATGCTAGGGTTGACTTAGACCTAGACGACTCCTAACTAATTAGACTATCCATGGGGGATTGATTAGTCTACAATTCTGCATTATTATATCGCATTTTTCTACTGATTTATGAATAAAATGTCAGTCTAAACTGTATTTTGGTCTCTCTTGCAGATAAATCAAAAGTCTAAGAGCAAAAGGGTAATAAAAGCTTAATTAAATCCATGTTTGGGTAATTAAATCTGTATTTCTTGAAGGCCAAGAAAGAGAGCCTCTAGAAGATACATTGAACCTAGACCCTTGCGCATGTCAGACGAAGATTCGGACGAATATACTCAAATCCAAGTATACCAAGAAGGTCCTGAAAGCGACGGGGATACGCTCGCCAAAACCAGGGACTTAAGTCCCTGGTTTGGCAGTGGAAATGCAGCTATGGCTGCCTTTTCGCAGCCCTATAGGGGGCCCACGCGTCGATCTTTGACTCGTGGCCTCGTCTCATCTTCTAAAAGCCTCTTCTACCTATATATACCCCTGCAAAGGCCCGGAATGCAAGCAGATTTGAAATTATGCTAGGTTTTCTATCTTTTAGTGTAGTGCAGTGTAGGTGTTCTTCTTCTTTCTTTGTATTTTTATTTTGTTTTTAGATTCATGTATTAGGGAAGAGAGATTCAGAGAGAGAAAGAGAGAGATTGATGTAATAGATGGTGACAATCTATGTAAAGGTGTCTCCTTTCTTCTCCATTGTAATCTTCTCCATCTTCTATATGATGCTTAGCTAGATTTTCTCTCATAGTGACGACTACTAACCACTAACTAGCTAACACCTTACTTGATAATTCACATGAATCTAATAGCCTCTACAAGGCCTTGCTCTTGCAAGAGCCATTGATGGCTCAAGATGATGGGTTCTATCATCTAACTTCCTAACTTTCTTACCAAGCTAACTCTCTCTTATTTCATAATTGCTTCTAATAGTTTTGATGACTTAATATTTGTATTAGCTTGCTCTTGATGCAAGTTTGAATGTGAAGAACAATCTTATGAGTCATGCTTTATATCGTCTCTTAAAGCCAAGGATTAGTGATGGCTAAGGATCCATGTGAGGTAACTATCACTAAGAGGTTAGCATTTTAGTGGAGTAATTAGTAGTTAGAAACCATGAGATTTCTTTCATAGTATTCTCTTTTCCTTTTTACTTTGTTTTAAAAATTGATTTCAAAACTCTTCTTTTATCTTTTCATCGTTGTTTTCACCATCTTCTTTGTTCACCTTTGTTTTCATTTTCTTTACCACTAATCTTTCTTCTCATTGCAATCTAACTACTAACTACTAACCATCTAACCATTTACTTAATAATTCATATGAATTTAATAGCCTCTACAAGATCTTGCTCTTGCAAGAGTCATTGATGGCTCATGATGGTAGATTCTAACATTCTAACATTTCTAACACTAACCCACTAACTTGCTAATTTACAATGTCTTCTTTATTTCATGCTCACCTCTAACAGGTTTTGATGATTTAATAGTAGCTTGCAACTTGTTGTGTGGTATGGATGTGTTGTTTGAATGTAGAAGAATAATCTTATGAGTCATGCTTTGTATCGTCTCTTGAAGCCAAGGAATAGTGATGACCAAGGATCCATGTGAGGTAACTATCATTAAGAGGTTAGCATGTTAGTGGAGTAATTAGTAGTTAGAAATCATGAGATTTTTTCATAGTATTCTCTTTTCTTTTTTAAAAATTGATTTCAAAACTCTTCTTTTATCTTTTCATCGTTATTTTCACCATCTTTTTTGTTCACTTTTGTTTTCATTTTCTTTCCCACAAGCTTTATCTTCTTTTCTATTTTATTTTTCAAACCACTTCTTTTTTTTTCGCATCGTCGTTTCATCGCTTTCTTCACCTATCACTTCTGAATTTTGTTTCTTTTTCTTTTCTTATTTTTTAACAAAGAAGAAATTGTTAACAACCAACGTGAACATAAATTGTTAATATTTTCATCGCCTCCCATCCCTGTGATTCGACCCGTTGAGCTAATGCTATAACGGAAGTATCGAGGGAATATTAGCACATACAAGCTTTTCATTGATTTCATAAAACACATATTTTCAAGTGCTGGTTCCGTCCCGATCAAATTTTTGGCGCCGTTGCCAGGGATGGGAATGGTTTGGATTTCACTTTTTTGTTAACATTTTCTTTTCTGTTTTGGTGTGCAGGTTAATTTTTGCCGAAACTGAATATTGCAGAACTTTCCTTTTGCTTGCATGTCCCTGCTCTAGAAATCAGGGACCTTGCTTCCCTAATTGTGCTGCGGAAATCAAAGCAAAGCCACGAAAATGCAGCAATTTTGTGGCATTTGGACTTCATCTTTTGCAGGATTTTTGCAAGTTGCATATATTGATATATTCTGCTGTTAGATTTTTGCTTTGATTGCCTACACATTGTAATAAATTAAAGAATTAAATAACAGTATTTGGACACTTTTAAAACGGTTTAGACATTTGCATTTAGGCACGTGTCAATTCAATTCCAATATACTGTATTTTGTTCTGTTGTTGTGATTTGGACTAAGGTGTACATATGACATTGCATATAGCATAGGATAAACACGTGGGTGATTTACTCGCTTTGTGTTATTCTTGTCTATATTGTACACTTGCACGAATTGGAATTAAGGGCAAAACCCAATACAAGATAAGGTAGGGATTTCATCACCCTTCCTTAACCCAAAAACCACCTCCACACTCACACAACTCAAGCCCTAATAAAAATTGATAGACGTTGGCCCCTAGAGACATCTCAGACTAATTAAGAGATTGACCGAGGGTGGAACTTATTTTGAATCTTACTCTTGTGAAATTGGTGTTTAAGGTTGGGGATTAAGAGGTTACGCCTCGAAGATACCGTGGTTTGGCATAATTAAGGTCCGTTGCTTACACATGGATCCTCCCACAATATTTTGCCCCTACCTGGCCGATTAGCTTGTGGTCAGATTCAAACAACAACCTCCCCCGGGTAATCGCCCAGTTAGGAGTCGTTTAGGTCTAGGTCAACCTTAATATAGGCTTGGTTTTGATTTTTTGTTTCTTTTTGTTTGTTTGTTTGTTTGTTCTTTCTTGTTTGTGTTTGTTTGTAATATGGAATTCAACAACAACAATTCTTTTAATCCTAACATGAATCCATATTTCACACCGACCCCATTTGATTCAGATAATTCTAACCCGACTTTTTACAATATGAACCAACCAAATACACCGAGTTGGACTTATCCGAATCAATACAACCCATACCCCCAATCTTATGACCATAATTTCTAAAATAATTTCAACTCTTCACAGAGTCAAAGGGAATTCATTTCCCCTGAGTCAAATTTTCTACCACCTTGTCCATAATTTTCACAATATTCATTCCCTGATTTTGTTTCCTATACTCTTTTCCCAGAACCACCAATTGAAGAAAAATCTGAGTTAAAAAAGAGTATAAAGCCAACCTACAAGAGGCCGAGCGGCAAGTTAGGAACATGTTGGCCTCCCCAATTTCACAATATCTTCAAGAGTCTTACTCAGTCCCACCTCTTCAAAATGATCAAACATCTATCTTGGAATTGACTGAGAAACTCTTGCGTGAGTCCGAGCGACAATCTCAAAACATGTTGGACTCACAGTCTTCACAATTTTTTCAAAACCAAGATTCCTATACTCCCTTTCTAGAACAACCACTTGAAGAAAAATCTAAGTTAGAAAAGAGTATAGAAATCTTGCATGAGATCTCACGACAATTTCAAAAATCTTTTGCCCAGTCTGTCGATAGGTTAGAAACACAACTGAGTCAATTGATTAACATTCATAGGAATGAGAAAACTCACTCTTATCAACCTTTGATCATTCTAGATATCTCTAACTCTATCGATCTAGATCAGGAATCATGTTGCTTTGGAAACCAAGATTCAATTTCAGCACATCATATTGAACTTGACCAACATCAAAATTTTGAGAACCATATTGATATTTTGGCAAGTTCTCACTTTCCTGAGATTGAACTTGAGCATGAACTCAACTTGGTAATTCAATTCCACTTCTAGATTCAATATTGATTGAGGTGTTTCTACCTGATTTCAGCCTTTTTTCCGAATCAGTATTGGATCCTGCACCAGTCCATTGTGAAATTAAATCACCAATCATTTATGATCATCATATTGAACTTGACCAATTTTATACTTTTTAATGTCCTATTGACAAATTGGCAAGTTCTTATTTTTATGAAATTGAACTCAATAAGGAATGTGACTTCGATCATCAAATTTGGGATCTAGTTCAAATTCCTGAATGAATATTGACTCCTATTTTGTTACCCAACTTGAGCAACATTTTACAGTCAATTTTGGTTCATATACCTATCATTCTTCAACTTGAATCACCCATCTTAGAAAATCACATTCCATTGTGGGGGGGAATGAATGTGGATTTGAATTTTAACTTCTTGATTTGGACCCGTTTCCTGAACCAATTATGACTCCTGAACCTTTACTTGACTTAAGTCAAATTCTCGAGTCAGTATTAATTCCTGTACTTGCTGAGTCCAAATCAAATATTCCATCTTTTCACACACTATTTTTGGGACAAGAGTGTTGATAAAATTGACTCTAAAATTATTTTGAAATTTGAAAATTAGATGGATTAAAATTCTTAATAAAAATCATAAATGCATACATCATTCAAGTGGGTTGTATTATAGAGGTTTCTAGTAGGTTTCTCTGAATTCCACACAAATTAGACTGGGTCGTATTTTGTGGACCAATCAGACCACCACATTGAGGTGATTTTTCCTTCCCTCTCTATTTGTTTCATGCATACATACATTCACGTTGCACTGAGAACAATGCATGAGATAAGTGTGGGGGAGTGTTTACTAACATAGAGTTTTTAAATTTTCTTTTTTTTCACTTCTTTTAGAATACTTTTAGAAATTTTTCCTTTTGTATAGGATTTTTCCTTTCTTTAAAAATTTTTTTAAACAAAACACAAAGTTTTGATCTATTTTTAAGAAAATTAAGATGATCTTAGAAATCAAGAAAGCCTTAATTATGATATCTTAAATCTAGTTAAAATATGGATCTTGTTTAAGATTATAGGCTAAGTAAGATAAATTGGAGAGATAATTTTATCTTGAATATTTTTTCTTAGGCAGTATGCACTTCACACTTACACATTTTTGGGATGGTAACAATGACCAAAAATGCCATAAAACAAAAAAATTAAAATAAAAAATATATGGTATAAATGAATTAAAAAACACTTATTAAGTTGGATAACTATGCCTCAAGAAGTATGATTATTCACGCCTAAGGGTGGTAATAAAGAACAAATAATCCCTCTTAGTTTTGTGGCCTTCTTTACTCGAGTCCTTAAATCCGAGGGATGTTTTCTTCCAGTTTGGGAGTCATCGGTTAAAGGCTCACTACCCGAGTGAACTAGAAAGCCTAAGAAAACTAAGGGAAGGAAAAAAGAAAAAGAAAAAAATATATAAATAAATGGCTTAATGGTTAGAGTTGATATCCTAAAAATTTTCACTATCACAAAGTGCATATTATCTAGGTTTTATGAAGGATAAAATATTGAATCTAATTTTTAATTCTTACCTTTATTGATGACAAGATCTTGCATATAGATTAAGTTTAAGAAAGAATAATTTTTGATGGATTTATGATCTTAGATCGTTTATATTTTTGAAAAAATATTTTGTAAACTTGTCTCTCTTTCAAAATGTGTTTTCAAAATACTAACATTTGTCTTCTTTCTTTATGGATTTTGTAGGTGTAATCCGCTGAAAACCCTCCAGAGACAAAATTCCTCCTTTAGGGGAAACCTAGAAGTTTAACGGCTTGTTGCACACGCTCAGTGCAATCGTGTCACCTGCGAAAGTGGTGTAGTAACATTTGTAGTATAGTTTTTCTTTCCTTGTTTTGCTCCGGACGAGCAAAAGATAAGTGTGGATGTGTAATTAGTCTACAGTTTTGCATTATTATATTGCATTTTCCTATTGATTTATGAATAAAATATCGGTCTAAACCGTGTTTTAGTCTCTCTTGCAGATAAATCAAAAGTCTAAGAGCAAAAGGGTAATGAAAGCTTAAATAAACCCATTTTCAGGTAATTAAATCCGCATTTCTTGGAGGTCAAGTAAGGGAGTTTCTAGAAGATGCATTGAACCTAGACCCTTAGACGAAGATCCGGACGAATATACCCGAATCCAAGTATACCAAGAAGGTTCTAGAAGCGACGGGGATACGCTCGCCAAAACCAGGGACTTAAGTCCCTAGTTTGGCCAGGGAAACGCGGCTATGGCCGCGTTTCCACCGCCCGATAGGAGGCCCACGCATCGATCTTCAACACGTGGCCTCATCTCGTCTTCTAGAAGCCTCTTCTGCATATATATATCCCTGCAGAGGCCCAGAACGCAAGCAGATTTGGAATTAGGCTAGGTTTTCTATCTTTTAATATAGTGTAGTGTAGGTGTTCTTCTTCTTTCTTTGTATTTTTATTTTTTTAGATTCATGTATTAGGGCAGAGAGATTCAGAGAGAGAAAGAGAGAGATTGATGTAATAGATAGTGACAATCTATGTAAAGGTGTCTCCTTTCTTCTCCATTGTAATCTTCTCCATCTTCTATATGATGCTTAGCTAGTTTTCTCTCATGGTGACTAACTACTAACCATTAACTAGCTAACTACTTACTTGATAATCCACATGAATCTAATAGCCTCTACAAGGCCTTATTCTTGCAAGAGCCAATGATGGCTCATGATGATGGGTTCTAACATCTAACTTGTTAACTTTCTATCCAAGCTAACTCTCTCTTATTTCATGCTTACTTCTAATAGTTTTGATGATCTAATATTTGTATTAGGTTGCTTTTGATACAAGTTTGAATGTGAAGAATAATCTTATGAGCCATGCTTTGTATCGTCTCTTGAAGCCAAGGATTAGTGATGGCCAAGGATCCATGTGAGGCATCTACCACTAAGAGGTTAGCATGTTAGTGGAGTAATTAGTGGTTAGAAATCATGCGATTTCTTTCATAGTATTCTCTTTTCTTTTTTACTTTGTTTTAAAAATTGATTTCAAAACTCTTCTTTTATCTTTTCATTATTGTTTTCACTATCTTCTTTGTTCACCTTTATTTTCATTTTCTTTACCATAAGCTTCATCTTCTTTTCTATTTTGTTTTCCAAACCACTTCTCTTTTATTTTCATATCACCGTTTCATCTCTTTCTTCACTTATCACTTCTGAATTTTGTTTCTTTTTCTTTTTCTTTTCTCATTCCTTAACAAAGAAGAAATTGTTAACAACTGACGTGAACATAAACTGTTAATACTTCTATCGCCTCCCGTCCTTGTAGATTCGACCCGTTGAGCCAATGCTATAACGGAAGTATCGAGGGGACATTAGCACATACAAGCTTTTCATGGATTTCATAAAACACACATTTTCAAGTGCTGGTTCCGTTCTGATCAGGGGTATATTGTCAGAATCTGACCACGACTTAATCGACCAGGTAAGGGCAAGATTAGTGGGAGGTATTTGTGCCAGAGCAACGGGCCTAACTATGTCAAACGACTGTTCTTCGAGATTTCGCCTCTTAATCCCCAACCTTAAATACCGATTTGACAAGAGTCAACTTGTAACAACTTCTCCCTTAGGTCAATCTCCTAAATGAGTCTGAGATGTCCCTAGGGGCCAACGTCTAGCAAATTTTATTAAGGCTGGGGTTGTGTGAGTGGGGAGGTGATTTTTGGGCTAAGGGTGGATAATGACTTTCCCACCTTATGACTTTCCCACCTTATGTTGTATTGGGTTTTGCCCTTAAGTTTAATTCGTGCAAGTGTGCAATATAGATAAGAATGAACACAAAAAAGCGAGTAAATCATTGAAGTGTTTGTTCTAACTATATGCAATGCAATATGTACACCTCCGTTAAGATCATAACAACACAAGAACAAAATACAGTATATTGGAATGAAAATTGACACGTGCCTAGATGCAAATGTCTAAACCGTTTTAAAGCATCCAATTTCTGTATTTTAATTTTTAAGTTATTATAATGCAAAGGTAACAAATATTAGCAATAGAATATAATAATATACAAGAATTTACCCAACCACACAAGTGTTAGCCCAAAGGCTCATCGCTCTAGTTTTGATGATGATTAACTCATGTAATTATAGTACTAATGATCTTGTGTTTAAATAGTCTCAGATATTTGATCAAGATCTTAGTAGGTGTTTAGCTTCAACAAAGAATTCGAAGTCAAGTTTTGGAGCTAGCACGTGTTAATTCAAGAGTTCGCGCATCAAGATTGCATCAAGTACTCAAGAGGAGTCTAGCTCATTGGATCAAGTTCTGGACCAAGTCAAGAAGGAGAAGAAGATTTCCAAGAAGACTTGTGTCGAGTTTTGTAAGTGTTAAGATTTGTTTTTAGATAAAATGTAAATGATAGATTAGTTGGTGGATGCTCAAGTTCATATAAACAAACACACAAAATTTAAATGTGTTTTCATAAAAGAGTTTTGTTTTAGAAAATACCGTTTTAGTTTTGAGCTTCAAAATATACATCATGTGTTTGAGTTTTGGATTTATCAAAACTTATTTTAGAGCTAAATGTCAAAAATATAGATATTTCATATTGTATGTGTAGTGGATCATATCCATATACACTAAGCTTCAAAAGTGTTTAAAATATCTTGTTTTTGTATTTGGAGAAGTTTTATCATTTTTCAATTTGGATATTGTTTTTTAAAAATACAATTTTTGTTTAAAGCCAAAATTTCTATATTACAAAAATGGTTAAAAATATTTATAATATGTATTAAACTTTGATCACACATATTTGTGCTTCAAAGTATTTCAAAGAACTTATTTTTGTAGAATTTAATAGAATTTATGAGATTTTATTGAAGGTAAAAAGACCAAGTTTTAATCCCTATAAAATGTGACCTGGCCTTCTGCCGGTCGACCGCACGGTCGACCGATCCATAAGTCGATCGACCGATGTGCATAAAACGTGCACGGCCATTTGGCTGGTAGGCCGGTCGACCGGGCGGTCAACCATCCAGAGAGCTCTGCTCTCTGGATCAGGCCTCGGTCGACCAGGCGGTCGACCGATGGCACAACAATCAGAAATCCGACCGTGGCCGGTCGACCGGGCAGTCGACTGACAGCAGGATTTCCTATTGTGCTATCCCTAACGACTAGTTTTTGGAGCCTATTTATATGGGGCTGTTTTGGACTATTTTATACAAGATTTGGAGTGGATTTTCAAACTAGTTTTTTCTACCTTTCTAAGTGTTTATCTCCACTTGTTTTATAGCTAATACTTTCATATCAAAAGGAGAGTTTTCAAGAGTGGTTTTCAATAGTGATTTCTTGAGTTTTTCACCACCGCGTCAATCCTAATTTTCTCACACATACTTGAGCTTTTCATTACTATATCAATCCTATAGGAGAGTTGTTGTGAGAGTGTTTTTAGGTGATGAAAGTATTGTGATCACCAAAGTGTTTCATCTTGTATTAGAGGAGGCAAAATTGCAGGTTTATGTTGTTTCGAGTTCTTGTGGGAGCTCGATGTAGAGGTGCGGCCTCGGCAAGCTAGTGTGCTTGTGTGTGTTATTCTTGCGGGAACAAGAGAGGGACTAGTGAGTCCAGGAGTTCTAGTGTGAACTCCTTGAGGTGTTGCGGCACCGAGTGATCCGGTGGGATCGATTTTAGTGAAAATCCTTCATAGTGTTGAGGGTGGGGATGTAGAGCAAGGGTGCTCGAACCTCAAAAAAAAATCTCCCGTGTTTGCGATTGCTCTCTCTATCTCTCACTTGTGTTTATATCTTGCATACTTATCTTGTTTATCTCTTTTATATGCTTGATATATTTGTGCTCTATTGATACATGCTTGGGATTGTTTGCTCATATTTGTACTCAACCAAGAGAGCCATAGTGGCACCTCAACTCTTATCTAGAGGAACCTTGAGGAGATAGTCTAGATCCCTTCACCAGGAATTCGGCTACACTCTTGTGTTATACCTTGTGTGTTTATCTTAATAATTTTTGGTTTGCATAAATAGTTTTTAATTCCACATTATTCATCATTAGATTACCTAGTTACCTATCACCCCCCTCTAGGCAATTTCAATGGTATCAGAGCTTGGTGCTCTTGATTTGGGTCAAACAACCTTGAGTTAAAGATCCTCATTTTAGCTAATCACAATATTTGTTTACACACATATGGATTTCATGACACCTCCCATGTTTGATATTCTAAACATTGATCGGGGCGGAACCAGTACTCGAAACGTCTGTATTTATGAAATCAGTGAAAAGCTTGTATGTGCTAATGTTCCCTCGATACTTCCGTTATACCATTGGCTCAACGGGTCGAATCCACAGGGACGGGAGGCGATAAAAGCATTAACAGTTTTTATTCACGTCGTATGTTAACAAGTCTTCTTTGTTAAAAGAATGAAAAAGAAAATAAAAGAAAATAAAATCCAGAAGTAATAGGTGAGGAGAGCGATGAAAGCGATGTGAAAATAAAAGAGAAGTGATTTGGAAAACAAAATAGAAAAGAAGATGAAACAAAGGTGAACTAAGAAGTTGATGAAAACATCGATAAGAAAATGATAAAAAAAGGTTTTGAAATTAATTCTTAAAACAAAGTAAAAGAAAACTCATGACTACTAACTACTAATTGCTCCACTAACCATACTAACATCTTAGTGATAGTTGCCTCACATGGATCCTTGGCCATCACTAGTCCTTGGCTTCAAGAGACGATGCAGAGCATGGCCCATAAGAGTGTTCTTCTACATTCAAACAATACATCCATATCACATAACAAGTTGCAAGCTACTATTAAATCATCAAAATTGGTTAGAGGTGAGCATGAAATAAAGAAGACATTGTAAGTTAGCAAGTTAGTGGGTTAGGTGTTGAAATGTTAGAATGTTAGAATACATCATCATGAGCCATCAATGGCTCTTGCAAGAGCAAGGCCTTGTAGAGGCTATTAGATTCATGTAAATTATCAATTAAGTGGTTAGATGGTTAGTGGTTAGTAGTTAGATTACCATGAGAAGAAAATCTAGCTAAGATCATGTAGAAAATGGAGAAGATTACAATAGAGAAAAAAGGAGACACCTTTACATAGATTGTCACCATCTATTACATCATTATCTCTCTATCTCTCTCTGAAATCTCTCAGCCCTACTATAAGATCTAAAAACAAAATGAAAATACAAAATAAAAGAGAAAGAAAATCCTAACCTACAACAAAAGAGAGAAAACCTAGCCTAAAATCCCGATCTCCTTGTGTTTTGGCCAACCCCTGCCTTTTTTATAGGCAAAAGGAGGTTCCAAAATACGAGACGGGGCCACGTGTTGGAGATTAACACGTAGCCCCACTAAATTGCTAGGGAAATGTGGCTACTGCCATGTTTCCACAGCAATACCAGGGACTTATGTCCCTGGTTTTTGGCGAGTGGTTCCGTCGCTTCTAGGACCTTCTTGGTATACTCTGTTTCGGGTATTTTCCTCCGTATATTCGTCTGACGTGCGCAAGGGTCTAGATTCGATGTATCTTCTAGAAGATCCCTTGCTTAGCCTCCAAGAATTGCGGATTTAATTACCCGAAAATGGGTTTAATTAAGGTCTTATTACTCTTTGGCCATTGGACTCTTGATTTATCTGCAAAGTAGACCAAAATGCAATTAGAAATGATATTTTATTCATAAATCGGTAGGGATTGCGATATAATAATGCAGAATTGTAGACTAATCAAATATCCAAATTTGAAAGGTTAAGATGTCAATGTACCTTAGAGCCCTAAGTATTCATGTTTATTTTGCCACTATTAAAGATTCATATTGCTTAAATGGAAAAAACCTTGAAGCTAATGCAAAAGCCCTTCATGCTTTATGATTGGTCACTAATGTTACATATTTAATGTCACATTTCCATACTTATTTTAGAATAAAAGCCTGCATTGTCCTAATTATTTGTTTAATTTATTTGCAGGCCCATTCTTTAAGGAGATGAAGAGAAATGAGCCCAAAGCCCACAAAAATTCTGAATTAAATCAGAGTTAATTCACACTCAGTAAATCAGGGAAAAATCAAGAGGTTGAAAACTGGTTGAGAAGAATCCTCTCAGAATCGATCGGTTGAAGCAAAGATCAAGCAAGTTTGATTCAGATTCTGACTGGATACATTTTAGTATTCGAATCATAACGTTTGCTACAGAATCTCAATTCTGATGATTCAAGATGATCCAGAAAGCAGACTGACAGAGCTACAACTCTTATGTTGATCATTATTTCTAATTCTGTCAGTTGTTAAGTGATATTCAGCAATCAACAAGCCAACAAATAGCAGATCAGAACTGAATATCCACCTCTACCCCCTCCATTTCTCCTATAAATACCTGCACTCAAAGGCAAAAGGGAGGCCAATGCAGAGATAGGAATTTAGCCTAGTTTTCATTTCTTAGTTTAAGTTTTTAGTCTTTCTTTTCATGTAATTTTAGTTTTCATTTGTGTAATTCAGAGGAGATCGACTTTCATCGAAGAACAAGACTGAAGCTTGAGCTGGAGTGACACCGGTGTAAGACTTGTTTCTTTTCTTTGATTGTAATGAATTCGAATCAAAGTTCTTTTTATATGTACTTCTTTTCAGTCTTCTTCTTCTTCTTCTTTTCTATTTTACCTTTCTTTTTGGTACAACTGTCTTCCAAGTGAGTCTAGAAGCATCGAAAGAGCCTTGCCATTGCGAGTGCCATCGATAGCTCATGACGATGGAGTAGAGTCTCTCTCTGTATCATTTCATTCTTGAAGTAGTCTTGATGATGTAATGTGGATGAAGACCAACACTCAAATCTTATGGGCTATGCGCTGAATGCCTCCACTTCAAGGTAAAATCGTCGCTGCAGACTCAAGGTAAGCTTTTGACGAAGAGAAGGTAAGCAATTGTTTTTATTTTTTTTCTTTTATTTCTGTAAATTAAATCACAAACACAATACTTCTTCTAAATCATCCTTTTCACTTCCTTGTCGCTTTTTATTGTTTTCTGATTTTTCACCTTCTTCATCTCTCGCTTTCTCTCTAACTTTAACTATAACTTTCTTTTTCTTTTTCTTAACTTTAAAAATAGAGAAAAACCTTCGCTTAGTTATGATAACGATTTCAATAAAACTGTAAACGCTTCCATCGCAAACCCTCCTTGTGGATCACGACCCGCATTAGCCACTTGCTATAGCGGAAGTATTGAGCACTTGCACGTTTTTATTATAAGATCTAAAAATTCGTATTTTTTTGTGCAGGTTTAGCCTCAATCAAATTTTGGCGCCGTTGCCGGGGAGGGTAAAACGGTTTTTATTGAAATCTGAATTTTTATTGCAAATTTTTTTAGAACAGCGAATTTTCTTCTCTGTTGCAGGTTACAGGGCAAGCAAAGCAGAAAATTATTATTGCAGTGACATACAAGTGGCCTTGGGCCTCTGCTCCAAAAAGCAGAGACCAAGGGCCCTCTGAATTGCCGCATTTCCACGGCAAAAGCCGCGGATCCGCGGCAAGGACGAGTTGACTACTAACAGCTTTTTGCAGGGCTGCTTAGTTTACAAATTCTAGTTTGCTGCAACTTTCATTTTTCTTATATGCCATAACATAAGCCTGCTAATAATCAACAGTAAAAGATTCGTTGAAAGTTAAAAATTGATTAGACATTTGCATTCTAGGCACAAGTCTTTTCAATTCTTTTACTTTACTGTTGAAGAGAACTGGAGATAAGGTATGTATGCATAGCATATAGTTTAGGAAACATTCTTGGGTGATTTTGCTTTTGAATGCTACTTTCCTATATCTTGCACACTTGCACGAATCAATTCTAAGGGCAAAACCCAAATCAAGATAAGGTGGGGATTTGATCACCCTTCCTTAGCCCAAAAATCATCTCCAAGCACTCACTAACCCAAGCCTAACTTAAAATGAGTAGACGTTGGCCCTAGGGACATCTCGGACTCAATTAAGAGATTATCCTAAGGGGAAAAAATGTTGGAATCTAACTCCTGCAAAATCAGTGTCTAGGAAAGGGATTGAGGGCCGAAAGTCCGAAGGTTGGTGGTTATTTAATTAAGGAACGTCTTTGACGGAAAACCTCCCACCAACCTTACCCTGACCTGGCTGATTAGCTTGTGGTTAAAGTCTACATTAGACCTCCCGTGGACAGTCTAACCAGTTAGGAGTCGTCTAGGTCATAAGTCTACCCTAACTTAGGCTAGAATTTTTTTTTTGTTTGTTTTTTTGTTTGTATTCTATTGTGTGATATGGACTATAATAATAATTTTTTCAACTACAATAATAATCCATATTACACACCGACTTCATTTTCGGATATTACCAACCCAGCATATCATAACTTTGACCAACCTAGTGTGCCGGATTGGTCTTATCCGAATCAATATGACCCATACCCCCATCTAATAACTATAATTTCCATAATGACTTCAACTCTTCACTGAGTCAGTGGGGATTCACCTCCCCCGAGCATAATTTCCAATCACCTTGTCCTCCTTCTCCACCTAGTCCACAATATTTTCACGAGTCATACTCAGTTCCACCCGTCCAAAATAAGAAACCATCAATTTGGAAATGAGTATGCGTGAGTCCAAACACAAATCCCAAGATCTGATGGACTCACAATTTCACTACCACTTCCAAGACAATTCTTCATCTTTTCATCAAAACAATGAACATATCACCTATGAAGAGATGCTTGAATCCATGACTCAGGCTCAAAACACTCGTAATCGTGACATAGATATGATGGTCGAATCACTACGTTTCCATCGTCCTAATGTCACTAACCATTCTGTTAGAGCCGATGAGTCATGTAGTTTTGGAAATCAAGATTCTATTTCAGAACAACCATGTGAACTTACTCAAACTCCAAATGATACTGATAGTTTGGCTAGTTTTTCTTTTCCTGAAATAGAACTTGAAAATGATGATGATCCTGAACCCCAACTTAATGATTCAATTCTATTTCCTGATTCGATTATGACTCCGGTATCTTCACCTGACTTCAATCTTTTCCCGGAGTCAACATTGGATCATGTACCAATTCATAAAGAAATTGAATCACCCATCTTTGAGGATCATGTTGAACTTGACCAACTTTACAATTTTGAAAATCCTATGGATAAATTGGCAAGTTCTCCATTTTTTGATATTGAACTCAATGAGATATGTGACCTAGATTCTCACATATGTGATCCAGTTCAACTTTCTGAATCAATATTGACTCCTGTTTTATTACCAAACTTGAATAATATTCTAGAGTCAGTTTTGATTCCTCCACCTATCATTCCTAAACTAGAATCACCCATATTAGGTCATATTCCATTGTTGGAAAATACATGTGGACTGGAGCTTCAACTTCTTGACTTGGACCCAATTTCTGAACCTATTTCGACTCCTGAACCTTTACTTGACTTAAGTCACCTTCCTGAGTCGGTATTAGTTCCTGTCCTTCCTGAGTCCAAGTTAACTGTTCTATCATTTCATACTCCATTCTGGGACGAGGTGGTTGACAAATTTGACTCTGAAATCAACTATGGAATTTGAAAATTAGATGGGGTTAAATACTTAATAAAGATCCTTCATGGATTTATCTTTTTAATGGGTTATATTAAAGATATTTCTGGTGGGTTCCTCCGAGACCCAAGAAAAGTTGATTGGGCCGCGTTTCGTGGACCAATCAGACCACCACCGGAACCACCACCTTAAGGTAACATTTCCTTCCCTGTCGTCTTTTTCATGCATCTATGCATTAATTCATACATTGAGGACAATGCATGAGATAGGTGTGGGGGAGGGTCTAACATAACTTTTCTTTTTCTTTAAAAAAAAATAAATAAAAATAAAAATAAAAAATAACACTTTTCTTTACTTTTAAAACTTTTGAAAAATAGAAACAATATTTTGACTTATTTTTGTAAGAAATTAAGTTAATTTTAAGGAATAGGTAAATCCAAATTAGGATTTCTTATACTTGGTCAAAATAAGATTATTTGTTTGATTTATAGAGTTAGGAAGATAATTTGTCAAAGTAATTTAGTCTTGATCTTTACCTTGATGAAATATGCACACTTCATACACTTACACACTTAGGGTTCAAAAATAAAGATTCTTATGCCTTATAAAATATATATATCAAAATAAATAAGTCTAATTATTGATTAGCTAGGTGCTTTGGCCTAAGCAAGCCTTAGTATTTATGCGAAAGATAATTAGATAAGTTTGAAAAAAAAATTAAAAAAAATTAATAAATCTAATTATTGATTAGCTAGGTGCTTTGGCCTAAGCAAGCCTTAGTATTTATGCGAAAGATGATTAGATCCTCTGATTAAGCTGGGTGTTTGTGCCTAATAAAGCATAAGTATTCACGCCTAAAAGAGGTTCAGATAATAAAATTCTTAGTTTTGTGACCTTGTCTGCTCGAGTCCTTAAGTCCTAGGGGTGTCTTCTCACCCGGTGCCCTAAGACCGTCTGGTTTGGGAGTCATCGATTAAAGGCTCGTTACATGGGTAGATTAGAAAGCCTAAACTAAGGAATAATACCACCAAAAACAAATATATATATATATATATATATAATATATATATATATATATATATATATATATATAAATAAATAAGGCATAAGAGTTGGCGTTAATGAACCCTTAGTCAAAATTTTCACAGTCACAATGTGCATATGACTTTGGGTAAAGTAATAGACTAGATGAGAAGTACAATTTGACTCCTTACTTTGATTGATAACAAATTTTCGAATAAAAACTAAGTTTAGGAATGAAAAATTTAGTCTTCCTATAACTTATAGATTGCTTAGATCTTACAATCATATTTCAAATATTTTTCTCTTTCAAAATGCTTTTCGAAAATACTAACTCTTTATTTCCCTTTCTTTATGGATTTTGTGGGTGCAATCCGCTGAAAACCCTCACGAGACAAAACTCGTCCTCTAGGGGAAACCTAGAGGTTTAACGGCTTGTTGCACATGCTCAGTGCAATCGCGCGACCTGCGAAAGTGGTCTAATAAGCCTTAGTATAGTTTAGTTGTTTTGCTCGAGGACGAGCAAAAGATAGGTATGGGGGTGTGATTGGTCACTAATGTTACATATTTAATGTCACATTTCCATACTTATTTTAGAATAAAAGCTTGCATTGTCCTAATTATTTGTTTAATTTATTTGCAGGCTCATTCTTTAAGGAGATGAAGAGAAATGAGCCCAAAGCCCACAAAAATTCTGAATTAAATCAGAGTTAATTCACACTCAGTAAATCAGGGAAAAATCAAGAGGTTGAAAACTGGTTGAGAAGAATCCTCTCAGAATCGATCGGTTGAAGCAAAGATCAAGCAAGTTTGATTCAGATTCTGACTGGATACATTTTAGTATTCGAATCATAACGTTTGCTATAGAATCTCAATTCTGATGATTCAAGATGATCCAGAAAGCAGACTGACAGAGCTACAACTCTTATGTTGATCATTATTTCTAATTCTGTCAGTTGTTAAGTGATATTCAGCAATCAACAAGCCAACAAATAGCAGATCAGAACTGAATATCCACCTCTACCCCCTCCATTTCTCCTATAAATACCTGCACTCAAAGGCAAAAGGGAGGCCAATGCAGAGATAGGAATTTAGCCTAGTTTTCATTTCTTAGTTTAAGTTTTTAGTCTTTCTTTTCATGTAATTTTAGTTTTAATTTATGTAATTCAGAGGAGATCGACTTTCATCGAAGAACAAGACTGAAGCTTGAGCTGGAGTGACACCGGTGTAAGACTTGTTTCTTTTCTTTGATTTTAATGAATTCGAATCAAAGTTCTTTTTATATGTACTTCTTTTCAGTCTTCTTCTTCTTCTTCTTTTCTATTTTACCTTTCTTTTTGGTACAACTGTCTTCCAAGTGAGTCTAGAAGCATCGAAAGAGCCTTGCCATTGCGAGTGCCATCGATAGCTCATGACGATGGAGTAGAGTCTCTCTCTGTATCATTTCATTCTTGAAGTAGTCTTGATGATGTAATGTGGATGAAGATCAACACTCAAATCTTATGGGCTATGCGCTGAATGCCTCCACTTCAAGGTAAAATCGTCGCTGCAGACTCAAGGTAAGCTTTTGACGAAGAGAAGGTAAGCAATTATTTTTATTTCTTTTCTTTTATTTCTGTAAATTAAATCACAAACACAATACTTCTTCTAAATCATCCTTTTCACTTCCTTGTCGCTTTTTATTGTTTTCTGATTTTTCACCTTCTTCATCTCTCGCTTTCTCTCTAACTTTAACTATAACTTTCTTTTCTTTTTCTTAACTTTAAAAATAGAGAAAAACCTTCGCTTAGTTTTAATAACGATTTCAATAAAACTGTAAACGCTTCCATCGCAAACCCTCCTTGTGGATCACGACCCGCATTAGCCACTTGCTATAGCGGAAGTATTGAGCACTTGCACGTTTTTATTATAAGATCTAAAAATCCGTATTTTTTTGTGCAGGTTTAGCCTCAATCACTTTAAGATCTACCCTAAATGATGAATATTTATCTAGGGTTGCTAATTTTGATTCAGCTTTTGTAGTATGGAACACTATAGTCTCCCTTAGCGAACAAAAGCAATACTATGCGGGGAGCGACTCGGATGATGGAAGTGCTACTTCCAACATATGCTACATGGTCCAAGGGGATAACCCCCTTGAGGTAAATTCTGAAGCCGAGCTTGATGAGGATGTTGACATGTCATATGATGAGCTTGCTTCATTCTGTCAACAAATTGTTGAAAATATGATTTGCTTAAAAAGGATCATAAAAGATTGAAGAATAAATATGATTCTACTTCAAAAGAAAATGAATTTTTGAAAAAGGAGAATATTTTCTTGTCTTCTAAATTAAATGATATTTGTGAAGAAAATAATTCTTTGAAAAATAAGATTATTTTGGTGGAAAAAGAAAAAGAGATTTCTTTGGATGAAAACAACTCTTTGAAAAGAAAAATTATTTCAAAAGAAAAAGAAAACATTTCTAAAAAGAAAAAGATTGTTGATTCCCATTCTTGCCATGCTCTTCATGCTACTATTAATAAAAATGAGATTCAAGTTTTGAAAAATAGAATAAATTGTTTAAGCTTAACTTTGAGCAATTGTGCATTCAATCATTCTAAATTGGAAACCTTGTTTCAAAAGAAACAAGCTCCATATGTTCATGCACATAACCCACAACATACATATGCACACTTTGCATATCATGATCACACTCATTCTCATATGCATGCTAGAGTGTACAATTACGCATTGTGGCCCAGAGGCCATCTTGCAAGATTTTTTTATGATAGAGTAAATTCAATAAATTATGCAAATAAAAATGTTTGGTTTCCTCATGATGCTAACCCCTGTGGACCCAAAAGAAAATAGGTACCAAAATCCCCACTCTTGTGTTTGATGTAGGTATTGGCTCTCACATGACGTGAGAGGATTAGTGTCTTGATGGTGGATGCATGATGAGCTAGCTAGACATACCCTATTGATGCATTGCTATCAAGGAAGTTTGGTGGGAGGATCACCATGTTTTGGAGGCTTAGAAAATAGTGCGTATGGTTTGTTAACTATTTCTAAACTCCCATTTAGTTTACATGCTTCTATAAAAATATTTTTAGCATGTTTTGGTTTTGTACTTCATGTGGTGAATACTTGTTTAGATGTATCTTTCATTAAAACTTGTGAATATATTTGTACAAGTAGTGAGCTACACTTGATTTTTATATGTTTATGCCTCATTGCTCATTTGTACTCATTACATGTACATGTATAACCTAGTTTTGATGATTCTTTCATTTACACTTGTCTTCCCAATCTTTGTACATGTTTTTGCTTCATGTATATGCTATTTTTGTCTAAAACTAATAAATATACATGTATACTCTTGAGTCACTTGCCTTCATGCAAATTCTATTATGGACTCTTTTGTGTTTGTGATCTGTATGTATACTTTTAGTTTTGATAAAACATACATATACCTTGAAGGTTGTTTTTAATGAAAAATAAATTTTTATGATTTTTATATGCTTGGTATTTTGAGCTTTATTGATTAATTTCATGAATATGCTATTTACATGATTCTTGTGCACTCACATTATTTTTTTTTACTCATATACTTGTTTATGAGCACATTTTTGAGCCTTAGAGATCTTGAGTGACAATTTTTTGTACTTAGCAAAGATTCATGGGATATATGATTTGGTTTCATATTCAAAGGATCTTTCACTAATTTTTTTCAAAAATTATTTTAAACTAGTTATTTATTCTTCATTTTGTACTGTTTTCAATCAACAAATATTTTCAAATCTTATTTTAAAAACTTCTACCCTAGAAGGGCGGTTGGATGGGCGGCCATGCCTTGTATGCTCTAAATTGGAAATCTTTAAAAATGTGCATGAATAGGGTGGTAGTTATGAGTTATACGTGAATTTCATGATATTTTTCTTTGTATACTCATATATGTTTTATTATATATGTATGCCTCAAATTTCAATCTTTATCAATTTTAATTGGTTTATACATTTTCATACATATATATGATTTGATTGTGAGTGTTTTACAATATCCTTACATGTTTTAAAGCACAAGTCATGTTTATGCTAAGCTTGACTTAAATTTAAATATAATTGGTATCTTATTAAGCTTATGAATTGTTCTCTTTGGGTATCTCAAAAATATTTTTGTTTATCTACAAATGGTATCAGTCAGAGCTTTTGGTATCTTAAAATTTTATTTATTTACAAGTGGTACCAACTTTTGTTTTGATTTCATTCATATCAAAATTTGTTTTGTTGACTTAAGAAATTCCAAAATTTTGTTTTTAAGAAATTTCAAAGTTTTGCTTTAAGTATTATCAAAATTTTGTTTCAAAATTTGTTTTGATATGTATTTTCTATATGCAAGGGGAGTTTAACATCTCCTTTATATATAGCTTAATGTTGAGTGTATCTCACTTTGAGGAACTTGACATCTCTTCTTTATGTGATACACGTGTGTAAGGACAGCTTAACATCTCCGCTTATACATTGTATATTATACTTTATGTGAGTTAGGGTCTTATCATCCCTTCTTCATATAATGTATGTATACAGGGGGAGCTAACTTTACGTCTCTCTTCTTCATGAATGTATATCGCATATATATCTTTATTGTTTGATTTATTTTCGCCCCTTTGTTGATGAATTGACAAAAAAGGGAGAAGAATTTTGAGAGTTTTTATATGCATATTAATTTTCTTGTTTATACAAAAAGGGAGAAGAATTTGTTATACAAAAGGGAAAAAGAATTTGGTGAGTTTATGCATATATGTTTTGTTTGATTTATGTACTTCATTGAATATCTTTATTGTTTAAGCTATGCATGAGTTAAGGGGGAGCTTCTATGAAGCTTAACTTTAATTCATGCATATATAACCTATTAGTTTTATCATCATCAAAAAGGGGAAGATTGTTGGCCCAAAGGCCCATTGCTCTAGTTTTTATGATGATTAACTCATGTAGTTATGTTACTAATGATCTTGTGTTTAAATAGTCTCAGATATTTGATCAAGATCAAGTAGGTGTTTAGCTTCAACAAAAGATTTGAAGTCAAGTTTTGGAGCTAGCACGTGTTAATTCAAGAGCTCATGCATCAAGATTGCATCAAGTACTCAAGAAGAGTCTAGCTCATTGGATCAAGGTCTGGACCAAGTCATGAAAGAGAAGAAGATTTTCAAGAAGACTTGTGTCAAGTTTTGTAAGTGTCAAGATTTGTTTTTAGATAAAATGTAAAGGATAGATTAGTTGGTGGATTGCTCAAGTTCATACATACACACAAAAAATTTATATGTGTTTTCATAAAAGAGTTTTTGTTTTAGAAAATACAGTTTTAGTATTGAGCTTCAAAATATACATCATGTGTTTGAGTTTTGGATTTATCAAAACTTATTTTAGAGCTAAATGTCAAAAATATAGATATTTCATATTGTATGTGTAGTGGATCATATCCATACACACTAAGCTTCAAAAGTGTTTAAAATATCTTGTTTTTGTATTTGGAGAAGTTTTGAAAAAATCATTTTTCAATTTGGATATTGTTTTTGAAAAAGACGGTTTTTATCAAAACCAAAATTTCTATATTACAAAAATGGTTCAAAATGTTTGTAATATGTGTTGAACTTTGATCACACAAATTTGTAATTCAAAGTGTTTCAAAGAACTTATTTTGTAGAATTTATGGGATTTTATTGAAGGTAAAAAGACCAAGTTTTAATCCCTATAAAATGTGACCTGGCCTTCTGCCGGTCAATCGCACACTCGACTGATCAAGAAGTTGATCGACCAGTCGGTCGACCGATGTATACAAAACGTGCATGGTCATTTGGCTGGTGGGCCGGTCGACCGGCGGTCGACCATCTAGAGAGCTTTGCTCTCTAGATCTGGCCCCGGTCGACCGGGTGGTCAACCGGCCAAAGAGCTCTGCTCTCTGGATCCGGCCCCGGTCGACTGGACGGTCGAACGATGGCATAACGGTCAGAAATCTGACCGTTGGCCGGTCAACCGGGCGGTCGACCGATAGCAGGATTTCCTGTTGTGTTGTCCCCAATAGCTAGTTTTTGGAGCCTATTTATATGGGACTGTTTTGGGCTGTTTTATAAAAGATTTAAAGTGGGTTTTCAAGCTAGTTTTTCCTACCTTTCTAAGTGTTTATCTCCACTTGTTTTAGAGATAATACTTCCATATCAAAAGGAGAGTTTTCAAGAGTGGTTTCCAAAAGTGATTTCTTTAGTTTTCCACCACCAAATCAATCCTAGTTTTCTCACACATACTTGAGCTTTCCATTGCTATATCAATCCTATAGGAGAGTTGTTGTTGAAAAACACCTAAGGGGGGTGAATATGTGTTAATGCTAATCTAATGATCTTTTTAAACAAGTATGTATGTATGATGCAACCGGTCACTCAAAACAAGAATTGAAGCCGAATTCCCCGTGAAGGGCTCTAGAGCTTCTCCTCTTTGATTTCTCTAGATTATGAGTTGAGGTCCTTAATTGCTTTCTTGTTGAGATGAGTAAAGACCGAAAAATGCAAGTAAATGAAATGGGTGCAATAATGAAGTGCAAGCAAGAGGTATCATAAGATAGAAATGTAAAGCAATGAAAAAGCAATAAGGAAACCAATCGCAAACACAAGAAATTTGTTTCAAGGTTCGAGCCACTGCTCTACGTCCCTGCCTCCACTATCGTGAAGGATTTCCACTAAATCCTCAAAGGAAATTTTCACACCGGAACCTTTACACCCAAGGGGATTATAATTGGTCTACACAAGACCGGAGTACCCAACTCCCACCAATCCAACCTCTACACAAGAGGGATCTCAACACAAGAAAATACAAATAACTAGGTATCAAAAGACCACAAACTTCTCTCTTACAACTTCTTATAGAGTGGGGATGATTTTTGGCTCAAGAAGTGAAGTGAGAAAATTCAGTTGTAAAGAAGTAAAAGGAGCTTAAAAACAACTGAAAAACTTTAACCAAGAAAGCACTTTTAGAAAGTGAGAGCTTGAAAACTTTTCTTTTCTTTAGAAACTTGAAAATAATAGGGATTTTTCTTTAATTCAACAATGGACCAATGACATCTATTTGTAGGGTTTAGATAAGGGCATTTCATCATTTAATCTAGGTTAATAGGTTAGGTAATAGGCACAAGAAAATCAGAAATAGCTGAAAGAACCATCAAAATCAAAATCAGAAAATAGATTTCAAGAAACTAGTTGTTGGGGGCTGCTAGCGGCTGTCGGTCGACCGGCAGTCTATCTGGCAAAAGAGCCGTTGGACTAGGTCGACCGGTCGGTCGACCGCAGGCTAAATAAAAAAATTGTTTGTTCTGTCGGTCGGCTGGCCCGGTCGACCGACAAAACCCGAGAGCAAGGGTTTGTCAGTCGGTCGACCGGTCCGGTCGACCGGCAGACGTGCACAAACGTGCACACCAAAGCCACATGGCCCGGTCGATCGGTCCGGTTGACCGATCTGGCCAGAAATAGATCTGGTCGACCGCCCGGTCGACCGTTAGGCCTGAAATAGTATTATTTTGGAAATTTTTTTGAACTTTGAAGAATTTTTTAAAATATTTTAAATGGTTTGATGATTAAGTAGCATGCTATGAGGGATGAGATACATGATTTAAACTAGATGTAAAAGTATGAAATATTTTGAGACATGTATATCAATCAAGACATGCACCTAATCCAACTAACCAAAACAAAAACCGTATTTGAAAAGTGAAAGTGTGTGTGTGTTTTCTTGAACCAACTTATCATAACCCTACTCTTTAAGAAACTAAATCTTACAAAGGTTCTAGGTCACTCCAAGATCTTCAAAATTTAGGCTTCACCATATGCAATGTTGAATAGCTTGAATCCTTGATCCCGAATTGAGTCAATCTTGAGTCAAAAATACCTTCCTTTAGGGAAGAAGACATTTGAATCCTTAGAACCCTGAAATACACTTAAAACACTAAAATATGATTAGTACAAATAACTATATATGTTTTGTAATCATCAAAACTCAAAACCGGGTGATTGTAACCTTAAGCCAACAATCTCCCCTTTTTGATGATGACAAAACATATGAGTTTTTTTTAAAAAATGGGAAAGGAGCTTGGAGGCTCCCCCTCAAATCATGCTATGGCTATATACATGAATAAAAAGTAGAAACAAGAACTTGATATAAGAAAGATATAAGAATTCAAAACATATAGCTCAACAAACAATAACTCAAAACACAAAACTCAAAACTCAAAACTCAAAATACATAACTCAAAACTCAAAACTCAAAATACATAACTCAAAACTCAAAATAATAAACTATCTTTTTCTCCCCCTTTTTGTCATACATCAAAAAGGGTAAACATTGTTAAAAAATTTTTCATGATTCCATAACACAAACATTCAATTCACCACAAATAAAAGAAAATCTAGTATAGTCTAGTGGTTTTGTAAATATATCGGCAAATTGAAAATCGGTAGAAACATAATCAATGTCAATATCACCCTTCTCATAATGATCTCTAAGAAAGTGATACCGAATGTCAATGTGCTTAGTCTTACTATGTTGATTTACATTTTAGTCATATGAATAGTACTAGTATTATCACAAAATATTTTAATATGATCATAATGCAAATCATAGTCAAGGAGAATATGTTTCATCCAAAGGACTTGTGCACAATAACCCCCGCCGCAACATACTCCGCCTCGGCGGTTGAAAGGGCTACCGAATTTTATTTCTTAGAAGACCATGAAACAAGACAATTACCGAGAAATTGACATGTTCCACTTGTACTCTTCCTATCCACTCTACAATCCGCATAGTCGGCATCCAAAAAACTCGTCATTGAAAATTGTCAGGTCTTCCGATACACAAACCCATTTCAATTGTGCCCTTAAGGTATCTAATAATGCGTTTTACCGTAATCAAATGGGACTTTTTAGGCACGATTGAAATCGAGCACAAAGACATACACAAAACATAATGTCCGACCTACTAGCCGTTAAATACAACAAGCTACCAATCATGCTACGGTAGAGTTTAATGTCTACATTTGTACCTTATTCATCCTTGTCAAGCTTTGTGGTGGTAGCCATAGGAGTTTTGCTTGTCTTAGCCCCTTCAAGCCCAAATTTATTGATAAGTTCTTTAGTATACTTGGCTTGATTGATGAAAATCCCATCCTTTCTTTGCTTGATTTAGGGACCAAGGAAGTAGTTAAGCTCACCCATCATAGACATCTCAAATTCCTCCTTCATGCATGATTCAAAAGCTTTGCAAAGATTTTCATTAGTAGAACCAAATATGATATCATCAACATATATTTGAACTATAGGTATATCATTTTCAACATGTTTGGTAAACAAAGTAGTATCTATTTTTCCTTTATTAAAACCATTAGAAATAAAAAATGAAGAAAGTCTTTCATACCAAGCCCTAGGGGCTTGTTTTTAAATCATAAAGAGCTTTGTCTAGTTTGAAAACAAAATCCGGATGTGTAGGATCAACAAAACCCGGGGGGTTGTTCAACATACACCTCCTCTTCAATAAATCCATTTAAGAAAGCATTTTTTACATCCATTTGAAAAAGTTTAAAATCTTTATATGAAGCAAATGCAAGTGTCATCCGTATGGCTTCATGTCGTGCTACGAGTGCAAAAGTTTCCTCAAAATCGATACCTTCGACTTGAGTGTAACCTTGGGCCACTAACCTAACTTTATTCCTAACAACATTTCCCGACTCATCCAACTTGTTCTTAAACATCTACTTAGTACCAATTGTTGGTCTATCGTGGGGCCTAGAAACAAGATGCCAAACTTGGTTGCGCTTGAATTGATTGAGCTCCTCTTGCATGGCAAGCAACCAATATGAGTCGCCCTCGGCTTCGAGGATGTTCTTTGGTTCAAAGTGAGAAATAAATGCATAGTGCCCACAAAGATCATAAAGTTTAGAATGAGTAGTTACCCCTTTTGATACTTCACCTATAATAAGATCCTTGGGATGATGTGGATTGAATCTCCAATCTTTTGGAAGTGGTTGAGTTGTCTCCACTTCAACTTCTTGAACTTCATTTTCTTCATCTCCTTTTAGCATGTCTTCAAGAGTAGGTGAGTCCTTCAAAGTAATTTTCTCTATGTCTTCATTTAGGGAATCTATTTCTACAACATTCTCAATAAACACATTAGAATCCTCAAATTTTACATGTATAGATTCTTCAATAGTCAAGGATGACTTATTAAAAACTCTATAAGCTTTACTAGTATTAGAGTAACCAAAAAAAATTGCTTCATATGATTTTGCATCAAATTTACCTAAATTATCTTTAGTATTCAAAATAAAACATTTACAACAAAAAATTTTAAAGTATGAAACATTTGGTTTTCTTGAATAATAAATCTCAAAAGATGTTTTAGAAGTATTTTTGCACAAGAAAACCCTATTTGATATGTAGTAAGATGTGTTAACGGCCTCGGCCCATAGATAATGAGGGAGACTGTACTCATTTATCATTGTCCTAGCCATCTCTTGTAATGTACGATTTTTCCTCTCAACGACTCAATTTTGTTGTGGAGTTCTAGGACAAGATAGTTCATGCTTAATTTCATGTTCTTCGCAAAAAGTGGTAAAGGGTTAGTTATTGAATTCACCACCTCTATCACTTCTTATTCTTAAAATAGAAGAATCTTTTTCCTTTTCAACTCTTTTCTTAAAGGCTTGAAAATATGAAAAGGCTTGATTTTTGTGTTCTAAAAAGAAAACCCAAGTAAAACGAGAGAAATCATCAACTAAAACGAAAGCAAAACGATTCTCACTTAGGCTTTTGATTTGTGTAGGACCAAACAAATCTATATGGATCAACTCCAAAGGTCGTGATGTCATGATATCCTTGATTGATTTGAAAGAGGACTTGTTTGTTTCCCAAGTTGCCACGCATCGCAAATACGGTCCTTTTTAAATTTCAAGCAAGGAATACCTTTCACCATTTCCTTATTGTTTAATCTAGATAGATGGTCAAAAGAAATGTGGCCTAATCTCCTATGCCACAACAAAGAGTCATCATCGAGGGCATTCAAACAAGTAGCATTGCATAGCATTTTAGACATATCAATCATGTATACATTATTTTCACGAAATCCGGAAAATATACATGTATTAGGTTGTCTATCAATAACACTACATGCTAGGTCATCAAAAATAATATTAAAACCTTTGTCACAAAGTTGACTAACACTCAAGAGATTATGCTTGAGGCCATCAACTAAAATAATATTTTCTATTAAAGGAGATGTACCAAGTTTAACATTACCAATGCCAATGATTTTTCCTTTGGCGTCATCTCTGAAGGTGACGGTGCCACCTTCATGGTATCTTGATAGGGTTGCGAAGTTGTTGATATCCCAAGTCATGTGCCTTGAGCAACCACTATCAAGATACCACCACTCCTTATGTCGTTGGGCTTTGGAATGTACCTACATCATTTAACAAATTTGTTGACTTTGGTACCCAAACTTTCTTGGGTCCTTGAATGTTAGTATTCCGAACCCAAACATGATTATGCGATGCATTAATCCTATCATAGCAAAATTTAACCAAATGACCTTTACGGCCACAATATGTGCATACATAAACTTTGCCATACATGAATGCATGATGAGTGTGTAGAGTGTGGGCATGTTTAGGGTGCTTAGCATGATGCAGAGGTTGCGATTTATGAACATGAGTATGAGTAGCATGTGAATGTTTCTTTGGGACATGTTTCTTAGGAAACATAGCCTCTAGTCTAGTTTTATCAAATTCACATTTCTTCAAAACTACTCCTAATGAATCAATTTTTTCTTTAGCAAGGAAATCTCGTTTTCATCAATTTGTGAAAATTTACCTTTGCAAGAAATTTTATAGTCATTAAAATCCTTTTGAGTAGAAGAGAGAGTTGAAAACAATTCATCTTTTTCTTTTGTGAGAATGAAAACTTTGTGGTTAAGTGATTCATTTTGCTTTTTCATTTTTAAGTATTTCTTTTTGAGAAAATCATAGTTATGAGATAGTTCTTCAAAAGCTTCTCTTAGCTCATCTATAGATAGTTCACAATTAATGGATATATCAGAAGTTACCTTGCTTGTGCTTTCATTTGCCATGAAGCACATGTTGGCGGTGTCGATTTCCTCATCGGATTCACTCTCCGAATCCCAAGTAGCCTTTAAAGCTTTCTTTTTGTATGGCTTCTTGGAGGTGGAGGGTTTGCCTTTATTTTCTGGACATTCCGCAACAATGTGACCCGGCTTCTGGCAATTGAAGCAAATGATTTTCTTCTCTTCTTTATCTTGCCATCTCCTTTTATTTTGAAACTTTGCCTTGTTGTACATTCTCCGAACATTCTTTACAAGAAGAGAAAGATCTTCATCATCCTCTTCTTCATCATCCTCGTCGGAGTAGGTGGAAGAGCTCTTGAAGGCAATTGCTTTCTTCTTGGGAGGAGCCATCTCTTCTCTTGCTTTTCTTTCCATCTCAGGGTCTTGAGATTCCCAATGAGACCGATAAGCTCCATTTCTTCCTTGTCATTGAGCTCCTTCAAAGTTGTGGCTTTGACTTCCCAAGATGGAGGGAGTGCACGGATGATCTTCCTCACTTTTTGGTCGTTGTCAATGCCGTCACCTAAAGAAGAAAGTCCATTAGTAATCTTTGTAAACTTAGTAACCATATCATCTATGGTTTCATTCTCTTGCATGAAAAAGTTTTCATATTGGGAACGAAGAAGGTCGATTTTTGCCCTCTTTACTTGTGAAGTTCCCTCATGAGTGACAAGTACGTGAGTCCAAATATCATGAGCGGATTTGCAATGAATGACTCTAGAAATATTATCGTCATTAAGAGCTTGATGCAAGGCATAGTGTACCCTAGCATTAGCGTCAAATTCTTTCGTGGCAATATCAGACCAAGTGTCCTCATCACCAAGGGGTGTACTAAAAGGTTTGGTCACCGCCTTCGCAACCCGGCTCCCTAAGGATTGCAAAAACACGGTCATCTTAACCTTCCATATGAAAAAGTTAAGGCCTTCAAACTTGGGTGGGGTCTTAATTCTTTCGGCCATTTTTACTAAGTGTATGAGGATGAAAAATGAATAGAGTGATTAGCAATATAGGATCTCTCTAAGGTTGTTAAGCCAAGAGCCTAGATACCAAAGCTCTGATACCAATTGAAAAACACCTGGAGGGGGGGTGAATAGGTATTAATGCTAATCTAATGATCTTTTTAAACAAGTATGTATATATGATGCAATCGGTCACTCAAAACAAGAAATTGAAGTCGAATTCTCCGTGAAGGGCTCTAGAACTTCTCCTCTTTGATTCCTCTAGATTATGAGTTAAGGCGCGTAATTGCTTTCTTGTTGAGATGAGTAAAGACCGAAAAATGCAAGTAAATGAAATGGGTGCAATAATGAAGTGCAAGCAAGATGTATCACAAGATAGAAATGTAAAGCAATGAAAAAGCAATAAGAAAACTAATCGCAAACACAAGAAATTTGTTTCGAGGTTCGAGCCACTGCTCTACATCCCGCCCCACCACCGTGAAGGATTTTCACTGAATCTGCAAAGAAAATTTTCATACCGGAACCTTTACACCCAAGGGGATTACAATTGGTCTACACAAGACCGGAGTACCCAACTCTGACCAATCCAACCTCTACACAAGAGGGATCTCAACACAAGAAAATACAAGTAACTAGGTGATCAAAAGACCACAAACTTCTCTCTTACAACTTTTTATAGAGTGGGGATGATTTTTGGCTCAAGAAGTGAAGTGAGAAAATTCAGTTGTAAAGAAGTAAAAGGAGCTTGAAAACAACTGAAAAACTTTAACTAAGAAAACACTTTTAGAAAGTGAGAGCTTGAAAACTTTTCTTTTCTTAGAAGCTTGAAAACTTTTCTTTTCTTTAGAAACTTGAAAACAATAGGAATTTTTCTTTAATTCAACAAGGGACCAATGACATCTATTTATAGGGATTAGATAAGGGCATTTCATCAGTTAATCTAGGTTAATAGGTCAGGTAATAGGCACAAGAAAATCAGAAATAGCTGAAAGAACCATCAAAATCAAAATTAGAAAACAGATTTCAAGAAACTAGCTGTTGGGGACCACTGGCGGCTAGGCCGGTCGACCGGCAGTCTATCTGGTAAAAAAGCCGTTGGACTCGGTCGACCGGTCAGTCGACCGCAGGTTAAATAAAAAAATTGTTTGTTCTGTCGGTCGGCTGGACCAGTCGACCGACAAAACCTGAGAGCAAGGGTCTGTCAGTCGGTCGACTGGTCCGGTCGACCGGCAGACGTACACAAACGTGAGCACCAAAGTCACATGGCCCGGTCGACCGGTCCGGTCGACCGATCTGGCCTGAAATAGATCCGGTCGACCGCCCGGTCGACCGTTAGGCCTGAAATAGTATTATTTTGGAATTTTTTTTGAACTTTGAAGAATTTCTTAAAATATTTTTAAATGGTTTGATGATTAAATAGCATACTATAAGGGATGAGATACATGATTTAAACTAGATGTAAAAATATGAAATATTTTGAGACATGTATATCAATCAAGACATGCACCTAATCCAACTAACCAAAACAAAAACCATATTTTGAAAAGTGAAAGTGTGTGTGTGTTTTCTTGAGCCAACTTATCATAACCTTACTCCTTAACAAACTAAATCTTACAAAGGTTCTAGGTGACTACAAGATCTTCAAAATTTGGGCTTCACCATATGCAATGTTGAATAGCTTGAATCCTTGATCCCGAATTGAGTCAATCTTGAGTCAAAAATACCTTCCTTTAGGGAAGAAGACATCTTGAATCCTTAGAACCATGAAACACACTCAAAACACTAAAATATGATTAGTACAAATAACTATATATGTTTTGTAATCATCAAAACCTCAAAAACCTTGTGATTGTAACCTTGGGCCAACAGTTGTGAGTGTGTTTTTAGGTGATCAAAGTATTATGATCACCAGAGTGTTTCATCTTGTATTTGAAGAGACAAACTTGCGGGTTCGTATTGTTTCGAGTTCTTGTAGGAGCTCGGTGTAGAGTTGCGACATCGACAAGCTAGTGTGCTTGCGTGTGTTGTTCTTGCAGGAACAAAAAAGGGACTAGTGAACCCAAGAGTTCTAATGTGAACTCCTTGTAGGTGTTGCGGCACCTAGTGATCCTGTGGGATCGATTTTGGTGGAAATCCTTCATAGTCTTAAAGGCGGGGACATAGAGCAATGATCGACAAAAAGCAAGTACAAAAATAAGTAAAGAAATGTGGGTCAATGTTACTGCTTTTGCGATTCTTTCGTACTAGCAAAGTGGCTATACGGGTCGTATCCACAAGGAGGGAGAGCGATGAAATCTTGATGCGGCTTCTTTGTTCAAGAAAAGAGAAGGTTCTTTTTTTCAAATAAAGAATTTGAAAATAAAAACAAGTTGGTTTCAAGAATTATTTAGAATGGTTTGGTGTTTTGTAAAAATGATTTTTTTTCTTAATGGTAAAAGCACATGGCTAACTTTCTACTAAGTGCTCCCACTAATCTCTAACTTCTTAAAGATGTAGCCTCACAATGGATCATAAGCAAGCATACCCCTTATGCATATGAACTATTCACGTTGAAAATCGAATGAAAGTTATTCCTTTAACTTAGCTTAGCACAGCAAAAACTTGAACATTCCCTTATCAAGATCCAATTGAAGGTGAGAATAAGGGAAGAAATAAGTGCACTAATAGTATCAGTAAAGATTAATAGGAATATCTCTAACTTACAAATACAAGTAAAGTTTACAATCTATAGATCATCAAAAACTGTCAAGTATGAAATATAAGAAAGGGAATACATGTAAGTAAGTTAGAGTTAGAACCCTCGTCTTAAGATGTCATAGTTCTCGTTTGCACAAGGCTTGTTTGATACTATTGACTCATTTGGGTTATCAATCAAGTTGTTAGAGATTAGTGAGTTAGTAGCTAGTTAGCCATGTAATAAAAGAGTTAGTTAGACATGCTTAAGAAAAAAACAACAAAAGAGAAGAGGTAAAGAGAGGGAGTATTATACTAAAACAAGAAAGTAAAAGCAAATGAACACAAGTAAATGGAAAGAAGAAAGAGAAGTATTACTTGTATAAGCTTGTCACCTTCAAATACAACTTGTACACACATACACACTCTCTCTCTTTCACTCTAATGGATAAACTAACTAGAAGAAGAAGGAAGCATAAAAATAACTACAACTCCTAGAAGCAAAGTAACAACAACACTATAAACTCTGTATATCCCCTCTGTTGAACCCCAAGGGGGGTATTTATAGGCACTAGGGAAAAGGGGGCCAGGGGGACAACCCCTGGCCCAAAGCACGGGCGCGGCCGCGCCCTAAGGCCGCGAAAACGCGGCCTGGGCCGCGTTTCTGCGGCCTTGCCAGGGCAGCGCACGCCCAGCTGCCTACTGCTTTGGGTTGTTTCTGTCCCCTATCAATTACAGTCTCTGGTTTGTTGATTTGATGCCCGGGCTGACAAAATCTCCTCCTTAAGGTCAATGGCTACTTGGTAGGACTTTAATCACCCATTAAATGGTGATTTAGGGTCTTCTTCTTCATTGTACACCATGGGCCTAGGATCAAGCAAGCAAAGCTTTATTAACAGAATTTCATACAAAATAAATATGCAGTTGTCATAAAATTTATGCAATATTAGAGACTAATCACACCCTCACACTTATCTTATTGCTCGTCCCAAGCAAAACAAAAGCAAGAAAATTATTACTCCACTTTCGCAGGTGACGCGATTGCACTGAGTATGTGCAACAAGCCTTTAAACCTCTAGGTTTTCCCAGGAGGAGTGTTGTCTCCTGAGGGTTTTCAGCGGATTGCACCCACAAAATCCAATAAATAAATAATGTTAGTTGCAAGCAAAACCTCTTTCAAAAAAAAACTTTCAATCATCTAAGTAAAAATGACCGAATGATATGAGAATTAGGTTTAACCCTCATAAGTCCTCCTATACTCTAGCCTTCATAAAAGAAGAAATTATGGTTTTCTTTGAATTTAAAAAGGAGCTTGTACTTCTAATTTATTCTGTTATTTTGCTTTAGATAGATATGCATAATGTGTAAGTGTGATTAGCTTGGGAATTTTCAACTCAACTTTGAATATCATTTAATTTTATTAATATTTATCTATATATTTATTCTTGGTTTCATTAGGCTTTCTACTTTACTCATGTAATACATATGAAACCGATGTCTCCCAAACCAGATGGTTTTAGGGTACCAGGTGGAAAAACACCCCTCGGGTCAAATATGCGAGTAGAGTAGGCCACGAAATCAAGATTTATATATATATATATATATATATATATATATATATATTCCTTTGGCATGAGTAATCATGCTTCTTGAGGCACAATTATCCAGTTTTTTTTTAGTTCAGAGTTGTGTCTCTATGTCCCAAGCATGTGTGTGTAGTTTATGCATATTCTACTAAGGCTAAATAAAATATATGAGGTTTTTTCTTTGTTCCTCCTAACTCTTAATCAAACCAATATTTCATTTTTATTTAGGTTAAAATAAAGATTCCTTAGTAAGGTTCTCTTAATTCCTACTACCTTTTGGTATTTTTATAAAGAGTATGAAAATTCTTTTTTTCATTATGGATAATTTTTTTAAAGTAAAAGAAAAGAAAAAGTGTTAGCACCCCCACACCTATCTAATGCATTGTCCTTAATGAATGTCATGTAAATGTAAATGCAATAAATAGGGTGAAAAAATGATGTCACCGTCTTCGTCGACTCGGGCCGGCCAAGTGCGAATAGGCTAAAGAAAGGTCAAAAAAATATAGAAGGGGTGAGTATATAAACAATAAGTAAAATTTTTTATTTTTTATTAATTTTTATTTATTATTATTTTTAGTTGCGGTATGGATGGCTGTGGTTAGGTGTATGACGGGGCAAAAAGAGTCAGCACACTTTCAGCCTGTGACACAGGCTCAGTGGTCAAAAATGACTTCAGTCTTTGCCCGTTAACTTTGAATTCTGTATTGTTCTTAGGATCGACAATAATCACAGCATCGTGTGGGAAGACGGTGTGCACAATGAACGGTCCAGACCAACAGGTTTTTAGCTTCCCTGCAAAAATATGAAGTCTCGAGTTGTACAACAAAACCTTTTCTCCCGGGACAAAGTTTTTCCAGTTTATGATCTGGTCATGAAAGAGTTTAGTTATGCTTTTGGTGATCCGAGCGTTTCTTGTAGGCTTCATTTCATATCTCATCTAATTCTGAGATCTGCAGTCTCCTTAGCTCATCGGCCTTAGTAAGATCAAAATTGAGTTGCTTAATGGCTCATGGGGCACGATGTTCTAACTAAATTGGTAGATGGCAGGCTTTTTCAAATATGATTCTATAAGGAGACATCCCCAGGATCGTCTTAAAAGAGGTTCGGTAAGCCCATAACGCATCGTTTAGCTTTACCGACCATTCCTTTCGGTTTTGTCCAACAGTCTTTTCCAAAATAAGCTTGATCTATTGATTGGTGACTTTTACCTGCCCATTTGTCTGGGGATGATACGGAAAGGATAACTTATGATTGATGGAATATTTTCGCATCAGAGCTTCAAAAACTCTGTTGCAGAAATGCGATCCATTATAACTAATTATCACTCTAGGGGTGCCAAATCGGGAGAAGATGTTTTCTTTGAGAAATTTGACAACCACTTTGTTATCATTGGTCTTTGTAGGCACAACTTCTACCCATTTAGAGACATAGTCTACAGCAAACAAGATGAACTTGTTGCCGAAGGAATTCTAGAATGGTCCCATGAAGTCGATACCACAAACGTCAAAAATTTCGGCTTCAAGCATTGGATTCAGGGGCTTCATGTCTCTTCTCAAAATTTTCCCAATCTTCTAACAATTTGCACATAACTTGCAAAAGTGGTATGAGTCTTTGAACAATGTGGGCCAGTAAAACCTACTTTGTAAAACTTTCTCTGCAGTTTTATGGGGACCGAAGTGTCTGCCGCATGCAAGTTCATGGCAAAAACTAAGCATACTCCTATGTTCTTCCTCTGGTATACATTGTCAAATAATCTGGTCGGGATAATACTTAAAAAGATACAACTCTTCTTAGAAGAAATACCGTACTTGGACAAAGATATGACACAGGTCTTGCTTTGTCTAGTCCGCGGGTAATTGTCCAGTGGCCAGGTAATTGACTATGTCCGCATACCATGGTTCTTAAAAATGGCCAGGATGTGCTCGTCTGGGAAATCCTCGTTGATCGGAGCTTGTATGATAGGTGCGCTTAGAATTCGTGATAAATGATCAACAACCACATTTTCTATACCTTGTTTATCCCTAATTTTCAGGATAAATTCTTGAAGTAAAAGGATCCACCAAATCAATCGGGCTTATGCTTCCTTCTTGGTCATGAGGTATTTCAGAGCCGAGTGATCCATAAAAATCACCGTCTTTGAGCCTGACAAGTAGGGCTGAAACTTTTCTAACACAAAGACAATGGCCAAGAATTCCTTCTCGATTGTTATATAATTCTGTTGGGCGTCATTCAAGATCCTACTCGAGTAGTAAATCACGTGCTGCCTATTGTCGATGCGCTATCTTAGAACAGCGCCGATAGGAAAATTAGAGGCATCACACATGATGTTACTATTTTAGATAAAGAAATGACTATATGATCATTGTGTGTGTGTGTTCAAGGCTTTTAACAAAAATTCTAAAAAGTACACATAAATAGTCAAATTCTCCATATGAGTTTGAGCAACCAGAACTCTGTATAAGCTTGAGATTGAGCTCCAAATGCATTGTATCACTTTGTTATCCATCATCAAAAGCTTTCAATCTGTAGTCTTCAATAAGGATTTCAAATGGTTGTGCCCAATCAGGAGCAGAAATAATAGGCGCAGAAATAAGTTCTTACTTAAGCTTCTCCCATGACTTAAAATATTCATCGTTAAAATCAAAGGCATGTCCTTTGCGAGCAGGTTGGATAAGGGCCTAGCAATCTTGTTAAAATCCTTAATGAACTATTGGTAGAACCCAGCATGCCCTAGAAAGGATCTGATATCCTTGATGCTTTTGGGTGGTGGAAGCTTAGCACTTCTACTTTTGCCTTGTCCACTTCAATTCCTCTCCTAGAAATCTCATGGTCTAAGACAATCCCCTGTCTCACCATAAAATGACATTTCTCCTAGTTTAGAGTTAGATTCTTCTCCTTGCATCTTTGCAGAACTAACTCTAGATGGTAAAAACACTGATCAAATGAATCTCTGTAGATGGAGAAGTCATCCATAAAAATTTCTAGAAAATGTTCTACCATGTCAGAAAAAAGACTAAGCATGCACCGTTGGAATGTTGCGGGGACATTGCACAATCCAAAGGGCAGCTGATTGGTAGTCAAAAGTGCATTTTTATCATCATATTTACCATCACATTTTCATATTTATTCATTTAATTCTGCACATTTATTAATAATTTGTAATTTATTGTGTGCAGGCCTCGAATTATTATGTTTATAATAAATAAAGCCTAATGAAGCCCAAAAGCCCAGATCCAAGCCCATATTTGAAGCCCAAGAGTCAAAGTGCAAATATCAGATTGTCAAAGTGCAAATATACAAGGGCTAAAGTTGCAATTATTAAAGTTGAGGGAAGGATAGAATTCTACCCAACCCTAAACTCTTGCAGGATGAGCATAAAAGCCAAAGATGAGAAGGAAATTCGTTTAAAAGAGATTGGGAGAATTCAAAATCTAGGTAACTTAATTATCAAGTTACATCGAAATCCCAATATGAAGAGCCAGGATGATACTTCTAGAAGCAGGCGCCCACATGGACGGACCAGACGAAGCCACGCGCCAAAGCGCGTGGCCAGAAGCCACTAAAGTGCCGCGTTTTCGCGGCGTTTCCGCGGCAAAGTAGATGATCCAGAATCCCAGATTTCGTGGGCAAGTTCATCCAGGACTCCTCGGCCTTCTGCACCTATAAATATCCCCTGCAGTACAACGTACAGAGCGTCCAGCGTCCAGCAAAGGGCCAAAAGCTAGGGTTTTTAGGTTTTTCTTTCTTCTAGGTTAGACTTTGTTTTCATTTTTATTTTGTAAAATTTGTAACTGAGAGTGGAGGAAGCTTTCATGGAGGATGGAGTCTTCGCTTGTACTGAGGTGACAGCGGTATAAGCCCGCTTATCTTCCATTGTTAATGAAATCCATTTAAGGTTCGTTTTTGTTATTATTTTATGTTTTTCATCTCTTGTTTATTCCTGTGCGTCTATGTTCCTATTTTCTTTCTTCTATGTGTTCTCTAATGCCTTGTGAACAATGAGACCCAACTGCTTCGAGACTGCCTAGCCAACGAAGATCCCTTGATGGCTTATGGCGATGAACATCCTATACGCCATACTTGCAAGTCTTCCGAGAAAAGGTAAATCATCGCACGGATCGAAGGTAAGCAGGCTGAAGAGGTTCGTACGTGTTTTCTTTCTTTTCTTCCTTTAATATAGATCCACATCTTCCTAAATTCTTTTCTTCCGATCCATTGTAAATACCACTACTAATAATAAAAATAAAAGCTTTAGAGTATAACTTGCTTAACGCTTCCATCGCAGTCCCTCCCTGAGGATCACGACCCGCATAGCCCTGCTACCGCGGATTAGAACTGAGACTTGCACATCTATTCTTAAACTAACATATTATATTTTGTGTGCAGGAAAACTCAGTCAACAAATTGGCGCCGTTGCCGGGGAGGGACGGTAAGTTATTCTCTAATAAAAAAATATTTTTTATTAACTAATTCTTTATTCTTCTCTGTTGCAGGTTACAGGTGAAGAAACAGGAACTTCGCAATTGCAGTGACATATAAGTGGACCTGGGCCCCTGCTCTCGAAAGCAGAGCCCAGGATCCCTCCAAATTGCCGCAGAAACGCGACAAAAGCCGCGGATCTGCGGCAAAGAGGAGAGTACTACTGATCAGTTTTCTGCAGGGTATCTGATTCTGCAAAATAATTCTGCTGCATTACTTAATTTCCTGTATTATTCACCCTATACCTGCTTAATAAATTCAACAGTAAATTATTTGTTGTTAAAGATAAAATTGATTAGACGTTTGCATATTAGGCACGTGTCTTTTCAATTCCTTTATTTTTACTGTTGAAGAGTGCTGGAGGAGCAAGGTACGTACGCATTGCATGTAGAATAGGACTCATCTCTTGGTTGATTTTCTGCTTTGAGTGATTCTTATCTATTTATCTTGTACACTTGCACTAATTCATCTTAAGGGCATAACCCATTAACAAGATAAGGTGGGGATTTCATCACCCTTCCTTAGCCCAAAAATCATATCCCAAGCACTCACTAACCCAAGCCTAACTTAAAAATTAGTAGACGTTGGCCCTAGGGACATCTCGGACTCAATTAGGAGATTATCCTAAGGGGGAACGGTGTTGGAAGTTGACTCCTGCCAAATCAGTGTCTAGGAAGGGGATTGAGGGCCGAAAGCCCGAAGTGTGGTGGTTATTTAATTAAGGAACGTCTTTGACGGAAAACCTCCCACCACTCTTGCCCTGACCTTGCTGATTAACTTGTGGTCAAAGTCTGCACCCGACCTCCCGTGGAAAGTCTAACCAGTTAGGAGTCGTCTAGGTCATAGGTCTACCCTAACTTAGGTTAAAATTTTTTTTTTGTTTGTTTATTTGTTTGTGTTGTTTGTGTTGGTGTGATATGGCATATAATAATAATTCCAATTTTAATCCATATTACACCCCTAACTATTATTCGGATATTACCAACCCGGCATACCCTAACTTTGACCAATCTAGTGTGCCGGAATGGTCTTATCCGAATAACGATAACCCACACCCCCCATCTTATGACTATGATTTCCATAATAATTTCAACTCGTCACAGAGTTTATGGGGTTTCGAGTCCCCCGAGTCTAATGTCCAACCACCTTGTCCTCCGTATCCACCTTGTCCACAATTTTCCCAAGATTCATACTCAGATCCACCCATTCAGAATAGAAATCCATCTTTCTTGGAAATGATGAGTATGAATGAGTCCAAGCAAAAATCACCATCAATCTTAGACATGATGATGCGTGAGTCCACCGACTTACAACTTCATCACGATTACCCTTCCTATTTTCAAGACCAATCAGAGCATGATGCACCTATCGACTATGAAGGGATGCTTGCCGCCATGACTCAGGCTAGATTAGCTCGTGAGCATGACATAGATTTGATGGTTCAATCCTTACGTTCTCACAGTTCGGCCATTTCTGCTTTCATTGACCACTCTCTTAGAGCCGACGAATCAAGTTGCTTTGGACAACAAGATTCTAATTCAGTACCATCATGTGAACTTGCCGAAACTTCAAATTCTGATAACTTGGCAAGTTTTTCCTTTCCTGAATTAGAACTTGAACATGAATATGATCATGATCTTCCACTTGATGATTCAATTTTATTTCCTGATCCAATAATGACTCCAGTGTCTCCACCAGATTTCACTTTTCCCGAGTCAACATTGGATCCTATTCCAATTCATTATGAAATTGAATCACCCATTTTAGATGATCATATTGAACTTGACCTAGATTCTCACAATCTCTTTACTTCTGAAACTGATTGTACAATTCTGACAGAAGATGTTGACCTTAGTTTTGAAGAATTGTATGGCGATGAGCTAGAATTCCTTAATATTGGAAGTAAAGAGATATCACTCATATTAGGTCACATTTCATTGTGGGAAGAAGATTGTGGACTTGAATTTCTATTTCTTGACTTGGACCCACTTCCTGAACTTAGCCCGACTCCTGAGCCCTTACTTGATTTGAGCATCTTCCCTGAGTCGGTATTCGTTCCCGTACCCATAATGTCCAAGTCAATAATTCCATCCTTTCATACTCCATTTTGGGACAAGGAGGTTGAGACAATTAACTCTGAAATTTATTATGAAATTTGGAAATTTGATGGGGTGGAAATACTAAAAATTGATTATATATACATTTTAGTGGGTTATGTAAGGAAAATTTCTGGTGGGTTCCACCAAATTATCTGTTATCTTGATTGGGCCGCATTTCGTGGACCAATTAGACCACCTCCGGAACCACCACCCTAAGGTAACTTCCGCCTTCCCTTGTTCTGTTTCATGCATATATGCATTCATTCATACATTGAGGACAATGCATGAGATAAGTGTGGGGGTGGGCTTTACTAACCTACTAACATAGGTAAAAACTAACAAAAATTTGCTAAAAAAAAAAAATTTAAAAAAAAAAAATTGTTATAAAAAGGAAATATTTTGACTTATTTTTTGAAAGAAATCTAAGTTAGTTTTAAGGATTAGGAAAATCATGATTAGGATTTCTAAAAACTTGGTCAAAATAAATAAATTGTTTAATTTTTAGGTATAGGAGAGAAATTGAATAACTAATTAGTCTTGATTTTTACCTTAATGAAATATGCATACCAAATGCATATCTAGGATTCTAAGACAAAGACCTTGTGCCGCGTTTCCGCGGCAAAGCTGTGGCTGTTGGCCACGCGCTTTGGCGCGTGGCCTCTCCTGGTCCGTCCATCTGAGCGCTTACTTCTGGAAGCTTGATCCTGGCTCTTTATGTTGGGATTTCGAGATAACTTGGTAATCAAGTTACCTTGATCTCAATTATCCCAAATCTTTTATCACGAATTTCCTTCTCATCTTTGGCTTTTATGCACATCCTACAAGAGTTTAGGGTTGGGTAGAATTCTATCCTTCCCTCATCTTTGATAATTGCAACTTTAGCCCTTGCATATTTGCACTTTGATAATCTGATATTTGCACTTTGACTCTTGGGCTTCAAATGTGGGCTTTTGGGCTTCATTAAGCTTTATTTATTATAAAAATAAGAATTCGAGGCCTGCACACAATAAATTACAAATTATTAATAAATGTGCAGAATTAAATGAATAAATATGAAAATGTGATGGTAAATATGATGATAAAAATGCACTTTTGACTACCAATCATGGGCTTTACTAACCTACTAACATAGGTAAAAACTAACAAAAATTTGCTAAAAAAAAAATTAAAAAAAAAATTGTTATAAAAAGGAAATATTTTGACTTATTTTTTGAAAGAAATCTAAGTTAGTTTTAAGGATTAGGAAAATCATGATTAGGATTTCTAAAAACTTGGTCAAAATAAATAAATTGTTTAATTTTTAGGTATAGGAGAGAAATTGAATAATTAATTAGTCTTGATTTTTACCTTAATGAAATATGCATACCAAATGCATATCTAGGATTCTAAGACAAAGACCTTGTGCCTCATAAAAAAAAAAATCACCAATTAAGCTGATACATGTGCCTCAAGAAGCATAAGTATTCATGCCTAAAGGTGAGTAAATAAAATAAAGTCCTTAGTTTTGGGGCCTAGTTCACTCGAATTTGAGTCCGCGGGGTGTTTTCTCACCTGGTGCCCTAAAGCCAACCGGTTTGGGAGTCATCGACTTTAAGTTCGTTACATGGGTGGATTAGAAAGCCTAAGGAAATTAAGGAAAAATTACTTATATATGTATTAACACATCTAATAGTCAATTAGTTAGGTATGAGGGCCTCAAGAAGCCTTAATGCTTATACGAAAGAAAATTAGATGCGTTATACATATTAAAAAAAAGAGAGAAAAAAAATATATATATATATAGAGGCATGAGAGTCCAAGTTAAGGAATTCCTAGTATAAATTCATAAGGATGCATATGATTTTTGGTAACGAAAAAGACTATATTAGAAGTTCAATTTTGACCCTTACCTAAAATGAAAACAATTTACTTTATAAAGACTAAGTCTAAGAATGAATAAAAATGAGGATCCTAAAAACTTATAGACTACTTAGTCTCTTCAAATATAATTCAAATATTTTCCTTTTTATGGATTTTGTGGGTGCAATCCGCTGAAAACCCTCACGAGACAACACTCGTCCTCTAGGGTAACCTAGAGGTTTAACGGCTTGTTGCACGTGCTAAGTACAATCGTGATTCCTACGAAAGTGAGTTAGGTTAGATTAACTTTTTCTTTTTCTTTGTTTTTACTCGAGGACGAGCAAAAAGATAAGTGTGGGGGTGTGATTGGTAGTCAAAAGTGCATTTTTATCATCATATTTACCATCACATTTTCATATTTATTCATTTAATTCTGCACATTTATTAATAATTTGTAATTTATTGTGTGCAGGCCTCGAATTATTATGTTTATAATAAATAAAGCCTAATGAAGCCCAAAAGCCCAGATCCAAGCCCATATTTGAAGCCCAAGAGTCAAAGTGCAAATATCAGATTGTCAAAGTGCAAATATACAAGGGCTAAAGTTGCAATTATTAAAGTTGAGGGAAGGATAGAATTCTACCCAACCCTAAACTCTTGCAGGATGAGCATAAAAGCCAAAGATGAGAAGAAAATTCGTTTAAAAGAGATTGGGAGAATTCAAAATCTAGGTAACTTAATTATCAAGTTACATCGAAATCCCAATATGAAGAGCCAGGATGATACTTCTAGAAGCAGGCGCCCACATGGACGGACCAGACGAAGCCACGCGCCAAAGAGCGTGGCCAGAAGCCACTAAAGTGCCGCGTTTTCGCGGCGTTTCCGCGGCAAAGTAGATGATCCAGAATCCCAGATTTCGTGGGCAAGTTCATCCAGGACTCCTCGGCCTTCTGCACCTATAAATATCCCCTGCAGTGCAACGTACAGAGCGTCCAGCGTCCAGCAAAGGGCCAAAAGCTAGGGTTTTTAGGTTTTTCTTTCTTCTAGGTTAGACTTTGTTTTCATTTTTATTTTGTAAATTTTGTAACTGAGAGTGGAGGAAGCTTTCATGGAGGATGGAGTCTTCGCTTGTACTGAGGTGACAGCGGTATAAGCCCGCTTATCTTCCATTGTTAATGAAATCCATTTAAGGTTCGTTTTTGTTATTATTTTATGTTTTTCATCTCTTATTTATTCTTGTGCATCTATGTTCCTATTTTCTTTCTTCTATGTATTCTCTAATGCCTTGTGAACAATGAGACCCAACTGCTTCGAGACTGCCTAGCCAACGAAGATCCCTTGATGGCTTATGGCGATGAACATCCTATACGCCATACTTGCAAGTCTTCCGAGAAAAGGTAAATCATCGCACGGATCGAAGGTAAGCAGGCTGAAGAGGTTCGTACGTGTTTTCTTTCTTTTCTTCCTTTAATATAGATCCACATCTTCCTAAATTCTTTTCTTCCGATCCATTGTAAATACCACTACTAATAATAAAAATAAAAGCTTTAGAGTATAACTTGCTTAACGCTTCCATCGCAGTCCCTCCCTGAGGATCACGACCCGCATAGCCCTGCTACCGCGGATTAGAACTGAGACTTGCACATCTATTCTTAAACTAACATATTATATTTTGTGTGCAGGAAAACTCAGTCAACAGCAGCGTCGGTAAGCGAAGGTTCCAAACGGGCAGGTGAATGTGGTCTTTTCCTGGTCTTCTGCAGCAATAGGGATTTGATTGTATCCCGAGTACCCATCTAGGAAGCAATAGTACTCATGTCCAGCCAAGCGTTCAAGCATTTGGTCGATGAAGGGTAGCAGAAAGTGGTCTTTACGGGTGGCTGCATTCAACTTTCTATAGTCGATACAAATACGAATCTTGGTAGGCAGTCTTGTTTCTACCAACTCTTTTTGTTCATTTTCAGCCACCGTAAAGCCATCTTTCTTCGGGACCGCATGAACAGGGCTAACCCATTGGTTATGAGAAATGGGATAAATGATTCCATTGTCTAATAGTTTTAAAATTTCCGCTTTTACTGCCTCTTGCATTAGTAGGTTAAGCCTGTGCTGGGGGTCCCTTATAGGAATTGCTTCATCGGTTAAATGGATTCTATGTTGAACTATTGCTGGACTTATCCCTTTGATATCCTTCATCGTCCATCCAATGGCTTCCCTATGTCTCTTCAGATTAGACATTAAGCTGTCCTCTTGTTGCTCAGTTAGGTGGGATGGTATGAAGACTGGCAGGGTTTCTCTTCCGCCCAGGTAGGCGTACTTGAGGTGTTCAGGTAATGCTTTTAGCTCTAGAGAAGGTGTTGCTTCATTGGAGGTAATATCCGGACTTTCAATCATGTGAGGAGGTACACTTGGGCTAAGCGCCCAGTCTACTGTCGATTCTACGATCTGGGCTAGATTAAAATCCTCAGACTCTAGATCAAACTCTGCCTCTGTTTCTATCTCTATACTTTCCTCATGCTCACTAGTCAGATTTTTAATGGAATTGACCTAAAAATTCTGATCATTGATATCCTTGGGTTGTCTTCCAAGATTGAAGACATTGACTTCCTTCGTCATGTCTCCAAAGATCAATCGCATGGACCCGTTCCTACAGTTGATTATGACATTAGCTATAGGAAGGAATCGGCGCTCTAAGATGATTGGAGTTTGAGACCGCAGATTTGACATAGGTTGGGTCTCAAGCAGAATGAAGTCAACGGGATAGATAAAATTCCCGATCCGGATAAGAACATCTGCGATTTCCCCTTGGGGATATTCACAGATCGGTCAACTAACTTAATAGTGACTCGAGTTGGACTCAGCTCGCCCAACCCAAGTTGCTGGTATACTGAGAGAGGTAGCAAGTTGATGCTTGCTCCCAGGTCAAGGAGTGCTCTGCTAATTTCTTTTGGCTTATGGTGCAGGAAATTGTGGACATCCAGGATATTTGTATTTCACTAGAATGGTGATCGGTCCCTAATATTGCACATTCATTATCATATTCTCATACTTATTCTAAAATAAACTCTGCTTTTTCCTAATTATTTTTAATTTATTTGCAAGCCAATTCCTAAAGGAGAGGGAAGAGAAATGAGCCCAAAAACCCATCAAATTCTGATTTAAATCAGAATTAATTTGAAGTCAGTAAATCAGGGCAGATCAGGTCGGTTCAGATCGGTTGAAAACCAGTTAGAACAAATCCCTACAAATCAATCGGTTGAAGCCAAAGATCAAAGGCCATTTCGTCAAAATCTCGGACTTAAACTGCAAATCCAGCTGAAGATAAAAGTAAATCTCGAAGCCAGAGAGTACCACCAACAGGGTGTGGCCACCACACCCTGGCTCAGAAACGTGGCAAAAGCTACGTTTTCGCGGCTTTGTTAGTGAGTTAGGGCGAGCGTTTGCTCCCCCTATTTTTGTACGCTCTCCTACGTTGGGTTTTTCCTGTAAGTACTAGGATTTTCAGAGCGTACAGGGAGCGAGGATGCAGAGATAGAATTTAGTCCACTTTTCCTTTCTTTGTAGTGTAGGTTTTGTTTTCTTTTTATATAATTTTCAGTTTTAATTTATGTAAATCAGAGGAGATCAAAGTTTCATAGGAGAATGAGAATGAAGCTTGTGCTGAGAGTGACACCGGTGTAAAATTTTCTTCTTTTCTCTTATTGTTATAAAATCAAATCTGTAGTTCCCCTTTTGTATGTACTTTGCTTTTGATATTCTTCTTCTTCTCTACCTTTCTTCTTTTGGTACCAATTGCTATCCAAGTGAGTCATAAAGCATCGAAAGAGCCTTGCCTTTGCGAGTGCCACCGATAGCTCATGACGATGGATTTTTAGTTACATTCTGTATCACTTCATACTTGCAACATCTTGATGATATAATGTGGAGGAGACGGGAATCAACTCTTATGGGTTATACGTTGATCGCCTCACTTCAAGGTAACATCATTGCAAAAGATTCAAGGTAAGCATTTGGCCAAAGGAGGTAAGTAACTTTTAGATTCTTTTCTTTTAATTCTTTAGTTTAGAATACCACAATCTACCACTTCTTTTATCATTCCTTTTCCATTTTTGTACATATCATTTCTAGTTTTTCCATCTTCTTAATCTACCATCTTCTTCCTAATTCAACTTTAACTCAATTTTCCTTTTTCTTTTAAAGAACTAAAGAAGAACTTTAACCATACTTTGTATCCTAAAAGAGAACTTACTAAAAAGCTTCCATCGCTAGTCCCTCCTTGTGGATCACGACCCGCATAGCCACATGCTATTGCGGTAGAATTGAGTAACTTATACTTTTCATTCTTAGTTCTGAAATTCTGTATTTTGTGTGCAGGTTTTAAATTCAATCAAATTTTGGCGCCGTTGCCGGGGAGGGACCGTAAGTTACTCTCTTTAAAGTTTACATTTTTGGTTAACCTTCTTTGTTTTTGGTGTACAGATTTAACAACAAGGAATTTTTGCTACAGTGGACATATAAGTGGCCCTGGACTCTGCTCAAGAAAGCAGATTCCAGAAGCCCTCAGATTTGCTACATTCTTGGGGCAATCTGAGTGAACTACTAACCTGTATTTTCTGCAGATTGGCTGAATTGCATAGTTTAATATCTGTAGCATTTATCTCCTTATTTAACTCACTATATATACATTTCTAACACAATAGTAAAAAGTTGATTATAAATGCTAAAAATGATTTAGACTTTGCATTTAGGCACGTGTCTATTTCATTATATTTTCTATTTACTGTTGAAGAGTGTTGGAGCCAAGGTATGTGTGCATAACATTTAGTATAAGGTTCATTCTTGTATGAAATATTGCTTGAGTGTTACTTTTTCTATATACTTGTACACTGCACTAAATTGATTTAAGGGCTTGTCCTATAAACAAGATAAGGTGGGAAAGTCATTACCCTCACTTAGCCCAAAACAATCTCCTCACTCACTAACCCAAGCCTAATTAAAACTGAGTAGACGTTGACCTTAGGGACATCTCGGACTCAAATAGGAGACGACCTAAGGGGGAAGTTGATTTGAATCTGACTCTTGCCAAATCGGTGACTAAGGTTGAGGATTGAGGGGCGAAACCCCGATGGCTGGTGGTTTGGCTTAATTAGGCCCGTCGCTTCTGCACGGATACCTCCCATTAATCTTGCCCCTACCTGGCCGATTAACTTGTGGTCAGATTCGGCAATATACCCCCTGTGGATAGTCTAACCAGTTAGGAGTCGTATAGGTCTAAGGTTTACCCTCACTTAGGTTAGATTTTTTTTCTTTTTATTTGTTTGCTTATTTGTTTGTGTTCGATATTTCCTATATGATATGGCTTATAACAATAATTTTTCTAATTTTAGTGGTAATCCATATTACACACCAACCTCTTTTTTGGATATTACCAACCCGGCATATCAAAACTTTAACCAACATAGTGTGCCAGATTGGTTTTATCTGAATCAATATAACCCATGCCCCCAATCTTATAACCATAATTTTCAGAATAATTTCAACTCTTCACAGAGTTAATGGGGATTCACCTCCCCTGAGTCCAATTTTCAACCAACTCATCCTCCTTATCTACCTTGTCCACAATATTTCCAAGATTCATACTCAGTTCCACCAGTCCAAAATAGAAAACCATCAATTTTGGAAATGAGTATGCTTGAGTCCAAACAACAATAACAAAATCTGACAAACTCACAATTTCACAACCAATTTCAAAACAACACTTCATCTCTTCAAGTCCAATCGCAATAATACAATGAGCCAATCAACTATGAAAATATGCTTGAAGTCATGACTCAAGCTCAAAACGCTCGTAATCATGATATAGATATGATGGTCCAAACTCTCCGTTCTCACCGTTTGACCATTTCTGATGTTACTAACCAATCTGTTAGAGCGGACAAATCATGTTGTTTTGGAAAACAAGATTCCATTTCAGCACAATCATTTGAACTTGCCCAAACTCCAAATTTTAAAAATGACATTGACAGTTTGGTAAGTTATTCCTTTCCTGAACTGGAACTTGAGAATGAATATGATCCTGAACCTCAACTTTGTGATTCAATTCTACTTCCTGATTCAATAATGACTCCAGTGTCTTTACCTGATTTCAATCTTTTCCCGAGTCAATATCGGATCTTGTGCCAATTCATAATGAAATTGAATCGCCCATCTTTGATGATCATCATATTGAACTTAACCAATTTTATACTTTTGAAAGTCCCATTGACAAATTGGTAAGTTCTCATTTTTATGAAATTGAACTCAATGAGAAATGTGACCTAGATTCTCAAATTTGTGATCCAGTTCGAATTCCCGAATCAATATTGACTCCTGTTTTGTTACCCAACTTGAGTAATATTTTAGAGTCAATTTTAATTCCCAAACCTGTCATTCTTGAACATGAATCACCAATATTAAGTCACATTCCAGGTGAGAAAATGAATGTGGACTTGAGTTTCAACTTCTTGATTTGGACCCACTTCCTGAAACAATCTTGACTCCTGAACCTTTACTTGACTTAAGTCACTTTCCTGAGTTTCCCGTACTTCCTATGTCCAAGTTAATCATTCTATCTTTTCACACTCCATTTTGGGACAAGGCGGTTGACAAAATTGACTTCGAAATTAATTATGAAATTTGGAAATTAGATGGGGGTAAAATATTTCATAAAAATCGGTTATATATACATCATTTTAGTAGGTTATATAAGAGAGATATCTGATGGGTTCCTCCGAACTCCACGAAAATTCGATTGAGCCGCATTTCGTGGACCAATAGACCACCACCGGAACTACCACCTTAAGGTAATATTTTCCTTCCCTTTCTTCTTTTTCATGCATCTATGCATTAATTCATACATTGAGAACAATGCATGAGATAGGTGTGGGGGAGGGTCTAACATAACTTAGGTTTTTCTTTTTATAAAAAAGAAAATAAAAGAATTTATTATTTTTCTTTACTTTTAAAAAAACTTTTTGAAAATAGAAACAATATTTTGACATATTTTTTGTAAGAAATTAAGTCAATTTTAAGGAATAAGAGAATCATAATGAGGATTTCTTATACTTGATCAAAATATGATTATTTGTTTGATTTCTAAGGACAGGAAGAAAGTTTGTGAAAGTATTTTAGTCTTGATTTTTACCTTGAAGAAATATGCACACCTTATACACTTACACACTTAGGGTTCAAAACAAAGATTCTTTTGCCTTATAAAAAAAATATATATCTATGAAAGATGAACAAATCTAATTATTGATTAGTTAGATGCTTTGGGCCAAAGTAAGCCTTAGTATTTATGCGAAAGATGATTAGATAAGTTTGAGAAAAATATATTTATAAAAATCCTCTGATTAAGCTGGGTATTTGTGCTTAATAAAGCATAAGTATTCACGACTAAAAGAGGTTCATATAATAAAATTCTTAGTTTTGTGGCTTTATTTGCTCGAGTCCTGAAGTCCTTGGGGTGTTTTCTCACCCGTTCCCTAAGACCGTTTGGTTTGGGAGTCACCAATTAAAGGCTCGTTACATGGGCAGATTAGAAAGCCTAATAGAATTAAGGAATAATACCATCAAAAATAAAATAAAAAATATATAATAAAAAATAAATAAATAAGGCATAAGAGATAGAGTTAAAGAACTCTTAGTCAAAATTTTGACAGTCACAAGGTCCATATGACTTAGGGTAAAGTAATAGACTAGATGAACAACTTGACTCCTTACTTTGATTGATAATAAATTTTTGAATAGAGACTAAGTTTAGGAATGAAAATTTGATTTTCCAATAAACTTATAGATTACTTAAATCTTACAATAATATTTCAAATATTTTTCTCTTTCAAAATGCTTTTTCAAAAATACTAACTCTTTATTTCTCTTTCTTTACAGATTTGTGGTGTAATCCACTAAAACTCTCGCGAGACAAAACTCGTCCTTTAGGAAAAACGTAGAGGTTTAACGGCTTGTTGCATAGGCTTAGTGCAATCGCGTGACCTGCGAAAGTGGTCAAATAATTTTTTTGTTTAGTTGTTTTGCTCGAGGACGAGCAAAAGATAAGTATGGGGGGTGTGATCGGTCGCTAATATTGCACATTCATTATCATATTCTCATACTTATTCTAAAATAAACTCTACTTTTTCCTAATTATTGTTTAATTTATTTGCAGGCCCATTCCTAAAGGAGAGGGAAGAGAAATGAGCCCAAAAGCCCATCAAATTCTGATTTAAATCAGAATTAATTCGAAGTCAGTAAATCAGGGCAGATCAGGTTGGTTCAGATCGATTGAAAACCAGTTAGAACAAATTCCTACGAATCAATCGGTTGAAGCCAAAAATCAAAGGCCATTTCGTTAAAATCTGGGACTTAAACTGCAAATCCAGCTGAAGATAAAGCAAATCTTGAAGCCAGAGAATACCACCAACAGGGTGTGGCCAGTAGTGTGGCCACTGGCCACACCCTTGCCACAGAAACGCGGCAAAAGCCGCGTTTTCACGGCTTTGTTAGTGAGTTAGGGTGAGCATTTGCTCTCCCTATCTTTGTACGCTCTCCTACGTTGGGTTTTGCCTATAAGTACTGAGATTTTCAGAGCGTACAGGGAGCGAGGATGCAGAGATAGAATTTAGTCAACTTTTTCATTCTTTATAGTATAGGTTTGTGTTTTCTTTTCATATAATTTTCAGTTTTAATTTATGTAAATCAGAGGAGATCAGAATTTCATAGGAGAATGAGAATGAAGCTTGTGCTGAGAGTGACACCGGTGTAAGATTTTCTTCTTTTCTCTTATTGTTATAAAATCAAATATGTAGTTCCCCTTTTGTATGTACTTTGCTTTTGTTATTCTTTTCTTCTCTACTTTTCTTCTTTTAGTACCAATTGCTATCAAAGTGAGTCTTAAAGCATCGAAAGAGCCTTGCCTTTGCGAGTGACACCGATAGCTCATGACGATGAATTTTTAGTTTCATTCTGTATCACTTCATACTTGCATCACCTTGATGATATAATGTGGAGGAGACGGGAATCAACTCTTATGGGCTATACATTGATCGCCTCACTTCAAGCTAACATCATTGTAAAAGAATCAACGTAAGTATTTGGCCAAAGGAGGTAAGTAACTTTTAGATTCTTTTCTTTTAATTCTTTAGTTTAGAATATCATAATCTACTACTTCTTTTATCACTCCTTTTCCATTTCTTTGTACATATCATTTCTAGTTTATCCATCTTCCTAATCTACCATCTCTTCCTAATTCAACTTTAACTCAATTTTCCTTTTTCTTTTAAGAAATAAAGAAGAACTTTAACCATACTTTGTATCCTAAAAGAGAACTTACTAAAAAGCTTCCATCGCTAGTCCCTCCTTGTGGATCATGATTGCTAAAATAAACGAAACAATCAATGAGTTTAAGAATTTACCGTGTAGCTCGTGGCTAACAGGTCGTGTCCACAAGGAGGTGAAAAAACACCTAGAGGGGGGTGAATAGGTGTAAGTGCTAATCTAAGAAACTAAATGCAAACTAAGTGCGCTAAATGCGGAAGCTAATGCAAATTATGCACAAACTAATACAATACAACAAGTGTAGCCGAATTCCCCTTGCGAGGCTCTAGACTAACTCCCCTTGATTCCCCTTGAAATGGGTTGAGGCGCTATGTGAAGCTCTTGTTGGATGAGTATAAGTTAGGCACACACACACAAGCAATCCAAGCAATATGTGCACTCACAATCAAGCCAAGCATATAATGATGTATAGCAATATAAAAGATGCAAGGCAACACAAGCAATGTATAAGATATGTATGCAATGAAAGAATATTGCTTGAATGAAATGATGCTTGCACAAAGTAAAGAGAGTAGAGTTGAGAGAAATTGGATCAAACGCTAACACAAAGATTTGTTTCGAGGTTCGAGTACCCAACTCTACATCCCCGCCTACACCACCGTGTAGGATTTCCACTATCTCAACTCCCACCGAGGAAACCTCTACCAAAAAGGATTTCTTACAACTCTAGGAGTACCAAACTCCTCTCTCAAACAACCACCTCACAACCGAGGGGTGGGCCCGTAGCCAATACAACAACCAACACCTCTACCGAAGAGGTCTACAACCAAACTCAATCACCTCTACCGAAGAGGGATCCAAACCAACAACCCAATACAACAATCTCCACCTCTACCAAAGAGGGAGCAACTCAAGAAATCAAGGGTTTACAACAAGTGGTATATTTCAACCACAAACCTCTTTCTTTTTCTTTTTCCACAAAAACAAGATCCTAATAGATTAGGATAGTATGATAGCTCAAGTGTGGAAAACTAGGTGTTTGGAAAACAAGCAACAAAGAAAAACACTTGGGAAAATTCTTGCAAAAGATATAAAATGAAAAACCAAGACAAATCTCCCAAAATATTCTTTTCTTTGATTTTTTCAAAAACCTAAAACAATAAAGATTGAAAGATTAAAGCCCCAAACACTTTTGAAAAACTTGTTTTAACACTTCAGAAAACCAGAATTTTTTCTCTTAAAAAACTTGGCCAAAATCCCCAAAGAGATGGGGTTTATATAGCCCCTATACAAAACTAGCCGTTAGGCTGAGTTGGCAGTCTGACAGACTGCCGGTCGACCAGTCCGGTCGACCGCCGACGGTCAGAATTATGACCGTTGGGCAACTGCGGTCGACCGGCCCGGTCGACCCAGAAAACCCGAGAGCAGAGCTCTCAACTCGGTCGACCGTCCCGGTCGACCGTGTCTGTGCCTAACTGACGTGCACGTCTGTGCACATCGGTCGACCCGAACGGTCGACCGGCCCTTGGTACGGTCGACCGTCAGGGTCGACCGACCAGCCTGTCAGCACAAAATTAAGGTCAGAAAATTTGGAAAAAATATTTTCTAAAAAATCTTTTATCTCTTTTAAAATACCATAAAAATTGTTTTATCATTTTATATTGAAACTCAAACAAGTGATAAAAATTTCAAAACAATATATCAACATATCAATTCATTTTTGTGTCTTGCCAATTTTATCAAAAACAAAACTTGTATTTTTATCAAACTTGATTTTTCAATAGGAAATCTGATTTTCCTAAAAACTTATAGAAATACAAAAACATGATATTTGAACATTATTAAGCATGATGCATATGGACATAGGTCTAATACACATTCAACAAATATATCATAGTTTTTGTCTTTAATTACAAAAATATGTTTTATACTAAAACATAAAACTACATGAATAGGTATGTCAAACTAAGTTTGTCTAGCAAGTTTAAAGCATGTATGTATATCTAGACCATATCTAATATACATAGGTATAAAATAAACTTGTTTTGATCTATTATTCATGAAAACCAAAAACCAAATCATGAAACGTGTGTGTTTTGTGCACTTGAGCATATCAACTAAACTAAGCTTTACAAATGGATCTAAAACTCTATCTAAACTAGGATACCTAAGTCTTCTTGTCGATCTTCCATCTTCAAGTAGACTCGATCCCAAACGCGTGATCCTCCAAGTGCAAAGGTAATGTGTGATCTTGAAGCTTTGGCCCTAGAATCATCATGAAAAGCTTCTAAACTCCTTGTTGAAGCTAATCACCAACTAATATCTTGGTTAATGATCTGAAACTTAAACAACACAAAATTATTAGTAAACATAACTACATGAGTTAATCATCATCAAAACTAGAGTGGAAGGCCTTTGGGCCAACAATCTCCCCCTTTTTGATGATGACAAAACTCATGGAGTTATATATGCATGGATTAAAGATAAGCTTCAAGGAAGCTCCCCCTTAACTCATGCATAAGGATAAACAATAAATATATGCAATGAATATTAAACATGAAACATGCATATGCATAAACAATAAATGGTTCTAGATATCAAATGGAATATTCAAAACAAAATAAGCTCTAGATACCAATTACAAAGCAAACTCTATAAATCAATTAAACTTAGTACTCTTGAGATTCTTGAGATTAAAACATAATATATGCATAAACATAAGCATGCATATAAAACTTCATAAATCTTTCTCCCCCTTTTGTCAATCATCAACAAAGGGGTAAACAATCAAAACCATAAATAAAATGTGGGGTAAATCTTTCTTCCCCTTTATGTCAAACAAAACAATAAAAGACAATGTTCTCCCCCTTTTTGTCTAAAACAAAAACAAAGTTAATAAGGGGTGACTTTAAAAACATGATATCAATTGAAAATATGTCAATGAAGCATCTTGATACCAAAAGAAAATAAACAAGGATAATAAGTGTTATATACTATATACATTCATGAAGAGGAAGACGCTAAGTTAGCTTCCCTACACATATGCATTACATGAAGGAGGGAAGTTAAGCCCTAATTCACATAACACACATTATGTAATGAATAAGAGGAGATGTGAAGCTTCCCCTACACACGTGTACCACATAAAGAAGAGATGTGATGCTCTTCAATACACAATACACTCAACATGAATCTATATGAAGAGATGTTAAGCTCTCCTTGCATATAAGCAATACAAATCAAAACTTTGAATATTTTCTTTAAACAAAATTTTGGAAATACCAATTGTAATTAAACATAAGTCTTGAATTCTTAAACATGAATCTTGAAACCAAAACAAATTTTGAATTTCTTAAATATGATACCAATTGTAAATATTTTACCAATTGAAAAGATTTTACATAGAAACATTGATACCAATTTAAAAGTAATCAATTGAAACAAAAGTGAAACTCAAGGTGTTGGGTCATGCTAGAGCTTGAGTAAACAAAAAACTAAAATTTAGTTTTGTTTGAAAATCTCTACCATATGAAGAATATCGCAACTAGTTAAATGAAAAAATTTGTTAACTAGTACGAAATCCTTCAAGCAACGAATAAAACAAAATTGTTTTTCATAAACATGGAATCCACATCATATCAAACACTCAAGTTCAATTAGGCATAAATAAGACTCATGAAAACAAACACATGAGTAATCAATAAATGTGAGTGTACAAATAAAGTGTGAATATCATAATCATGAAAATATTCAATTAAGCTCAATTATTCCTTAAACATCAAAATTATTTAATCTTCATGGCATATGTATGTCAAGTACAAATTAAAGTATACATACATATCCAAAACACAACGAGTCCACTATATATATATGCATGAAGGCACGTGGCTCAAAAGGATAAACATGTATATCTAATAGTTTGGACAAGATAGACATATACATGAAGTTAAACAATTAAACACAAAATCAAGAGAAACTGAATCTTCATCAAGACAAATTTCATTTCAAGGTATATGTATGAATTGTCAAACATGAAGTATACATACATATCCATAAACACACTTTGAGTCCATAATAGATATTTGCATGAAAGGCAAATGACTCAAGGGGTATTCATGTATATCTTAAAGTTTGGCTATACAAACATATACATGAAGTGAAACACACAATCATAAAACAAATCCAAAATTGAGAATACAAGTTAAAATGTGTGAATCATCAAAACTAGATTATACTAGCACATCTAATGGGTTCAAATAAGCGTTCAAGCCCAAACATATATAGATTTATTTGTAGCCCACTATATGCACAAGTATATAACTAGTCTTAATGAAAACTAATACTTAAACATATATTCAAATCATGAAGCATCAAAAACAAATATAAAAATCATCATGATAAAACTAAAACATAATTATTATGTAAATTCACATGTATTAGATTCATGATGTACATTATAGCTTGAACAAAAGTGAGAACACTAAGTAATTTCATATAAGCATGTGTGTCTCAAATACTATACATGTATGTCAAGGATCTAATAAACATGGAATGAACATACTAATCCATAGACATCAAAAACATGCTATAAACAATGAAATGGAAAGCATGTAAACATACAAATGGGAGTAAAGGATTGTTACCAAAACCGAAGAAGCAACTCTCCTTGTCTCCAAAACATGGTGGTCTTCTCCACCAAATCTTCCCTTGAAAGTGATGCATCCAATTGATTTCCTTTAAGTCCGGAACGCATCCACTCCAAGGTGCTATCACTCTCACGTCATGTGAGAGCCCACACCTACATCAAAAAACATAGGAGGGGTCGTCTTTGGTACCCACATCTTGTTGGGTCCATGGGGGTTAGTCCCTTCCCTAACCCAAACAAATTTCTTTGCTAAATTTGAAACATTTAATCTATCATAACAAAATTTAGCAAGATGGCCTTTTCGGCCACAATGTGTACATGTGTACACATGAGCATACATGTGTTGATGGTGTCCGTGTGGAGCATGTGTATGCCGTGGAGGGTGTGCATGAAAAGATGGAACTTGTTTCTTGCGAAACAAAGTTTCCAAACGTGTATGCCCTTCTACACATTGGCTCAAAGTGGAGCCCAAACAATCTACACTCTTCTTAAGCAAACAAATATCATCATTAATTCTAGAAGAAGAGGTACATGCATTAGGTGATGGAACTACCCTAGCATGACAAACATGTGCATCAATTTTATTTTGTAAAATAATATTTTTGTCTAAACAAACATTCAACTCATTTGAAATAAAAATAATTTTGTTTTTCAAAGCAACATTCTCTTTTAAACAAAATCAATTTTTGAAGACAAATTTTCATTTTTCTTCAAAAGAGTTTCACAATCATTTTTAGACTTTAAAAATTTATTTTCTTTTAAAGCAAGTTCCAATTGAGATCTCAATGAATCCCTTTCATTATAGACCTGTAATACCCCGTTCCCGGAATACGTACTTCATTTCGTATTCAGTTTTTCGACCGTATTTTTCGATTTACTTTCCGTATTTGACTGATTTTAATTTCAAATATCATTTTCCAATATATTAGATTTTATATGAATTTCTGGAATTTTCTGGAATTAAAAGGAATTTCTTCAAAACGGTGTCGGCCAGTGTTGCTGACCGCCTCCCGGATTTTTATTTCACAAACCACTTGGAATTGGTAGAAAGTCCTTTAGGCATTATTTCTTAGAATCATATTATCTACCTACATTCTTTTTCTGAGAATTTTATGAATTTATGAAAATTCCATCGGAGTCGGTAGTAACCGATTCTAGGATTTTTAGTTTAAACGGTTTGGAATTTCTAGAAGAGTCTTTAGACATTATGTCTTAGAATTACTTTTCTTATCTAAATACTTTTTCTGAGGATTTATTGATTTTATGAAAATTCTTTCGGAGTCGGTATTTTTCTGGTTCCGGGATTTTAATATTAAAACTGTAAGGTATTTCTTTAAAACGGATTTCACTATGATACTTAGTATAATATTATTGATTTTTGGTATCAATTGCGAGTCGTTCCGAGATACTTGAATTTCGGACGATTTCGGTATTTTCCGAATTGTTTTCCCGCATACTCGACTTTATCTCGGGAAACTGTGTTTCCGATATTTTCATTTTGGAGACCAAGAAAATATCTTCTCATTTCATTACTTTTCCTTTTTTCTTTTTTCCTTTATTTCCTTTAATCTCCACCACAAACTCCTTTACTTCATCCCTAAGTTTTCTCCACCTCATCACTTCCACCTCACCACCTTCCACACACTTCATCAACCCACCACACCAAATCTCCACCTCACCCCTCACATGGCAAACTCCTATTGGCCAAGAAGAACACCTCATCTCCCACTTGGCAAGATTTGATTGGCCAAGAGACACCTCACCCTCCACTTTGCAAATAAGCCCCTCCCTTTTTATTATTTGCATCTCCTTCATAAAATCCAAAACCTATAAATTCTTTTCCTTTACATTTCTCTTTCTTTTTCATTCCTCTTCACCAAAGCCAAAGCCCTAGCCTTCACCACCTCCATCTCTTCTTCATCTCCACCAAGACAACCACCACCACTTCCCCAACTTAGCTTCATCCTCTTCCTCCTTCATCTCCATGGAAATCACCACTCCAAGGTCAACAACACCAAGAGACATCACCTAGGTCTTCATCTCCACTTCAACAACAACTTTGGATTGGGATCGTCGTCTTCTTCGTCGGAGATATCGCCATAGATCGTATCGTCGACCACATCCATTTCAAGTTCCCGAAGCTTCACATATCCATTCCTCGTGAGTATATTACTCACCAAGACTTGTTAATTCCTAGTACACTTGTATTTACATATCTTAGTTCACAAGTCATCAAAATCATGTTTTAGAACTTTTTAGAACCTTAAAACAACCCCACAAAAATCTGATTTTAAGACCAAATAGCAGCATATTTCAGAACTTCGGTCGACCGGCCCAAGGGAGCGGTCGACCGATGTGCACAAACGTGCACAGTTTTGTGTTGGCGGTCGACCGGTTCACCAGCCAGTCGACCGATAGGAAAACCTGGAGCTTACGGCCCTGTATCGGTCGACCGGCAGTCGACCGACAGGCGACCGTTAGTGTATCCCGGTCGACGGAAGTCGACCGGCACTCGACCGACCAAACCTGGAGCTCACGGCGTTGTATCGGTCGACCGGCAGTCGACCGACACAGTCGACCGACCCAACTCTCACCATTTTTCCGGTCGACCGGCAGTCGACCGTTGGTTATGTTTAGGGTATTGTTCTGTGTTTCCGGTCGACCGTCCATTCAACCCAGTCGACCGATAGTCTGGTTTTGTGCCAAAATTGCTGATTCCCATTCTTTCTGACATTAGGTCTTAACCTTGATACAGGGGTGATGTATCATCCTTGCTAAACACTTCATAACTGGTATTTCAGGACTTGTTATTACATGTTCTTACTTCATGACATGTTAGGATATATTCTCACTCCTTGACTTGTACTTGATCATCCCTATCATGTCATTATTGCATGCATGTCAATTACATGCTACTGTTTCATATCTGATTACATCACCTGACTATTATCAATCTCTTGGTATACATGTTACTTGATATACATCACCATTTATCATGCTATCTCTTGACACAAGCATGATGCACCGATTCTTATAATTATCATGATAAAGGGAATGTAGTACCTGATTACTGTTACGTACTGATTACTGTTATGTATTCCTGATACCTGATCACTGTTATGTGTTCCTGTTATGATATTGCTCATTCCCTCAATCTGATAATTATGTTAATAAGCTACAACTTGTATGGGTATGGGAGGAAGTGATGGATGCCGGAATGATATCTTGCTTATAGTATGGGGATGACATATATTGGCGGTACTGTTATGATTACTGTTATGATTACTGTTAGGGGGACTCAGGGCCTCCAAAGCCGGTCCCAGGTGTATGGGAACTACTATAAGAAGCATTATCAGTTCTCCATCTACTTCCATTAACAACCTCGCCTAGCTATATATGGATGTATGTGTGTTGGGGTGCACACCTAGACACATACCGAGATATATGGGTCAGACGAGTAATAATAAGATAGATTCCCGTTTTGTATTCCTGCTTGACCTTCATATAAATTGCAACTCTGATTCTATACGCTTGGATATTCGGTGGTATGAGACAAAAGGTATATATATGAGGGTTTTCCTTGTTTGGATTATTCCTTCGATGTACTAGTCTCATGGGACCGTGATCTAAGCGTATACAATCACTTTTGCTTAACAATAGATGTCAAGTCTACTTCATGTTATTGTTTCCGTTATACATACCTGTTATGGTTCTTATCATGATACCTGTTAGACTATGATTCCAGTGATGATTCCGGTTATGTTCTTAGTTATGTTTCCTGTTATAGTTTCCGTTATGTGTACCTATTATGATTCCTGTCTTAGTTCCTATTATGTCTCATATTATGGACCCTGATTATTGTTGTTATGCATTCCCGTTTGACTATCGTATGATTTGCAACTCTGATTCTATACGCTTGGATTTATGTGGCATGAGACAGGGTATATATATGAGGGTTCCTTATTTGGATTATTCCTTCGATGTACTAGTCTCATGTGACCGTGACTTAAGCGTATACAATCAGTCTTGCTATATTCAGCTTTACTTGGGACTTCCTGATTTATGATTATGCTATACCTGTCCGTGTATATCACACTTGTGTTCTAACCCCCTATTCTTTCTCTTTGCCACTTGGCAGTAGTTCATTATTGTTTTATGTCTTGATTCCTTGGATTTGCATATTCAGATTCCGAAGCTGGATCGAAGTGGAGTTGTCCTCCGTAGATCGAGCTTCCCTTAGCGGGCAGACATCCTAGTCCCAGTTCCTCGTGCCATACTCTTCTTTTGGACTCACGGGATCTTCATCCTACTCGTGAGCATCTCATGTATATCTTGTATATTTTACTTTTGGACTTGTTATGATAAAAGACACATGTAATGTGTAGATGTTTATCATACTGTGATGACTTTGTATATGTACCTTTTATGTTGGCATATGAAAGAATACCACGCTTTGTGTTGTACTCTGATTCCTTGCTTGTACTTTTATGCTTAGCGTATATACGTGGGAGCACTTCCTGACCTACGTATATACGTCGCAGTGACGTCCCGTATCCGTGGAATCGGGGCGTTACAGTTTGGTATCAGAGCTTAGGCTTCACACCTAAAGTACAATCAAGCAGCAAATTCTAGTAATTTGCAAATGCCAACTACAATGTACAGAGTTATCTAGTCCTTCTTAAATTCTTCCTTGATTCATTTCTTCGTGTCCTAAACTCCCTTCATTTGTTTCCAATTCTAGTTATCTTATCCCAACTCGGTATGGAGAGACGATCGGGTCGTAATCACTCAGGGCAAGCATCGAATGGACCCGCAGGAGAGAATGTGGATATACTGAGGGTTTTCCAGATGATAATGGAGAACCAGCAGCAGCAGACCGAGCTCCTCCGGCAAGAGTTGGCAGCACCAAAGGACAGAGGCCGGGGAACATATCGGATTTCAGACGGCTGCAGCCAGCCATATTCACGGGTGGAGAGAAACCCTTGGAGGCTGAACAATGGCTGACAGACACCACTGATTTACTGAATGCAGCCAGGGTGCCAAAGGAGAACCAAGTGGAGATCGCCAAGATTCAGTTGAAGGACATAGCTAGAACTTGGTGGCTCGCTGAGGAAGCCAGATTGGAGAAGCCTGTCGCTTGGGACACGTTCTCCAAGAGTTTCTACAGCAGATTCTTCCCTGTCACAGCTCAAAAAGCCATGGAGGAACAGTTCATCAGGCTTCGGCAAGGGAACAAGTCCGTGGACGAGTATGCCGCGGAGTTTCTGAGACTCAGTCGCTTTGCTCCGTACATGGTAAGGGAGGAGAAGCGGGCAAGCCGATTCCAGCAGGGCCTACAGATGGATATAAGTATTCCTAATGCCCCAACAGCTGAAAACTTATGCCGAGATTCTCACCATAGCTCGAGAAGTAGAGCGTGGATTGGAGAAGAAGAGAGTGACCCAGATGAGGAACCAGGCCAAGAAGAGGCCTTTTGAGTTTGAGTTAATAGATGAGGAAGATGCCGATAGGGCAACCTATGATCCGATGATGAAGGGACCATTCCAACCTCCTCTGTCTCAGCTTGTATGCAATTTTTGCCACAGGCCCGGACATTTTAAGAGAGATTGTCGAGTGGCCAAGGGATTATGTTTAGTGTGGGGAAAGGGGGTCATACACTCAGGGATTGCCAGTACAGAAAGTTTGGACATGTGGCACCGATCAGACCAGCTCTTCCAGCACCAGCACATCCAGTCCCAGCACTTCCAGCTCCGCCACTTAGGAGGAACCCAGAACCTGTTGACCGTAGGGCTCCAGTTCCACCCCAGCAGTATGGTCATCAACAGAAGGGAATGAGACTTAGAGCAGATCAGGGTAGAGGCCAAGGTTACATCCTGATAACAGAGGTATCAGATGATGCAGCTGAATGTGGAGACCAGTATCCAGATCAGGCACCTTGAGGATATCATGGTAACCACTACCCCGGATCTTGTATTTACGTTAGTTATCCTTCTTCATACTTCCCTTATTATGCTTTGCATTATCCATCCTGTTCCTTCTTGTGTTCGCCTTAATCCTGTTTTGGATTTGTGAGACCTTTGATTTCACCCTTGTCCCCTTTATGTTCAATTTGCCCCTTAGCGAAATTGCGAGGACGCAATTTTTTGTAAGGTGGGTAGATTGTAATACCCGTTCCCGGAATACGTACTTCATTTCGTATTCAGTTTTTCGACCGTATTTTTCGATTTACTTTCCGTATTTGACTGATTTTAATTTCAAATATCATTTTCCAATATATTAGATTTTATATGAATTTCTGGAATTTTCTGGAATTAAAAGGAATTTCTTCAAAACCGGTGTCGGCCAGTGTTGCTGACCGCCTCCCGGATTTTTATTTCACAAACCACTTGGAATTGGTAGAAAGTCCTTTAGGCATTATTTCTTAGAATCATATTATCACCTACATTTCTTTTCTGAGAATTTTATGAATTTATGAAAATTCCATCGGAGTCGGTAGTTAACCGATTCTAGGATTTTTAGTTTACAAACGGTTTGGAATTTCTAGAAGAGTCTTTAGACATTATGTCTTAGAATTACTTTTCTTATCTAAATACTTTTTCTGAGGATTTATTGATTTTATGAAAATTCTTTCGGAGTCGGTATTTCTGGTTCCGGGATTTTAATATTAAAACTGTAAGGTATTTCTTAAAACGGATTTCACTATGATACTTAGTATAATATTATTGATTTTGGTATCAATTGCGAGTCGTTCCGAGATACTTGAATTTCGGACGATTTCGGTATTTTCCGAATTGTTTTCCCGCCATACTCGACTTTATCTCGGGAAACTGTGTTTCCGATATTTTCATTTTTGGAGACCAAGAAAATATCTTCTCATTTCATTACTTTTCCTTTTTTCCTTTTTCCTTTATTTCCTTTAATCTCCACCACAAACTCCTTTAC
>JAVJIF010030356.1:0-306310 GCA_038442645.1 Agave tequilana | reverse complement strand
AACCCAACAAGGAAAGAAACAGCAGCAGCGACAGCTGCTGCTGTCGCTTACCATTGGCCGCCGGCTGGCTGGCCGGCGTGGCGCCCGTCGCGGCCCAGGTCGGCGGCGCCCTCCGCGGGTAGAAGAGGAGTGAGAGAGAGAGCAAGAGGGGAGAGGATGTGCAGTAGAAGGAGAAGAAGAGAGAACAGAAGAAGAAAAGAAGGAAAGAAAAAGAGAGGAAAAGAAGAGAAGAAGAAGAAGAAGAGAGGGACGGCGCCCGGCCGGGGACGCGCGCCACCGGCGGCGCGCCTGCGGCGCTTGGCCGGGGTAGCCTGGCTGCGGGCATGGGTCAGGTCGCCCTCTGGGCCACAGAGAGAGAGAGAGTGAGAGGAAAGAGAGAAGAGAGAGAGAGGAGAGAGGTGTGTGGGGACTTAGAGAGAGAGGTTAGAGAGGAGAGAGATGGGTTAAAAAAAGAAGGAGAGAGATGGCGGTGGATGGTAAGTCAGTGGGGGAAGAGTGTAGAAGAAGAAAGAAAAAGAAATAGAAAAAGTAATTTAATATTATTTAATAGGGTCAAACTTGACTAGCTTCAAACGGTGCCCAAAAATTACATAAAATAGAGAATATTACGCTGAGGGGGAATATGAAATCGGATTCTAGAAATCATTTTCGGTTTGCAAGTTAAAAATCCTGAAGTGTATTACCTACACCGAGCGACACCGGTTTGGCCCAATTTTTGATAAATTCAGAAAAATCTCCAAAAATAGCCTAACGAGATCATATGATTCTAAGACACAAAGTGAAAGTGGATTCTCAAAATTCTACTCGTTTGTGAAATAAAAAATCGTTAAAGCCGATTATCGGTATCGGTCGACACCCGACTTCGGAGATTTTTCAAAATAATCCAGAAAAATTCCAGAAAATGCTGAAAAATCTACAATATTGAAAAATAATATCTGAAACTGAAATCGGCTCAATCTGACTAATAGAAAGGTTAAATCAATTTGTACGCCGTATCGAGCACTGATACTGTGATACGTACATCAGGGATGAGGGGGTTACAACCCACCTGAGCCGTGCCTCTCTTGGCCGGCCACCCTCTCCACCTCCTTCACCACCAACACCTCCACCACTTTCTCTTCCATCTCCTTCTCCATTCCAACAAAAACAACACCACAACGCCATCTTCCTCCCCTCGGAGAACTCTTTCTAACAAGCTATTGCTTCGCTCTCTGAAATCCCTTTTGTAAAACTCTAAATTTCCACTTTTAACTACACTTGCACCCCACAATTTGTTTGGGCTTAGACTTGGGCTACCGGATTCCGGCCACCTCCGGCCGCCGCGGCGACCGCCGGCCATGGCCAGCCGTCCTCCCTCCTTCCCTTCTTCCTTCTTTTCTTCCCTTTTCTTCTTTTCTTTCTTCCCTTCTTTCTTTCCTTCTCCTTTCTTTCCTTTCTTTTCTTTCTTTCCTTATTTTCATTCCCTGCGTCTTACTCCGTTATCCCCTGCGTCTTTCTCTCTCTCTTTCTGCGTCTCTCTCATTCCCACACCTTTGTACGTCTCTCTCTTTCTCTAATGTAAATTGCTAGACGCGGAGCTCACCCCCCGCGTCTAGGCAATTCCTTAACGCGAACCTTCGCGTTCTTGACATTTGTATAACGCGGCCTTCGCGTTCTTGTATTGACGCAACGCGGAGCCATGCCCGCGTCTGTGTTCTTCTCATGTCAACACGACGCGGAGCTCATGCCGCGTCTGTGTTCTTCTCGTGTTAACACGACGCGGAACCCACGTCCGCGTCCGCGTTCTTTCATGTCCTGACTTGAACGCGGGTCTCTAACCTCGCGTTTGTGGCATCTACGCGATGCGACTCCCGCGTCTGCGACCCCCGCGTCTCACTCTCAAACTCGCGTTCCCCCTGTACACAATCTCTCTCCCTCTACTCTCTCTCTCCATGGACTTCTCTCTCTAGCTCTCACTTTCTCTCTCCTCTCTCTCTCTCATTCTCTTTCTCGCTCTTGTTTTCTCCTCGCTCTATCACTTTCCCTTTAACACGTTGACGCGTTGATTACCTGGATTCCGAAGATCGGGGATTTCACTATGTTTTCTGAAGACTTAGGCGAGTGTTCTCGCTTTCCTCTTGACTTTCCCTTTCATCGGGTCGACTTGTATTATTCACAATTTGTGCTGTTTGGAACTAACACCTTCTTTGCAGGTATCCTTACCTTCGGCCTAACCTCTGGGTAGAAACTTTGAGGTTTAAAGTCCTCTGAACTTCTGTATGCTACGCCTGGTAAGTGGATCTAGCGTCAACACTTTACCGCTTGCTCCGTTCGAGTATAGTTACCCCATGAGCATGGCTTTCCCGTGAGCGGTAGTATGGCGTTCATACGCTTGCTGTGACACGTGCGTCTAACTACGCTGCGAGCGGTAAACCACGCCGAGCGTGATAGCATTTAGTGTTGTACATTAGCTTCGCTCCAGCTTGCTCAGCTCTGCTTGATTGTGCTCAGCTATTACTTTATCACTTGTCAAGTACATGCTTGATATGTTAACACTTGACATGCTAATACCTGACACCTGTCCGTATCACTTGATAACAGATGTGACACTGACCCGACTTGCTTCTACTTAACACTTGCTTTTTGCTATGATATGACTTATCACCTGCCTCCTAACATATTAATACTTGACCTGTGACTATCATATTTACGGGAATACTATACTTGTTATCCTATTATACATACAGTACTAGAATTTTGTACTTGTTATCCTGTATCATATACATACAGTGACCTGAATCTATAGTACTCATGTACTCCTGAATTCCTGAATCTTTATTGTTTTTCAAGGGTTTTGGAAAATCAAAGAAAACTAGGTTTTGGGATATTATTTTGGGCTTTCATTTCTCTCATCTACAAGAGATTTCCCAAGTAGTTTTTCTTTGTTATTTGATTTCCAAAAACACCTTGATATCCACTTGAGCTATATCTTCTATCCTATTCTATAGGATCATTTGTTTGTGGAAAGAGAGATTGTTTGTGGTTGAAAGAGACCACCAATTGTAAACCCTCATTTGTTGGTTGCTCCCTCTTTGGTAGAGTTGAGGTTGTTGATTTGGGTTGTTGGAGTTTGCTCCCTCTTTGGTAGAGGTTGAGGCCTGTGGTTTACTCCCTCTGGTGGTGGGGTGGAGTTAGAGTTGGTTTGTATCCCTCAAGTGTGAGGTGGATTGGTTGTTGTTTGGCTACGGGCCTACCCTCGGTTGTGAGGCGGTGTTTGAGAGAGGAGTTGGTACTCCTAGTGTTGTAACAAATCCTCCTCGGTAGAGGTTCCTCGGTGGGAGTATAGTGGATTAGAAATCCTTCTCGGTGAAGGCGGGGATGTAGAGCTAGGTGCTCGAACCTTGAAACATATCTTGTCTTTGCGTTTGATCCATTGTCTCTCTAACTCTCTCTCATTACATTTATGTTGTGCATAGCATCATTCTTATTGTCATATCATTCATATATATTTGCTTGTGTTGTGCCTTGCATTATTTTATATTGCTTGGTTGCTGTGTGTGCCTCACTTGTACCAACCAAAAGAGCTTCACATAGCACCTCAACCCATATCTAGGGGAATCAAGAGGAGTTAGTCCAGAGCCCTTCAGGGGAATTCGGCTACAGTTGTTGGTTGTACTAAGTGTGTTTGTAAAATTGTTTTAAGCTTCCGCATTTAGCGCATTTAGTTTTATAGATTAGCCATATCACCTATTCACCCCCCCTCTAGGTGATTTCAAATTTTACTATGCGTGTGAGTCTTCACTCTTGGTGGCTCCAACAACTGGCGTCCAGTCGAAACTCTTGATGAGCTCAAAATCATAGCTAACATAATCATGATTGATGGATCCATCTATGCTGTCACAACCTGTTCACCGAGCCGCATGATTGCATATTTCGGATTGATCTCGAGAAAGAAGAGTGGTCAGAGCAGTGTTCTAAAAAAGGTTTAAGCAGACGATTAATTGTCCGCTTAATATTTTCAGCGTGAAACCTAGCAGAACTCGAAGAAAGCGGTCTGATTACTTGGCCAGGCAATTATTTCGCTTATGTTGAACTTGGCAACAACTTAATCACTGTTAGAGGTGTAGTGTTAAACTTAACAGTAATTTGTTAGAGGTGTGATGTTAACCTGATAAAGATTGATTACGATAGGAGCAATTTGAGGATTTGTCATTCTATGGATGAGAATTGACAAGTGGAATTTAGAATGTCAGAGGTGTAATGTTAACTTTGACAAGAATTTGAAGACTTGTTACTCGTGTAGCGGAGAGACAAGTGAAGTTTGTACTCGTTGGGGAGTACTGAAATTTTTCATTGACAGAGGTATAAGGTTAACATAGCAATGAATACATTGTGGACCTACCACTCTATGGAAGAGAATGGTAGGAGATTTTGGGTGAAAAGTAAAATGATCTATCAGAGGTTTAATATTAACATGATAATCATTGATTTCCTAGGGACATGGAGAATTCGTTGTTAGAGGTGTAGTATAACATAACAGCGAGGATTTTTAAAGAGTTTCATTGTCAGAGGTTTAATATTAACTTTACAAATCCCAGTTCATTTCATTAGGAAGATGAACACGGGTATTTTTGTGGCCCTACCATTCTGTGGGTGAGAATTGATAGGAGATTTTTGAGGAGAGGATGGGATCAAGTCCCTTAGGATTTTTAGCAAACCCTCAGCTATCAACGGATTTGGTGTGCCTTTACCAACTACCGTTTAAGTTGGGCTAGTCATGCTATTCCCCTCAGCATGATGAGTTGTCGAAGACTTATGTTGGACTTTAAAGCCAACATTTTCCTCTATCCTTAGCCATTGGAGGCGCCGGATGTCAATAGATACGCTAGAGAAGAGCAACAAAGCTAAAACTGAAGTCTTGCATTTTGTCTCTTCCTCAATATTTACATCATGCAACATGATGTGATTATCACTTGATCAGCTTGACACTGGTCACCCATGATGTGATCTAATGAAGGGAAGAAGCTTTTCTTGGATCTGGAGTTTTGATCAAAGGTGTAGTATTAACCTGATCGGAGAAGAGTGCTATCAGGATAGTATTTCTTCAAGAATTTGCCATTGATTTCCATCATGAGCGTATCACCATCTGAGATTATGAGGCGATATGCTCCATTTGAGTAGACCAACTCTGCTACAAATGGTCCTTTCCATTTAGGCTGGAATTTCCTTTTTTGTCTTATGTGTTATCACCATAGGTCTTCTGACAGCTAAGACAAGGTCACCTTTCTTGAAAGTTCGCTCCTTGACTTTCTTGTTGAAGGCTCTAGTAATTCGAGCTTGATAGAGCTTGATTTGCTGTTGAGCTTTGCAGGTGTTTATCATCCAAAGCCTCCAGCTGTTGAAATCGCAGTCGATGCTCTCTTATTCGTCATCTCTGCCGTCAAGGTGACACGTAGAGATGGGATTTGAATCTTTAGCGAGAGTACGACTTCACACCCATATACCAAAGAGAATGGTGTAACTTTTGTTGGGGCTTGGACCGTTGTACGATAGGCTCATAAGCATTCACTTAACCTGTCGTCCCAGTCACATTGGCTTTTCAAGACGAATTTCTTGAGAAGTTTTTCAGTAGTCTTGTTGAAAGCTTCTCTGTGAGGCCGTTAGCAGCTGGGTAGTATGCCGTTGAGAACACATTCTAGATTCTGAACTTACTACAGAACCTCTAAAAGTCTGACTGACGAACTGGGGCCCATTATCATGGATAATTCGTCGTGGCACACCAAAATGGTAGATGACATGATGTTTAACAAATTTCATTACATCAGATGTCTTTACCTTCCTCAAAGGAATAGCTTCAGCCCATTTAGAGAAGTAATCGGTTATGACTAAGATGAAACGATGTCCTTTGGATGATGGTGGGCTGATAGGGCCGACTACGTCCATCCCCCATATCTCAAATGGCCAGGTAGTGGCTGTAGAGCGAAGATATCCTGGTGCTTGATGTATGAAATCACCATGGACTTGGCAGGCATGGCATCACTTGGCATAGGAAATGGCTTCAGGGATCATCTTAGGCCAATAATATCCTTGTCTTCGGAGTCGATCTCCAAGTTTCGAACCAAGCTGATGAGCTCCGCACACACCAGTGTGCGCTTCTTTGAGTGCTTCCTGGGCCTCATTTTGCGACAGACAGCGGAGGAGGATCCCGTCATGCGATCGACGATACAGTGTTCGCGTGATCGTATTATAGTAGAATTTGGGGCCTTCCTTCTAATGGCAGCCGCTTCTTTAGGATCATCAGGCAGGATGTCACACAGCCCATAGTAGATGTACAGGAATCGCCAATCCCTAGGCTCTAGACCAGCTAACGTCTCAAGAGCTTCTTTGGCTTGACAGTCTCCTTTCGGCTCTTGGTGATCTTTAAAGGACTCTTGGCAATACAAGTCGTGGCTGTAGACAAGTATTTTCTCTACCAGTCCAACTGGAAGGGATAATGAGGCAGCGAGAGATGCCAGTGCATCTGCATGCGCATTTTGCTGGCGTGGCACATGGTCGATGTAAAAGTTTTCGATCCTCTCGGCCATAGAGATAGTTGCGTTGTAATAGGGTACTAGGTCTTCATGTTTGACTTCATATTCTCCGCGAACTTGGTTAATGATAAGTTTAGGGTCACCGTATGTTTCGAGATTTTAACGCCAATCTTATCGGCGATTTGCATTCCTATCAAGAGGGCATTGTATTTCGCTACATTGTTGGAACAGGGCTTGGTTAATGAGAAAGCTCGAGGGATCACATAGTTCTGTGGGGAGACCAGTACTATCCCCACTCCTGCTATGATATGCCCTTGCGGACCTGTTCTGATGCACCATCAAAGAAGAGTTACCACACCTGTCTTTTAAAAGATGTCTGAGTCAGACAAACTTCAGCGACTTCGTCTGGGAGATCTTCGTAAAGTTCGGTTGCTCCCAGATCTGGATGCTCAGCCAGAAAATCTGCCAACGCTTGTCCCTTCACGGCTTTTTGAGTTAGAAAGTGCATCTCATATTGAGATAATAGTATGGCCCATTTTGCCAGTCGACCATTTAGTGACGATGACTTCATCATGAGCAACCTCAATGGGTTGACTTTTGATATGACATTTATAGTCTGGCCCACCAAGTAGTGTCGCTTTTTCTGGACAGCGAACACCAATGCCAAACATTCCTTTTCGGTCGGGTTGTACCGATACTCGGCTCCGATCATAGTCCTACTCAGATAGTAGATTGCCTGCTCATGTCCTTGATCATTATTCTGGGCTAGCAAAACTCTAAGGAATGATCCATTGCTCGGACATAAAGCAGAAAAGGTGTTTTCCAGAAGCCGGAGCTGTAAGGACAGGTGGTTGCGTGAGGTATTATTTGATTTCCTCGAAGCTTGTTGGCAAGCATCGTCCCAAATGAATGAGACACCCTTTTTCATCAATTTGTGAAGGGTTGGCATTTTTGGAGAGATTTGAGATAAACCTCCGGATGTATGCTAGTCGCCCTTTGTAACGCCCCGATCCTAAGGATACGGAGACGTTATGACGACGTACATACGTGAGGTGAAAACACACTCACGCGTACGTTAAGCCTCAGTACAGGACATAGCCTCCATATAGAAAAGGGGTCCAGTAGGAAATAAGTACAAGAATACCTGCAGAAAGAGGTTAGTTATCATAACAGATATGAAAATAGGGATAAATAAGATAACAGAAACAAAGCACTAAAATACCTATGAATAGTCCTGATGAGGAATCTCCCATGTGACTCCAAGGCACTCTCTGAAGCTATGGTAACTCGGATCTCCAATCTGGGCATGCAACCCAGGGTCGTCAGAAAGCGACCTAGTGAGTGGTAAAATGAAGAAGGCAGGAATATACTATAATAATACAAGCACGATAATAAGATATAAGATATGATGTGGTAACAGTAATAAGCAGTAGAAAAATATAAATATGTAATCATCGGGTCATGTCTCTAATCGTGTCCAGGTTATCGAATAAATGGTGACATGATAGAAATGAATATGCAGTGATGTAAATGAACATGCAGGTGGGCACATGCAATATAATCACTATACGGTGTGGTGTATATACAGTAATGATGTCTGCTATACAGAAAGCATAAGATATGCAATGCTAAACATGCATCGTATGCCATGTAATGCAGAACATGCGTCATATGCCATCACAGATGATTGGTAGTCAAAAGTGCATTTTTATCATCATATTTACCATCACATTTTCATATTTATTCATTTAATTCTGCACATTTATTAATAATTTGTAATTTATTGTGTGCAGGCCTCGAATTATTATGTTTATAATAAATAAAGCCTAATGAAGCCCAAAAGCCCATATTTGAAGCCCAAGAGTCAAAGTGCAAATATCAATTGTCAAAGTGCAATTATACCAGGGCTAAAGTTGCAATTATTAAAGATGAGGGAAGGATAGAATTCTACCCAACCCTAAACTCTTGCAGGATGAGCATAAAAGCCAAAGATGAGAAGGAAATTCGTGGATAAAAGATTGGGAGAATACAAAATCTAGATAACTTGATTTCCAAGTTATATCCATATCCCAATATTTAGAGCCAGGATCGAACTTCCAGAAGCAGGCGCCCAAATGGACGGACCAGGAGAGGCCACGCGCCAAAGCGCATGGCCAGAAGCCACAAAAGTGCCGCGGAAACGCGGCATTTCCGCGGCAATCTAGTTGATCCAGAATACCAGATTTCGTAGGGGAGTTGTGATGGGACTCTACTTCCTTCTGCACCTATAAATATTCCCTGCAGTGCAACGTACAGAGCGTCCAGCGTCCAGCAAAGGGCCAAAGTTCAGATTTTTAGGGTTTCTTCTAGGTTTTCTTTTCTTTTTGTAATTTTTATGTAAGTGAGGGAGATGGCTTTGTTGAGGGTGACACCGACAGATGATTCTCTTCTCTTCCATTGTAATCAATAAAAAGGTAATTTTATTTTTTCTTATGTCGTTGCTTTTCTTTGTTTTCTCTTTCTTTTCTACTGTGTTTCTTTTTGTTGATCTTTGACGAGCACGCGAGCGTTTACCGAACCACAAGTATACCGAAGATTAGTAGGTTCCAACGATATTCCATGGCGATGTTCTCCTCCTCGAGGCGTATCAACTCATGCTTGCCCAAGGCTTGATGACCTAATGCGACAACGGACTGAGTTCGATCCCAAGGTTTATACGTTCAATGCCTCCGAAATAAGGTAGAAAGTGTTAGATTTCGCATATTTTCTCCAACCAAGGTTAGTTTTCTATTCTTTTCTTTTCTTTTCTTTTTTGTAGATCAAATCCACACTCTCCAATATTCTTTCCCACAACTCATTGTAAATACCACTTTTCTTTGTAAATACCATCGTGACTAACAAATTAACTAAAAAAGATAAATTTTTAGAGAACTTGCTTAACGCTTCTATCGCAGTCCCTCCTTGAGGATCACGACCCGCATAGCCCTGCTACCGCGGATTAGAATTGATTCCTCGCACGATCTATTCTTAATCTAATATTCTAATTTTTGTGTGCAGGAAAATCAGTCAACAAATTGGCGCCGTTGCCGGGGAGGGACGGTAAGTTATTCTCTAATAAAAAAATATTTTTTATTAACTAATTCTTTATTCTTTTCTGTTTGCAGGTTTGGAGAACAGGAAATAGAAACAGAGCATCAGCAAGGACATACAGCAACCCAGTGCCTCTGCCCTCGAAGGCAGAGCACGAGGGCCTGCAAGTTTGCCGCGGAAACGCGGCCAGAGCCGCGGATCCGCGGCAAGTGCAGTGAACTACTAATTCAGTTTTTGCAGATTGCTGAAATTTGAGATTACTGCTTACTGCTCTATTCTGTTTTGTTCTGTGATATACCTGTAAATTGCTAATAATTCAACAGTAAATCATTGGTTGTTAAAAATAAAAATTGATTAGACGTTTGCATATTAGGCACGTGTCTTTTCAATTATTTTTATTTACTGTTGAAGAGTGCTGGAGGAGCAAGGTACGTACGCATTGCATGTAGAATAGGATTCATCTCTTGGTTGATTTTCTGCTTTGAGTGATTCTTATTTATTTATCTTGTACACTTGCACTAATTCATCTTAGGGCATAACCCATTAACAAGATAAGGTGGGGATTTCATCACCCTTCCTTAGCCCAAAAATCATATCCCGAGCACTCACTAACCCAAGCCTAACTTAAAAATTAGTAGACGTTGGCCCTAGGGACATCTCGGACTCAATTAGGAGATTATCCTAAGGGGGAACAGTGCTGGAAGTTGACTCTTGCCAAATCAGTGTCTAGGAAGGGGATTGAGGGCCGAAAGCCCGAAGATTGGTGGTTATTTAATTAAGGAACGTCTTTGACGGAAAACCTCCCACCACTCTTGCCCTGACCTGGCTGATTAACTTGTGGTCAAAGTCTGCACCCTACCTCCCGTGGACCGTCTAATCAGTTAGGAGTCGTCTAGGTCTAAGTCTACCCTAACTTAGGTTAGAAATTTTTCTTCTTTGTTTGTTTTCTTTTTGTTTTGTTTGTGATTGTGTGATATGGCCTATAACAACAATTTTTTCAATTTTAATGAGGATCCATATTATACACAAACCTCTTTTTCGGATATTACCAACCCGGCATATCATAACTCTAACCACCTAGTGTGCCAGATTGGTCTTATCCGAATCATTACATGCCCCAGTCCCAATACTATGAACAAGATTGGAATAATCATCACTACTCTTCACTGAGTCAATGGGAATTCAACACCCCTGAGCCATATGGTCAACCACCTGTTCAACCATTATCTTCATATACGTCTTTTCCCACATCACCAAGGTTTCAGTCCTCCATTGATCTATTCGATGGGTTAGAAGAAAAAGTGGATCGGTTGCAAGATACAATGAATGATCAAATTTCTAGACTTTCAAACATTCTTGAGCATCTTGATAGGAACCAAGAATCATTCTGTTTAGAAGACCTTGATCAAAATTCAATTTCATCACATCAATATGAACTTGCTCAATCCCAATCCTTGGACAAATTGGCTAGTTTTAATTTCAATGAGATTGAATTAGATTATGAATATGAACCCGATCCCAACTTTGCGATTCAGTTTCCATCTTCGAATCTATGTTGACTCCAGTATCCTTACCCAATTTGGACCAATTTTCTGAGCCAACATTTATTCCCATACCCATAATCATGAAATTGAATCACCCATTTTTGATGATCATATTGAACTTGACCAATTGTGCAATTTTGAAAGTCCATGGAAAAATTGGCAAGTTCCCATTTTTATGAGATTGAAACTAATGAGATATGTGACCTAGATTCCCAAATCTATGATCAAGTTCAAATTCCCGAATCATTATTGACTCCTGTTTTGTTACCCGACTTAGGTAATATTTTAGAGTCAGTTTTGATTCCCACACCTATCATTCCTGAACTTGAATCACCAACATTGAGTCACATTCCATTGTGGGAAAATGATTGTAGACTTGAGTTTCAATTTCTTGACTTGGACCCACTTCTTGATCCTAGCCCGACTCCTGAACCTTTACTTGATTTGAGTTTCTTTCCTGAGTCGGTATTAGATCCTGAACCTATCATTCTTGAGTCCAAGTCAACCATTTTACCAAGTCACATTCTTTTGTTGGACATAGGTATAGACCATGACTCTGTGATGATTTTCCAGGACTGGTCATGTAAAGGGAGTAAGTTTCACGAGAGGATCTTCCATGATCCTATTCATTCTGGGGACTGTAAATATGTAAATAAAAAAGAGGTAAATAAAGGTAGGTCCCGTGAACTACCACGTTATCTTGTTTGGGCCGCATTTCGTGGACCAATTAGACCACCACCGGAACCACCCCTAAGGTAATTTTCTGCCTTCCCTTGTTCTGTTTCATGCATATATGCATTCATTCATACATTGAGGACAATGCATGAGATAAGTGTGGGGGTGGGCTTTACTAACATACTAACATAAGTAAAAAAGAAAAAAAAATCTAAAAAAAAAATTAAAAAAAAAATTTAAAAAAATGTTATAAAAAGGAAATATTTTGACTTATTTTTTGAAAGAAATCTAAGTTAGTTTTAAGGATTAGGAAAATCATGATTAGGATTTCTAAAAACTTGGTCAAAATAAATAAATTGTTTAATTTTTAGGTATAGGAGAGAAATTGAATAAATAATTAGTCTTGATTTTTACCTTAATGAAATGTGCATACCAAATGCATATCTAGGATTCTAAGACAAAGATCTTGTGCCTCATAAAAAAAAAAAAAAAAAAAGAGAAGAAAAAAAAATCACCAATTAAGCTGATACATGTGCCTCAAGAAGCATAAGTATTCATGCCTAAAGGTGAGTAATTAAAATAAAGTCCTTAGTTTGGGGCCTAATTCACTCGAATTTGAGTCCGCGGGGTGTTTTCTCACCTGGTGCCCTAAAGCCAACCGGTTGGGAGCCACCGACTTTAAGTTCGCTACATGGGTGGATTAGAAAGCCTAAGAAACTAAGAAATATAATATATGTATTAACACATCTAATAATCAATTAGTTAGGTATGAGGGTCTCAAGAAGCCTTGATACTTATACGAAAGAAAATTAGATGAGTTATACATGCCAAAAAAAAATATATATATATTAACACATCTAATAGTCAATTAGTTAGGTATGAGGGCCTCAAGAAGCCTTGATACTTACACGAAAGAAAATTAGATGATGTTATAAAAATAATAATGAGGCATGAGAGTCCAAGTTAAGGAATTCCTAGATTCACAAGGGTGCGTATGACTTTTGGTAACGAAAAAGACTATATTAGAAATTCAATTTTAATCCTTACCTAAAATGAATAACAATTGACTTTATAAAGACTAAGTTTGAAGAATGAATAAAAATGAGGATCCTAAAACTTATAGACTACTTAGTCTCTTCAATAATAATTCAAATATTTTCCTTTTTATGGATTTTGTGGGTGCAATCCGCTGAAAACCCTCACGAGACAACACTCGTCCTCTAGGGTAACCTAGGGGTTTAACGGCTTGTTGCACATGCTAAGTGCAACCGTGATTCCTACGAAAGTGAGTTAGGTTAGATTAACTTTTCTTTTCTTTTTCTTTTTCTTTATTTTTACTCGAGGACGAGCAAAAAGATAAGTGTGGGGGTGGGCCATATCACACAAAAATTAGAATATTAGATTAAGAATAGATCGTGCGAGGAATCAGTTCTAATCCGCGGTAGCAGGGCTATGCGGGTCGTGATCCTCAAGGAGGGACTGCGATAGAAGCGTTAAGCAAGTTTCTCTAAAAATTTATCTTTTTTAGTTAATTTGTTAGTCACGATGGTATTTACAAGAAAGTGGTATTTACAATGAGTTGTGGGAAAGAATATTGGAGAGGTGTGGATTTGATCTACAAAAAAGAAAAGAAAGAAAAGAATAGAAAACTAACCTTGGTGGAGAAAATATGCGAAACCTAACACTTTCTACCTTATTTCGGAGGCATTGAACGTATAAACCTGGGATCGAACTCAGTCCGTTGTCGCATTAGGTCATCAAGCCTTGGCAAGCATGAGTTGATACGCCTCGAGGAGGAGAACATCGCCATGGAATATCGTTGGAACCTACTAATCTTCGGTATACTTGTGGTTCGGTAAACGCTCGCGTGCTCGTCAAAGATCAACAAAAAGAACACAGTAGAAAAGAAAGAGAAAACAAAGAAAAGCAACGACATAAGAACAAAATAAAAATTACCTTTTTATTGATTACAATGGAAGAGAAGAGAATCATCTGTCGGTGTCACCCTCAACAAAGCCATCTCCCTCACTTACATAAAAATTACAAAAAGAAAAGAAAACCTAGAAGAAACCCTAAAAATCTGAACTTTGGCCCTTTGCTGGACGCTGGACGCTCTGTACGTTGCACTGCAGGGAATATTTATAGGTGCAGAAGGAAGTAGAGTCCCATCACAACTCCCCTACGAAATCTGGTATTCTGGATCAACTAGATTGCCGCGGAAATGCCGCGGTTCCGCGGCACTTTTGTGGCTTCTGGCCATGCGCTTTGGCGCGTGGCCTCTCCTGTCCGTCCATTTGGGCGCCTGCTTCTGGAAGTTCGATCCTGGCTCTAAATATTGGGATATGGATATAACTTGGAAATCAAGTTATCTAGATTTTGTATTCTCCCAATCTTTTATCCACGAATTTCCTTCTCATCTTTGGCTTTTATGCTCATCCTGCAAGAGTTTAGGGTTGGGTAGAATTCTATCCTTCCCTCATCTTTAATAATTGCAACTTTAGCCCTGGTATAATTGCACTTTGACAATTGATATTTGCACTTTGACTCTTGGGCTTCAAATATGGGCTTTTGGGCTTCATTAGGCTTTATTTATTATAAACATAATAATTCGAGGCCTGCACACAATAAATTACAAATTATTAATAAATGTGCAGAATTAAATGAATAAATATGAAAATGTGATGGTAAATATGATGATAAAATGCACTTTTGACTACCAATTAACAGACAGTATAACATATGCCACGTAAAGTAACAAGTATACAGGTAACATATATCGGATAAAGTAGCATGAACAATAACAAGATAGCATACAGGTATCAGGCATGTCATATGATTTATACAATAGTAGCAATCAGTACCACCTGGTATTACAATCACTCTCTTCCAGTGTCCCATACCACTGGCAATTCATACTGGAGCCCGCACTCCAGTCGAACCCATCCGGACATGGCCTACGGGTACCATTATCCAAACGAGAGTGACCAAATAACAAGTGTTCCTGACGTCACTATTGTGTATGCTGTTTTATTATGTTAATTGGAAACCCATGGTCGAGGAGTTCTTATCGGGTGGGTGTATCCCGTACATACCCGGGACAACGGCCTTATCAGATCCCTGGCTGCTGAGACCAGGGCCAGCCCGCTAGAGCTGTAATATGTAACATGAGTAACAGATGGTAGCCAGCACTACCCCGTCCCTACAGTGGGACGAACAATGGATCCAGACATCCACCTGATATGATCTAATCAACCGTCAAGTCTCCCCCATACCCAAGTTATCATTATTATCTGATATGTCAAGTATACAGTGTAACAAGAACACATACAATACATGATACGGGTAACATGATAACTGGACCAGAGCTCTGTTGATAGCATAGAACAATATAACGGGAATCAGGAACAATATAACGGGAGCAATATAACGGGATTAATAGATGTGGAAGTCTACATATCGCATATCAACAGCTCTCGTGTCCAGTAACGGGAAATCCGTATCAGTAACAGGAAATAATCATGTAACATGAATATGGTAACATGAAACAATAATACATATAATATGCACGGTGATCCATATGACAAGAATAATTAAATCATGTATGCACGTGTAACAGTGATATGCCGAGAATTCATGTAATGATGATAACGGTATAGGATATGACGGTATGCCGTGAAGTGGTGTACATGAATACGAACGTGAGACGTGTCATAGTATCTGTGCAATATGTACAAGTAATACCAATGGGCAGTGTCTAATATCATGTACAGTGAACTATCGTATCAGTGTAAGGATGATAGCAATAATATAACATACGGTGTCCTGTGAATTATAGTAACAGTATCTAGCATGCATGTCTAGTGACAGTGTCGTGTCATAGCGTATCTGTGGAACCGTATGCAGGTAACGTTACTGTGATACGATACATGATACGATAGTGTCCAAACATATGGTGACATAGTGGGCCGGATGTTAGTGGTCCATGAACATGACCTAATAGGTATCCAGTGTCACACTCTACGTCTATTTGGTATCCGACATATTTAAGTACAGTTTACAATGTTTTAATATGGTGTACCAATTAGGATTTACCGGTAATTAATAAAGCAACAAAGTTCAATTAATAGACTAAAAAGATAATTTATAAAATAAAAACACTCACAAACTGGCTGTAGGCCTGTAGCTCTCTTTCCCACGATCGCAACGGATCCAGAATCGTCCAAATCGGAGTCCGGATGCTCCAGATATCGCCCGAATACTAAATCATAATAAATAGGGTTAGATATGTAAATAAAAATATGAAATGCAAATATTGAATTGTACAAGGGGGTTTTCTGTAACATTACCTGTAATGGGTTTTGGAGCGGGTTCGGGCTCATAACGGGTCGGGTCTGGATCCGAGAACTCGAACCCATAACTGAAAGTAATGGGTAAAAGGGTTAATGGGTTTATGGGTGCTATACCCTACCCAATAAGGGGTTTATTGGGTTTGAGATTTACCCAAACCCAATTAAGGGAAAAGAAGCTCAGCAGCAGCCCTTGGCTGCTGCTGCTTGTCTGCGCCCAGGCCGGCCAGCACCCGCTGGCCGGCGGAGGAGGAGGCCCGCCGGCGGTGGCTCAGCCCAACAGGCCACAGAGAGGGTGAGAGGAGGGGGAGAGAGAGAGAGAGAGAAAGAAAGAGGGGGGAAGGAAAATGAACAGGGCAGCCTTTTGCTGCCCTGTGCTTGGCTGCACGCGCGGCCGCGCCTCCACGGCGGCCGCGCCGGCCACGGCGGCTGCGCAGGAGGTAGACCAAAACAGAGAGACAGGGATGGGAGAATAGAGAGATGGGGGAAAGAGAGATAGAAGAGAGAGAGAGAGAGAATTTAGAGAGAGAGAGAGTTTGTTTCAAGAGAGAGAAAGAGAGTGAGGAGAGTTTTAGAGTTGGGGGGAGAGAGAGAATTTAAAGAGGGAGTATGGCGGTGGATGGGTTAAGGCAGTGGAAAGAAGAAAAATCTGGAGAAGAGAAGAAAGGGAAAAAAAGAAAAAGAAAATAATATTTAATTATTATTATATTGGCCTAATATTTGACCATCTCCGAACAGTGCCCAAAAATTACAAAAAATAGAGAATATTACGCTGAGACGTAATATGAAAACGGTTTAAAGAAATTCTATCCGGTTTGTAAATTAAAAATCCCGGAGTGTCTTGCCGATACGGGCGACACCGGTTTGGCCGGATTTTCGATAAATTCAAAAAAATCCCTAAAAATACCCGAACGTAGAGAACATGATTCTAAGGCACAAGGTGAAAGCGGAATCGCAAAATACAACTCCATTTGTGCAATAAAAATCGTAGAGCCAATTATCGGTATCGGTCGACACCGACTACAGAGATTTTCCAAAATAATCCAGAAAAATGTTAGAAAAATCCTGAAAAATCTCAAATATTATAAAATGATTTTAGAAACTTAAATCGGCTCAATCGGACTACCACGGAGATCAAATCAATTTTGTACGTCGTATCGCGTACCGATACGGTAATACGTACACCGGGGATCAGAGGGTTACATTTCTCCCCACCTAACATAAAATTGCATCCTCGCAATTTCCATTCAGGTGTGAGAACAATATTTTCAACTCCAAAGCTTAAACGTTACGGGTCCACGACACTTCCGCTGCACACTCTGCTATGTATAAGGAACTCGAGATGGAGAAGTATGGTAGTGAACGAATCCTAACGGATGGGAAGCAAAACGATGCAAGGAAAATGAGAAGGAAATCAGATGTTTTGGTTGACAACTGGAAGGAAGGAAGGAAGACAAACGAATCAAGGAATGTATTGTCAAGGTCATGGTATTCTTGTACTCGTTGCTGGAATCCCCAAATTCAGATATAGATCAGTTAATCTGAACCGGGTCGTACTGTTGGTAAGAGCCCAAGGATTGACCCAGGTGGTGACCCACACCAGGTGTGAAACCTAGGCTCTGATACCACTATGTAACGCCCCGATCCTAAGGATACGGAGACGTTATGGCGACGTACATACGTGAGGTGAAAACACACTCACGCATACGTTAAGCCTCAGTACAGGATATAGCCTCCATATAGACAAGGGGTCCAGCAGGAAATAAGTACAAGAATACCTGCAGAAAGAGGTTAGTTATCATAACAGATATGAAAACATGGATAAATAAGATAACAGAAATAAAGCACTAAAATACCTATGAATAGTCCTGATGAGGAATCTCCCATGTGACTCCAAGGCACTCTCTGAAGCTATGGTAACTCGGATCTCCAATCTGGGCATGCAAACCCAGGGTCGTCAGAAAGCGACCTAGTGAGTGGTAAAATGAAGAAGGCAGGAATATACTATAATAATACAAGCACGATAATAAGATATAAGATATGATGTGGTAACAGTAATAAGCAGTAGAAAAATATAAATATGTAATCATTGGGTCATGTCTCTAATCGTGTCCAGGTTATCGAATAAATGGTGACGTGATAGAAATGAATATGCAGTGATGTAAATGAACATGCAGGTGGGCACATGCAATATAATCACTATACGGTGTGGTGTATATACAGTATTGATGTCTGCTATACAGAAAGCATAAGATATGCAATGCTAAACATGCATCGTATGCCATGTAATGCAGAATATGCGTCATATGCCATCACAGACAGTATAACATATGTCAGGTAAAGTAACAAGTATATAGGTAACATGATATCGGATAAAGTAGCATGAACAATAACAAGATAGCATACAGGTATCAGGCATGTCATATGATTTATACAATAGTAGCAATCAGTACCATCTGGTATTACAATCACTCTCTTCCAGTGTCCCATACCACTGGCAGTTCATACTGGAGCCCGCACTCCAGTCGAACCCATCCAGACATGGCCTACGGGTACCATTATCCAAACGAGAGAGTGACCAAATAACAAGTGTTTCCGACGTCACTATTGTGTATGCTGTTTTATTATGTTAATTGGAAACCCATGGTCGAGGAGTTCTTATCGGGTGGGTGTATCCCGTACATACCCAGGACAACGGCCTTATCAGATCCCTGGCTGCTGAGACCATGGCCAGCCCGCTAGAGCTGTAACATGTAACATGAGTAACAGATGGTAGCCAGCACTACCCCGTCCCCTACAGTGGGACGAACAATGGATCCAGACATCCACCCGATATGATCTAATCAACCGTCAAGTCTCCCCCATACCCAAGTTATCATTATTATCTGATATGTCAAGTATACAGTGTAACAAGAACACATATAGTACATGATATGGGTAACATGATAACTGGACCAGAGCTCTGTTGATAGCATAGAACAATATAACGGGAATCGGGAACAATATATCGGGAACAATATAACGGGAACAATATAACGGGATCAATAGATGTGGAAGTCCACATATCGCATATCAACAGCTCTCATGTCCAGTAACGGGAAATCCGTATCAGTAACAGGAAATAATCATGTAACATGAATACGATAACATGAAACAATAATACATGTAATATGCACGGTAATCCATATGACAAGAATAATTAAATCATGTATGCACGTGTAACAGTGATATGCCGAGAATTCATGTAATGATGATAACGGTAATAGGATATGACGGTATGCCGTGAAGTGGTGTACATGAATACGAACGTGAGACGTGTCATAGTATCTGTGCAATATGTACAAGTAATACCAATGGGCAGTGTCTAATATCATGTACAGTGAACTATCGTATCAGTGTAAGGATGATAGCAATAATATGACATGCGGTGTCCTGTGAATTATAGTAACAGTATCTAGCATGCATGTCTAGTTACAGTGTCGTGTCATAGCGTATCTGTGGAACCGTATGCAGGTAACGTTACTGTGATACGATACATGATATGATAGTGTCCAAACATATGGTGACATAGTGGGCCGGATTTCAGTGGTCCATGAACATGACCTAATAGGTATCCAGTGTCACACTCTACGTCTATTAGGTATCCGACATATTTAAGTACAGTGTTTATTACAATGTTTTAATATGGTGTACCAATTAGGATTTACCGGTAATTAATAAAGCAACCAAGTTCAATTAATAGACTAAAAAGATAATTTATAAAATAAAAACACTCACAAACTGGCTGTAGGCCTGTAGCTCTCTTTCCCACGATCGCAACGGATCCAGAATCGTCCAAATCGGAGTCCGGATGCTCCAGATATCGCCCGAATACTAAATCATAATAAATAGGGTTAAATATGTAAATAAAAATATGAAATGCAAATATTGAATTGTACAAGGGGGTTTTCTGTAACATTACCTGTAATGGTTTTGGAGCGGGTTCGGGCTCATAACGGGTCGGGTCTGGATCCGAGAACTCGAACCCATAACTGAAAGTAATGGGTAAAAGGGTTAATGGGTTTATGGGTGCTATACCCTACCCAATAAGGGGTTTATTGGGGTTGGGATTTACCCAAACCCAATTAAGGGAAAAGAAGCTCAGCAGCAGCCCTTGGCTGCTGCTGCTTGTCCGCGCCCAGGCCGGCCAGCACCCGCTGGCCGGCGGAGGAGGAGGCCCGCCGGTGGCGGTCCCGGCCGCCGGCGACGGCTCAGCCCAACAGGCCACAGAGAGGGTGAGAGGAGGGGGGGAGAGAGAGAGAGAAAAGAAAGAGGGAGGAAGGAAAATGAACAGGGCAGCAAAAGGCTGCCCTGTGCCTGGCTGCACGCGCGGCCGCGCCTCCACGGCGGCCGCGCCGGCCACGGCGGCCGCGCCGGAGGTAGACCAGAACAGAGAGACATGGAGGGGAGAATAGAGAGATGGGGGAAAAGAGAGATAGAAGAGAGAGAGAGAGAGAATTTAGAGAGAGAGAGTTTGTTTGAAGAGAGAGAGAGAAAGAGAGTGAGGAGAGTTTTAGAGTTGGGGGGAGAGAGAGAATTTAAAGAGGGAGTATGGCGGTGGATGGGTTAAGGCGGTGGAAAGAAGAAAAATCTGGAGAAGAGAAGAAGGGAAAAAAAGAAAAAGAAAATAATATTTAATTATTATTATATTGGCCTAATATTTGACCATCTCCGAACAGTGCCCGAAAATTACAGAAAATAGAGAATATTATGCTGAGACGTAATATGAAAATAGTTTAAAGAAATTCTATCCGTTTGCAAATTAAAAATCCCGGAGTGTCTCGCCGATACGGGCGACACCGGTTTGGCCGGATTTTCGATAAATTCAAAAAATCCCTAAAAATACCCGAACATAGAGAACACGATTCTAAGGCACAAGGTGAAAGTAGAATCACAAAATACAACTCCATTTGTGCAATAAAAATCGTAGAGCCGATTATCGGTATCAGTCGACACCGACTACGGAGATTTTCCAAAATAATCCAGAAAAATGTTAGAAAAATCCTGAAAAATCTCAAATATTATAAAATGATTTTAGAAACTGAAATCGGCTCAATCGGACTACCACGGAGATCAAATCAATTTTGTACGTCGTATCGCGTACCGATACGGTAATACGTACACCGGGGATCAGAGGGTTACACCCTTGCAATCCTCTAAGCTCCCTTAGATTCCTTGGAGGTTACATCTCCTGGACAGCGCGGACCTTTTCCAGATTTAAGTTCATTCCTTTAGATGTTATCATAAACCCTAGGAATTTACCGCTGGCTACCCCCAGGAAAGATTTGGTGGGGTTCATCTTCAACTGATGTGCCTGCATGATTTCAAAGACTGTCTTCAGGCCTGCTATGTGGTCGGCCTTGGCGCGGCTTTTAACTGCAATGTCATCGACATAGCATTCCACTATTTTACGCATGTGTTTGTGAAAAATTGCATTCATAGCTCTTTGATATGTTGCCCCCACGTTTTTCAGTCCGAAGGGCATGACAGTATAGCAATATACCCCCAGTGGTATCCTAATAGAAGTATGCTTTTTGTCATCAGGATACATTTTGATCTGATTGTGCCCTGAGAATCCATCCATGAAGGACATTCGCTCAAACCCGTACGTATTGTCAATCATGACATCCGTGATTGGGAGAGGGAATTCATCTTTGGGACAGGCCTCATTTAGATCGTGAAAATAAATGCAAATTCAGATCTTTTCATTTTTCTTCGTAACGGGGACGATATTGGCTACCCAATCAGGATGTTGCTCCTCTCTAATGAAGCCAGAGTCTATAAGCTTCTTGACTTCTAACTGGATTGCTTCTATTATTTTTAGACATAATTGTCACTGCTGCTGTTTGACTGGCTTCACGTCTGAATTAATGTTAAAGCGATGCATGGCCACCTGAGGATCAAGCCCGGGCATGTCCTCGTAATTCCAAGTGAAAACATCTATATACTCCCGCACAAGAGATATTAAATTTCTTTCTCGGAGGATGATAGGCTTTCGCTTATAAAGATGGGCTTGGCATTAGCCTCATCTCCCAGATTAATCTGGGTAACTTTATCTTTCGTGGGTGGTTCGCGTTGTTCAAAGCGAATATCCCAGAGAGTATTTAGATGTTTGATCCAAGGATCTGTATCAGCATTTCTTCATCTCCGTCTTCCAGGTGGCTTGTTGAAATCATGTATACTGAAAGTTCTCCGAAGAGGTTGCCGACACTAACGTCTGACTCCCACGATGACGTACCATATGAGTAGTTATGGTATAATAACTCTTCAGACTCAGAGGTTGACGGAATTGGAGTTGACACATAACCCAAACCCTGGCGAGTTCGATGGTAATAGTCAGGGGTCTTCCCTTTTGGAATGAAAGATCGGAGTATTGTTCTTCTTCATTTGCCGAAGTTCAAACCAGGACCATTTGTCAAGTCATACCCATGCTTTCCATCATTCTGAGTATATTTGGCTCATAATGAGTGAACTGAGGAGATTCGCTCTCGCTTTCTGACTCTTGGCGAGATATCAATTCGGACTTAATTTGTCCGAAAAGAATTGGTTTTTGGCCTTTGCGTCTTGCTGGGACCATAAATACTGATTCTTGCGCATCACTGACATCTTGGTACGTTTCGAAGGATGACTTCATTGGTACATGCAATGATGTCAGAGCATCCATTACCGACCAGGGGTTACTATCCACCTCGATACTAGTGTCTAATGGCATCGAATCAGAAGCAAACACAGAAAAGCAAGCCAAATTCAACTCTTCATTAATATACCACTAGCCTACATCATCGACGGTGTTATTAACATCGAGTTTATTAATGCTCGTTACAAGTAGATTTAATTCCCACATGCACTTTTCTTCTACCTCTGGCTCAGTGTCAGCTTCGTTACCAGAGTCTGGTTCTTCTAGTTGTGAATTCTCGTTTGTTTCCAGAGAGTCTTGGTACAGAAGGGAGTCTGTGAAATAGTTCTCTACGCCCTTGAACGGATGCCTTTCGACAATCAACGTTCGGACTTTCTCACTTCCATCAATGTACTTCATAACTTGATGGAGGGTGAAGGGGACGATGGAATTACGATGAATCCCCTAGCAGCAAATTGTACGAAGTGTCGGCGTCGATCACATAGCACGTCACTTCAGACTTTAGGTCCTCGATCTGACATTTGAGCTTAATTTTCCCCATTGGGCACGTACCATTGGCGTTGAAATCATAGATGGTAGTCTGAGTGGCGCTCAATCGGTGGGTGGGGATTCCTAAGTGCTACATGACGCGGCGAGACATGATGCTCAACGCGGATCCTGGATCTACTTGAATACGGCTTACTTCAGACGACCCAATATACCCTGTGATGTATAGGGGCCGATCATGTTTTTCCTTGACCTGCATGTCATCTGTTGTGAAGGTGATGCAGGGAGCATTTTGGGAGGCATGGAGGCAGTCCTCTTCACCTTCCTTCTGTGGTCTAATCAGAATCTGGGCCATGAAGACCTCAGCATCAGCTAGGACTTCCCTCAGAGCTTCTCTTGTTGACTTTGATAGCCTCAAAAGCTCGAAAGGGTGATTCTGATCGGGATATTGGCCAATTGAGCCAGGACGTCGAAGCGGTAAGGTGTTGTGGATCCTTCCGCATTGTCCTTTGGGAGAGCCTTAGAAAACTGAAGCTCTTTCTGCTTTTTCATCGATTGCTTTGCAGAGAGTTTGGCTGACTCTGTAGTGGGTTTAGGAGGGCCTGCCACCATCTCGTCATACTTCTTTAAATATGACTAACTCGAATGAGTTTCTACCACGAGTAGTTTATTAGGTTTTGTGGGAAGGATGATTGTTTCCTCTTCCGAGTCAGTTAGTAAGGGAACATCGATTTCGGCTTCCCAGGAAGAAGCGCATACCACGTTGCAGGACAAAGCTTTTGCTTTACCTTTGAACTTTCTAGAAGAAGTTTTATTAGTTGACTTCCTTTTGTTTTCGAGCAATTGTGCGAGCATCTGCTTGAGGGTATAGATAGATTCTTGTTAAGCACGAATCATATCGAATTGTTCCTTCTGGACCTGGGCTTGTTGTTCAAAGTGCCTGGCCGTCTCCTTAGGAGTATTTGTCATGTACGCAGAGGCTCCCTTCTCTATGGAAGAGTTCAAGGCCTGCGATTCTGCAACGGCGGAATGTGATTCATTTACTTCAATGCCCCGAGCTAGGGCACTGTAGTTGATCGGGCAACCGCACCAGTTCGAGTGCGAGTATGCCGATACACTCCTTCTGGTTCCGTGTCAGACTCCTCGGAGCTGACTGCTGGTTGTTTTCCCCTACTTTTGCTAGCCATATTTGCAGTGACTTCAGGATACTACATGTCAGAGAAGGTTCTCCTTCTGTAGGAGCGATACCTTTTGATTGATCGGGAGGCTGGGGTCATTCGTCTGAACGCCGACTGTTTGCTTGTATGTTGGTTGCAGCGGCATTCTGCGAGCATTGCCGTGATGAGCCGTTCACAGTAATAAGACGGAGTGATCTGATTAGCACTTCTTTTCTTTATCAAATAATCTCTTAGATCTGTGGGAAGGGGATCAAAGAGATTGGCCTCAGGTTGTCGAGGGCTTTTCAGCTTCTGAAAGTCACCCTTACGTCGAGAATATGAGACGTAGGGTTCAGAAATGCGGAGCTCGCGTTGTACAGAACAGGCCCAGCTCTCGTGTTTTGACTTCAAAACGTGGGTCTCGTGCCTCTGCTGAGTAGAGACGCGGACCTCACATTGCTGATTGTCGCATTTGGTCAGCGACGATTGAGATACGCGGGTTTTCTCACTTCCGCGTCTGGTTGTAGAGACACTGGTCTCATTTCTCTGAGAAGAAGCATAGCCCTTGCGCTGCTGAACGTTGTGTTGGGAAGTGGAGTTTTAAAAACGCAGGCCTGGTGGTCTTCACGTTTTGGTCTCCAAAGGCAAACTTCGCGCGTTTGACGTTGTTCAGGAAAAACGCGGGCTTGAGGCTCGCATTTTGTATCTGCTGGACAGGTAATTGTTCCAGCTTCTCGCACCTATAGTTGACGCGCACATTGTCTTTGTCCTCGCTCAGCGTTCCAGTTACGCCGTACGGGTTGATGGGAACCCCCGGTGACCTGGAACTGAGGAAGAGGACGGGCATGAACGGGCTAAATATCAGCAACGTTAACCTCGCGGGTCTCATGGGAGACATTTATGCGGGTGCTACGTGTGATATGATTAGCCACGACACTCTTCTTGTCAGTCGTATCTGAAGGGATCTCAGAGTGCACTGGAGAGCGGGTCCCGAGGAGACCTTGCGGTACTGCCGCGCTTTCGGGCTCTTGGAGCCGGAAGAGAGGAACTCTTCATACTTTGCCTGGATGAACTAAATAATGAGTGATTCGACCATTTTTTCATGTAGGTTTCATCACCTTGCGCCTCATCGGTAGAGAAAGAAGTCCCCAGTGGAGTCACCATCTCTTGTTTGGTGGGAAAATTCGTGATCGAGGAGTAGATTATATATTTAATTGCAAAGAAAATTACAGCGGACCAATTATCCGATTACAAGAGAGGGGAGATATTTAAGCTCAAATCTCTCCTTTGTTTAATACCGGGTTCTTGATGTGGCGATGAAAAGTGAATCTTATTTTCCATTGACCAGGTGAACGTCAGGACCTATTGGGAATCCTCTCTTTGGATGGTGGACGAAGCAGCACAGCTTCTGTCCAATAAGAATCTCAAAGAGACTTTAGATAAAAAATAAACTTGAACTCAGTAAGTTGTTAGAAGAGTTGAACTCTCTCTTTCTTTTCAGCTGGAGATCTTGGTACTTCTACGGCTTACAACCGAAGTTCTTTTTCTTTTACCAAGAATTTTCTGACCCCTCTTCTATAGCAAACTTAGCTACTTATAGAGGTTTCAATGGGGTGAACGTGTCCCCTAAAAACACTCCATAATGGGGGTTAACTCTCTCATTACGTGGGCAGTAATTGACCCAGTAATGAGGGTAGTTATAACCGAGACGCGGGTTTTGAGAATCGCGTCTTGTTGCTGAAGTAATGCTTGAGAGATGCGAACTTTCAATTCTGCGTTAAGCTTCAAGTGAGACGCGGGTTTCAAGCTCTGCGTCGGGTACTGCAATAATGCTGAGACGCGGCTTTCATGCTCCGCGTCTTGGCCCTTGCAGTGATGTTGAGACGCAGGGTTCAACCCTCGCGTCTTGGTGCTGCGCTGGTAGCGATGATTAGCCTTACGTCTGGGGTTTGGATTCTACTTTTTGATGACTTATCTTCAGTGATATTTAGACAGCCTACATCGGGGCACCATCCCAAAAGACTAGCCTTCTAGGTGGAGTAATCCAAATCCTTATATATCCAAGACCATCTCCTTGTTTAGCCAATGTGGGACTATTTATTTGCACAAATCTTAACAATCTCCCGTCAAACATAGAGTCCAGACTTGCGTCTTAATCGCTGAGCTGTGCTTCATTGCACTATGCTTTTCCGTTTGCACCTGTGGCGGAGCCTGTGCCTGCGCCCTTTTCGCTGTACTGCGCTGCGCTGTGCCTTTCACTGCACCTGTGCCTTTCACTGTACCTATGCCTGTGCCTTAACCTGGGACTACGCCATCCACTCTTGGGGATCTTTCCACACATGACTAAGTTTGGGGCATGACTCTAGTACCATTTGTAAGGACTCGGGGCACTATCCCAAAAAACTTGTCTTCGAAGTGGCGCAGGTCAAATTCTTATATACTCAAGATCATCCATTGTATAACCAATGTACGGCTATTTGTTTGCACAAATCTTAACGGATTATAGTTTGACCCAACAGCTTGCTAGCTTGTTTCAAATTAACAATATTAAAATTTTTCAGAATTATATTGATTGCTGAAAAGTTAAACAACCCCACCCCAAAAATAAATAAATAAAGAAATTAATCACTATCTTTATGAGGAGAAGATCTATTAGCAATTGAAACAAAAATGATTACTAAGTATCTTCCTAAAATTCGATAAACAATTAAGATAATTTGTCATAAGATCGGTAACCCCAAATCTAAAAACCCGAGTTGAAGACTAAGTTGAGTTAGAAAGCAAAGCATGTGGGTAACAAAAAAAAAATGTGGTGGGTTAAAGCATTTTCTAGCACAACCTTATCTTTAGAATATTATTGCAATACCTGTGTCAACTCAGACATTAAAAATTAATTTGAGAATCATGATAACAGTGAGACATATTCTGAGTCTTAATATTAGAATCACTTTAATAAGGAAATGATCTAACTTTACGTAGCCGATAAGAACAAACGATGAGAAGAAGCTAAGCAAACATCATAAGCACTCACAAGTTTTGAAAAAGCAAATAGGTCAAAGCTCTATATGATTTGAGGAAGAGTGTTGGACCAAACTATGACTCTACATTATGACTAAATGAATCTCTCGTTGAAGAAGAAAGCATCAATGACAATTAAAAATAAAAAATAGAAGAAAAAAGAAAAAGAAAAAGAAAAAAGAAGAAGATACAGACAAGGATTTAAATGTTGTTTGGCAATGCACACAACCATGGATGATGAACATTACTTTTCACTTTGATTAATAGGAATTTCTTTGATTTAAGACCAAATTATATACTTATTATCTCATACAAATATAAACCAAATTAAGAAGAATATCTCTTACCGAAGACAATATGGCAGATCCGATCAAGGAGAAAATAAAAGATATGACAAGAATTCAAAAAGATACAAACATATTGTAGAGACAAAATATTCAAGGGGAAAAAAAAAAAGAAACAAGTCAGCTTCCTTTGCCTACATGTTTAAAGACATGAAACTTTCTACATAGAAAGTGGCTTCGAAGCTTGTTGTCCTAACATAAATCTCTTCAAAACTCCTGCTTTTTGGATTATAACAGAAAAGGTCACCCAACTGCACAACAACCCTTCCATCCTCCTCAATCGCCAAAAGTTTGACAATATTACCACACCTCAATGTCGAGATATCAATGCTATAATCCTTAACCCATGGGTTATGCTCGTCATCTTTGCAGTGATCCTTAAGCAACCATATCTCGAACCTCTTACAGGGTACCAAGCATGTGAGACAGAGCACCCCCGCCGCCTGATTCAAAGAAAAGAATGATGTTACCTCATTTGGATGGAACTCATCTGCCTTTGGAAGCGGAAGCTTCGACCACTCTTCTTTCTCGAGATCAAATCGAAATATGCAATAATACGTCTCGTAAAAACGTTTTATCATAGCATAGACGGACCCATCAATCATGGTTATGTCATCTTGGAGATCGAGCTCATCAAGGGTTTTGACAGGACGCCAGCTGTTGGATCTGCCAAGAGTGAAAACCTCGCACGCAATAGAAAATTGGGCAGAACATGTGAAACGGAAGACCTTGTACTCTGATGTGGAAGCAACATATCCAAACGCCACCTTTTGATGGAACCAGTCGAAGCTGGATGATGAGCTCTTTGGCAACGTGATCTCTTGTCTCGTGGCGGGGTTGATTATGTAAACATCATCTGTGTCGTACATACACACTAGATCCGTGCAAGTGGGGACGGTCAGCAACGGCCAGAGGAGCCCCTCTGAATCGGCGCTCTTGAACAAGTACTCTAGAGATTTTTCCCTCTTGTGATCCAGTGAGTAGTGCGTGTAGTCGTGCATTGTGGTTAGAAAAATGAGAGGGTTTTGCTTTGATCCTTGGTGATGGGATCTCTGAAAGGACGGGTCGGAGATGAGAGTTGACCATGACTTTGAGATACAGCAGAATCTGAGAAGAGACTTCACCCGAAGCCGTAGCAGGATCTCAATGATGATATCAGAGGGCAGTGTTTTCACTGCATTTTGATGTTCTCTTCTTGCAGCCTTGCTTCTGGACTCCATGATCCAAGACGCTAAACAAAGAAAAAAATAAGCTGTGCAAATAAGAAACAATCGAGTAAAGGAAGATGAAGAATTTATTTACTTATTTATCTTAAAGATTTGAACCAGCATCAGTGCTTAATATATAGGGAAAACAGATTCCTACTCCTATTGAAATTCTGATGCGATAGGATTTTGTTTTTTATTATAAAAGAATTCAAAGTAGATGGGTTTCCTTTAAATTGTTGATGAAGTTTTTTCAACTCTTATTCCCAGACGGAATCAATCAACATTATATAATTACAATTACTTTGAAATTGTAGAATATTTAAGAGGAGTTAGAGCATGATTAGGATTAACGTAGCAGCATATAGTAGGTCTGAAATTTGATTCCATCTCAATCTTTTTTACTTGTAAAAAAAAAATTATTAATTTACTAGTATATGTCCAAATTATATGTTTTTGCTTTGTTTGAGAGGAAAAAATCTTTGGTGGCAATCAACACTCATTAAGCTTTTGTAATAATCAAAGAAAGCCTGACTAATTTGATCATCGTCATTTATAATACAATTATCTACTACCTCCAGATAAGGAATAAAATTAAACTTCCTATTCTGAAAAAAAGAAGAGTTGCCATCCCCTTACTAATGTCAAGGCTTCTTATTAGGATCCTTATTAATTGGGATTCCTTAATATTAGAAAAAGCAAGGTTCTTTGTAATGAATTTTGATGGATGGTTAAATACAGTCCATGGAGGCAAACCCCAGCCTGTTGTAGATATGGGTTCATAAAAGAGGCTAGAGTAGAACTTGGGTTGGGGTTCCCTGGACTATATGAGGTGGTTTCTTTCCTTCCAGAGGACAATTCATATTGCACTGGCCAGAACTTATTTGTAACCTTCAAACTGAAAAGCTAGATCAGGCCTTGTTGTAGATTAAACAGGTGCATTTTCTACATACTTGCAGCAGCTGCTTCGTGCTTCACATAGCAATGTAGTGTCATCCACAGTTTAACATGGATATCTTGCAGGAAAAATTACTAGTCCCTCTGGGTCCCCTGAGTTTGTAAGACTAGCATTGGTTGTTTGTGGTTGAGATCATGGTGCATGGAAGTAGTCATTTAACCAAACAAGTTCATTCAGTAATGAAATATGGCTTCTATCTACATGTAGTTTTCAAACTATCTGAATGAGCATCGCCTGTTTGGATTATCTTTCACTAGGAAGATCATCGTACATATAATGATGCAGTGCCTAAAAAAATGTGGGAACAGCTAACCCTCCAGTTTTAGTTGATGAGATAGACAAGGTATACTTCTGTTTCATTCATACTGGATCATCATGAAAACTAATTTGATTTTAATCTTCTAAAATAGTTATATTACAATATCTGTCACACCCCGCTTCCCAAATACGCGGAAACGGAGTCGCGACGAGAGTCGGAGACGTATATACGCGAGAAAAATACCCCACATATATACGCTAAGCCTAAAGTAACCTAAACAAGTTATAAATCAGAACCATAATAATCAACGATCACTGCAATAATACATATAAAGGCTACACATGATCTCAAATGAAATAAGAAATAGAATAAAAGCTAAGTGTGATATACATGAATCAAAAATAATAGCAGGAATAAAGAAAGAAAAGAATACCAGAATCAAAAGAGAGAGAAAAAGAAATAAAAAGAAGAAAGAAAGAAGAATGCATTAAAGAAAATAGTTAAAATATCAAAAAAATAGATAAAAATATAAATAATATTCTACAATACTTCTACTTTCTAAGATAAAAATTTTATGTAAGTACCAATACGAAATTAAATCAAATCACCCACTTTAAACCATTTCTCCTTAATGGTAAATCTAGGCCCGTTAAGTATTTTAATGATTTAAGGCCTATTAAAAATCTAACAAAAATTAGAAATTGGTTTAAATTAAACCTACTAAATTCACTAAACCTAAAGAATCATATCTCTAACTCCCAAACTAATTAATCAAGATTTAAACTCCTTAAAATATCCTTTTAAAAATCTAACAATTCCTATTGAAATAATTTATGTAGATTTATTGGGATCCTAGAATTTCAGTGCTTTGGATTGTGTTCAAGTTCAGGTGAGTGTTTCACTTTGTTTAATTTTATTAAATTCTATTTTATGAGTGTTTCTTTTCTTTGTGTAATTTTATTTTGTGAGTGTTCTCTTTCTTCTTTAAGTAAATAAGAATTTTGTGAGTGTTTTACTTCTTTGTGTAATTTTAATTAATTTTATTGGTGAGTGTTTTCTTTTCCTTCTATAATTCTATTTTGTGTTTACTTCTTTGTTAAATTTCATTTAATCGTGTTGTGAGTGTTTGCTTTTGTCTTTTTCCTTATTTACCATTGTCAATAAATACTTGTGTTTTATTTTTATCATTCAAGTGACCATTTGAGATATTTTATTAGTATTATCACTTGTATCACTTCATGAGATATTAGTGTTCGTTCACCTTATTTGTGTAGTTGATATGAGCTTGTATTGGAATCATTTCATGTGTTGGTGATCCTTGATGTTTGCTTAGGTCTAGTATTGATATACCGTAACCCAGACTTGACCTTGTTACTGATATAGCTGTCATAAATCTTAGGATGAACATGAAAAACACCTAGAGGGGGGGGGGTGAATATGTGTTAATGCTAATCTAATGATCTTTTTAAAAAGTATGTATGTATGATGCAAACGGTCACTCAAAACAAGAAATTGAAGCCGAATTCTCCGTGAAGGGCTCTAGAACTTCTCCTCTTTGATTCCTCTAGATTATGAGTTGAAACGCGTAATTGCTTTCTTGTCGAGATGAGTAAAAACCGAAAAATGCAAATGAATGAAATTGGAGCAATAAAGAAGTGCAAGCAAGAAGTATCACAAGATAAAATTGTAAAGCAATGAAAAGCAATAAGAAACCAATCGCAAACACAAGTAATTTGTTACGAGGTTCGAGCCACCGCTCTACGTCCCCGCCTTCACCACCGTGAAGGATTTTCACTAAATCCACCAAGGAAATTACAAGAGGTCTACACAAGACCGGAGTACCGAACTCCTACCAATCCAACCTCTACACAAGAGGGATCTCAACACCAGGAACTACAAGTAACAAAGTGATCAAAAAGACCACAAACTTCTCTCTTACAACTCCTTATAGAATGGGAATGATTTTTGGCTCAAGAAGTGTAGTGAGAAAAATTCAGTTGTAAAGAGTAAGAAAAGAGCTTGAAAAACTACTGAAAAACTTAAACCAAGAATTCACTTTAGAATTGAGAGCTTTGAAAACTTTTCTTCTCTTTTGAAACACAAAACAATGGGTATTTTTCATAATTTTAACAAAGGACCAATGCCAACTATTTATAGGGATTTGCCATGAGCAAATCATCATTTAAACTAGGTTAATAGGTCAGGAATTAGCCTCCAAAATTTCAGAGATAGCTGTCATAAACATCTCAATCAAATCAGAAAATCAGATTTCAAAAACTAGTCGTTGGGGCAGTTTGGCGGCTGTCGGTCGACCGGCCTGGTCGACTGACAGCCCAACTGGCAACTAGCCGTTGGACACGGTCGACCGGTCGGTCGACCGGAGGCTAAACAGAAAACAAATCTTTGTTCTGTCGGTCAACCGGCCCAGTCGACCGACAAAACCCGAGAGCAAGGGTCAGTCGGTCGGTCGACCGGTCCGGTCGACCGGCAGACGTGCACAAACGTGCACGCCAAAGACACAAGGCCCGGTCGACCGGTGCGGTCGACCGATCAGGCCTGAAATGGATCCGGTCGACCGCCCGGTCGACTGTTGGGCCTGAAACAGCATTTTTATAGGAAAAATTTTGAACTTAGAAAAAATTTAAAATAATTTTGTACAGCTATATGATTAAGTAGCATGCTATAAGGGTTGGTATACATGACATAAACAAGATGTAAAAATATAAAATATTTTGAGTCATGTATATCAAACAAGACATGCACCTAAATCAATTAACCAAAACAAAAACCGTATTTTGAAAAATGAAAGTGTGTGTGTGTTTTCTTGAGCCAACTTATCATAACCTCATTCTTTAACAAACTAATTCTTACAAAGGTTCTAGGTGACTACAAGGTCTTCAAATGGGCTTCTCCATATGCGATGTTGAATAGCTTGAATCCCTGAACCCGAAATGAACCAACTTGAGTCAAAAATACCTTCCTTTAGGGAAGACACTTCTTGAATCCTTAGAACCCTGAAACACACTTAAACACTAAAATATGATTAGTACAAATAACTATATATGTTTTGTAATCATCAAAACTCAAATACCGGGTGATTGTAACCTTGGGCCAACAATCTCCCCCTTTTTGATGATGACAAAACATATGAGTTATTTAACAAAAAATGAGAAAAATGGGAAAGGAGCTTGGAAGCTCCCCCTCAAAACATGCTATATATATAAATGGCTATATATATGAATGAATAGTGAAAACAAGAACTCAGCATAAAAAGGACATAAGAGTTTAACTCAAAACATAACTCAAAGATCAAACTTAAAAACTTCAAAACTCAAAACTCAAAGCTTAAAAACTCAAAACTAACTCAAAGCTTAATAACTCAAAACTCAAAACTCAAAGCTTAAAAACTCAAAACTCAAAACTAAACTAACTTTTTCTCCCCCTTTTTGTCATACATCAAAAAGGGTAATTTTTTAAAAAAAAATTTCATGAGTCCATAACACAAACATTCAATTCTCCACAAATAAAAGAAAATCTAGTATAGTCTAGTGGTTTTGTAAAAATATCGGCAAGTTAAAAATCGGTAGAAACATAATCAATGTCAATGTCACCTTTCTCATAATGATCTCTAAGAAAGTGATACCGAATGTCAATGTGCTTAGTTTTACTATGTTGATTTGCATTTTTAGTCATATGAATAGTACTAGTATTATCACAAAATTTCTTAATATGGTCAAAATGCAAATCATAGTTAAGGAGAGTATGTTTCATCCAAAGGACTTGTGCACAACAAGCCCCCGCCGCAACATACTCCGCCTCGGCGGTTGAGAGGGCTACCGAATTTTGTTGCTTGGAAGACCATGAAACAAGACAATTACCGAGAAATTGACATGTTCCACTAGTACTCTTCCTATCCACTCTACAACCCGCATAGTCGGCATCCGAAAAACTCGTCATGGAAAATTGTCCGGTGTTCGGATACCACAAACCCATTTCAATTGTGCCTTTAAGGTATCTAATAATGCGTTTTACCGCAATCAAATGAGACTCTTTAGGACACGATTGAAATCGAGCACAAAGACATACACAAAACATAATGTCCGGCCTATTAGCCGTTAAATACAACAAGCTACCAATCATGCTACGATAAAGCTTAATGTATACACTTGTATCTTGTTCATCCTGAAATTCACCTAGAGGGGGGGTGAATAGGTGATGGCTAATCAAATGGTTACTTAATGACAAATATTGCGGAAGTAAAAACTATTATGACCTAAATTAAACTTATTACACTAAACACCAAGTTTAACACAAGAGTGTAGCCGAATTCCCCGTGAAGGGCTCTGGACTAACTCCTCTAAATTCCCCTTGAATGGGTTGAGGTGCCGCGTTGGCTCTCTTGGTTGAAAACTAGTGTTAGCAAGCAAACCCAAGCAAGTATATCAATGAGAGCACAAATGTATATCAAGCATATAAATGTAAAAACAATATAAGCATGCAAGATATAAACAAGGAGACAAAGAGAGAAAGAGCAATCGCAAACACAAGAGATTTGTTTCGAGGTTCGAGCACACTTGCTCTACATCCCCGCCTTCGACACACGAACGATTTCCACTATGCTTGATCCCAATGGATCACTCCTCGGTGCCTCAACACCTACAATCCCTCGGACTCCCTAGTCCCGTACACACGCAAGCCCACTAGCTTGCCGAGGCCGCACCTCAAACCAAGAGTTCACACACGAACTCTAAAGCACCGCGAACACACTTGTCCTCCTCCTCAAAGAACAATGAACAAGTCTTTGGTGATCACAATACTTTGATCACCTAAAAACAATCTCACTACAACACTCCTATAGAATGAATAGACAATGGATAGCTCAAGTGTTTGTGTGAGAAAACAAGGAAAGAGATGGTGGAGGAAAACTCAAGAAAATCTCTTTTAACACTCTTGATAAAAACCCCCTTTTGATTGGAAGTATTAGCTCTCTATTTAGTGGAGAAAAAACTCTTTTAATGAAGTAGGAAAAACTGGCTCAAAGTCCACTAGAAATCTTGGTGAAAAACAATGACCAAACCCCCAAATTTATAGGCTTAGAAAAACTAGCCGTGGGGTCTGTCAGGCCTAACGGTCGACCGTCCAGTCGACCACCAACGGTCAGATTTCCGACCGTTGGAGCTAGGTCGACCGCCCAGATACAGAGAGCAAGGCTCTCTGGTCCGGTAGACCGTCCGGTCGGCCGGCCCACTGTGCGGCCAGACGTGCACAGCTCTGTGCACGTCGGCCGACCGCAAGGTCGACCGGCCCTTGGTGCGGTCGACCGCACAGTCGACCGACCTGGCCTGTCAGCCAGCTCTGGGTCAGAAATGTTTAAGGGATAAAAACTTAGTCTTTTTGATTGAAATAAAATCCCATAAAATACTGAAAAATCTACAAAAATAGTTTTACCAATATAATTTGATAAACAAACATGCTTGCACAAAATCAAGGCATGTTATAAAAGATTTGGACTATTTTTGTAATATGAAAATATTGGCTCAATTGAAAACTTGTATTTTTCTAAAACTTGTTTTCCAAACTTCTTCATGATACAAAAACAAGATATTTTGAATTCATTAAAGCATAGTGTGTATGGATATGATCCACTACACAAATAAGATATCTATGTTTTTGACATTAAGCATTAAACATGGTTTTAGTTTCAAAAGACATGTACATGAGAAACACCAAAAACCAAAATAGTATTTTTCAAAATGAAAGTCTTTTCTAAATCTGAAAATTCTTTTATGAAAAGACAACTAAATCAAGAGTGTGTGTGTGATATATACTTGAGCAATCCACCAACTATTCTATCCTTTACATTTTAACTAAAACAAAAATCTTATACCTAGATACAAGTCTTCATCTTCTTAAAGTCTTCACTTGAAGCCTTCTCATCTTCTAGACTTGGTCCAAACACGATCCAACGAGCTCAACTCTTGATGTGGTCTTTATGCATAGGCTCGTGAATCAACCGGTGCTAGCTCCAAAACTTGACTTTAAATCCTTTATTGAAGCTATGCACCTACTAAGATCTTGATCATGAATCTGTCACTAATTAAACACAAGATCATTAGTACTATAACTACATGAGTTGATCATCATCAAAACTAGAGTGATGGGCCTTTGGGCCAACAATCTCCCCTTTTTGATGATGACAAAACTCATGAAGTTATATATGCATGGATTAAAGTAAAGCCTCAAAGAAGCTCCCCCTTAACTCATGCATAACACAAAATAATAAGATATGCAATGAAGCTCATAAATATGTATGCAAATCTAGGAGATAAACATGCTAGCAAGCATAAAACAAATCAAATTCTTTTTCTCCTATTTGCAAAACAAAACATATATGCATAAACAATTCTTTTTCACAAAACATGCATATAAATCCAAAATCTTTCTCCCCCCTTTTGTCAATCATCAACAAAGGGGTAAAAACACAATCAACAAAATTCTTCTCCCCCTTTTTGTCATAAACAAAGAGATCAATAAGGGGTAAAATCAAAACAATAAAAGGTTATATGCGATATACATTCATGAAGAGGAAGACGGTTAAGTAACTTCCCTACACATATAAATTACATGAAAGAGGGATGACAAGCCATAATTCACATAACGTATAATATGTAATGCATAAGAGGAGATGTGAAGCTCCCCCTACACACGTGTATCACATAAAGAAGAGTTGTCAAGCTCCTCAATACTAGATACACTCATCATGAATCTATATGTAGAAGAGATGTTAAGCTCTCCTTGCATATAGGCAATACAAATCAAACCATTTTTAATACCAATTGCATATAGGCAATACAAAGCAAGCACATGAAATTTATATATATATATATATATATATATATATATATATATATATATATATATATATATATATATATATATATATATATATATATATATGAAAATGATAATTCCAATTTGAGAATTAGAGCATACATATATAGAAAACAAAATATGAGTATATACAAAAATATTAATTTAGATACCAATTGAAAAGATGCAATGATACCAATTGAAAATGACAATGTAAATCAAGTATATAACTCATAACCTACCATCCCTTTATATGCTCAAGATAAAAGATTTTCAATTAAGCTTATAAGGCATACTCACCCATCCATCCGCCCATAATGGGTAGAGTTGTCAAAAATAGATTTGAAAATATTTTAGCATTGAAAATCACTACCAAATGAAGAATAATTAACTAGTTAAAGATAATTTTTGAAAAACTAGTTAAAGATCCTTCAAAACATGAAATCAAATCAAATGTTATTCATGAATCATACCAAATACACAAGAATTGACACTCGAATCGATAAAGCTCAAAAATATGTTCATGAAACAAAATCATGACAAAACAAATAAAGTGTGAGTGTTCAAAAGTCATGTAATTAGCATTTCATGAAAATAGGCAACGAAGCTCAAATGAAACAAGAATATCATTTTATCAAACATGAAAAATTCATTTTTCATTTTAAAACAAACTTTAAGGTATATGTATGATTTATCCAAATCTAACAATATGCATACATATCCCAAACATAAAAGAGTCTATTAAAAGTATTTGCATGAAGGCAAGAGACTCATGGGTATACATGTATATTTATTAGATTTGAATAAAAATTACATATACATGAAGTAAACATGAAAATAGGCAAAAATAAGTATAAATGAGAGAATCATCAAAACTAACATATACATGTGCATAAAGTGGGTACAAATGAGCATGAAGTGCAAACATATATAAATCAATTTGTTCTCACTATTTGTACATGTATAAATACAAGTTTTGATAAAAACTACATTTAAACTAGTATTCACCACATGAAGCACAAAACTCATAAAAACATGAACATGCTATATGATATCATGAAAAATAAAAGCATGTACATAAATTAAGAGTTTAGAAATAGTTACCAACTGGGGAACTATGTTCCAAATCTCCAAACATGGTGGTTGTCCCACCAAAACTCCTTGATAGCGGTGCATCAAATGTATGTCCTTCTCGTCCTTGCAACCACCACCAAGGCACCATCTCTCTCACGTCGTGTGAGAGCCCTCACCTACATCAAATATACAAGGTGGGGGTTTTGGTACCCATTTTCTTTTGGGTCCTTGAGGGTTAGTCTTGTAAGGAACCCAAAAGTTTTTCTTATTAGAAAAATTTAAAGAATTAATCTTATCATAACAAAATTTTGCTAAATGGCCTTTGCGGCCACAATGTGTACATTTGTACACCTTAGCATGCATATGAGTATGTGTGTGATCATGACGTGCAAATAGTAAATATGCATGATATGAATGATGTGCATGAATATTTGGAACTTGTTTCTTTGAAAACAAGGTTTCCAATTTCTTATGGTTAAATGCACATGTGCTCAAGGTTGAGCTCAAACAATCCATTTTATTTTTCAAAACATTAATCTCACTAGTGGTGGCATGTAAAGCATGGTGAGATAATGAATCATTTTTCTTTTTCTTTTGAAAAACATTTTCTTTTTCTTTTTCAACAAATTTTCTTTTTAAAGAGTTATTTTCTTGCAAAACAATTTCCTTTTGTTTTTCCACCAAATCCATTTCATTTTTCAAAATAGTGTTCCCTTCACATAAATCATTTAATTTGGACATCAAGGAAACATTTTCATTTTTCAAAAGCTCATTTTCTTTTTCAATGCATGCAACCTTATTTTCTAATGATTCTTTTTCATTAAGCATGCAATCAAATTTCTTTTTCAAATTTTTATTATCTTTTCTTAGCATGTCATATTTTTTAAGTAATTTTTGACAAAAACATGTAAGCTCCTCATATGACATATCATTATCTTCATCTATCTCGGATTCGGTAGTTACCTCAAGGGGGTTATCCCCTTGGATCATATAGCACACGTTGGAGGCGTCGCTTCCAACGTCTGAATCGTTCCCGGCATAATATAGATCTTTTTCGCCAAGGGAGGTGATGATGTTCCAAGTTACAAAAGCCGAATCAATGTTAGCAACCCTAAATAAGTAATCATCATTTAGGGTACTCTTCAAAGCATTTAGGGCTTTTGTATTAGCCTCAATATTCTTACCATTTAAACAATATGAATCACTAGTGATGGCAAGATAAACATGAATGCCTAGGGCTTTGAGGTACAAAGACATCTTAACCTTCCAAATTTGGATATTAAGAATGTCAAAAGTGGGTGGTGACATGAAGTCCATGGTGTGTGTACAAAAATAGTGATTAGCCTAAAATGAGGATCTTTAACTCTAGGTTGTAAGACCTAAATCAGAGTACCAAGCTCTGATACCAATTGAAATTCACCTAGAGGGGGGGTGAATAGGTGATGGCTAATCTAATGGTTACTTAATGACAAATAATGCGGAAGTAAAAACTGTTATGACCTAAATTAAACTTATTACACTAAACACCAAGTTTAACACAAGAGTGTAGCCGAATTCCCCGTGAAGGGCTCTGGACTAACTCCTCTAGATTCCCCTTGAATGGGTTGAGGTGCCGCGTTGGCTCTCTTAGTTGAAAACTAGTGTTAGCAAGCAAACCCAAGCAAGTAAATCAATGAGAGCACAAATGTATATCAAGCATATAAATGTAAAGACAATATAAGCATGCAAGATATAAACAAGGAGACAAAGAGAGAAAGCAATCGCAAATACAAGGGATTTGTTTCGAGGTTCGAGCACACTTGCTCTACATCCCCGCCTTCGACACACGAAGGATTTCCACTATGCTTGATCCCAATGGATCACTCCTCGGTGCCTCAACACCTACAATCCCTCGGACTCCCTAGTCCCGTACACACGCAAGCCCACTAGCTTGCCGAGGCCGCACCTCAAACCAAGAGTTCACACACGAACTCTAAACCACCGCGAACACACTTGTCCGCCTCCTCAAAGAACAAAGAACAAGTCTTTGGTGATCACAATACTTTGATCACCTAAAAACAATCTCACTACAACACTCCTATAGAATGAATAGACAATGGATAGCTCAAGTGTTTGTGTGAGAAAACAAGGAAAGAGATGGTGGAGGAAAACTCAAGAAAATCTCTTTAAACACTCTTGATAAAAACTCCCCTTTTGATTGGAAGTATTAGCTCTCTATTTAGTGGAGAAAAAACTCTTTTAATGAAGTAGGAAAAACTGGCTCAAAGTCCACTAGAAATCTTGGTGAAAAACAATGACCAAACCCCCAAATTTATAGGCCTAGAAAAACTAGCCGTTGGGGTCTGTCAGGCCTAACGGTCGACCGTCCGGTCGACCGCCAACGGTCGGATTTCCGACCGTTGGAGCTAGGTCGACCGCCCAGATACAGAGAGCAAGGCTCTCTGGTCCGGTCGACCGTCCAATCGGCCGGCCCACTGTGCGGCCAGACGTGCACAGCTCTGTGCACGTCGACCGACCGCAAGGTCGACCGGCCCTTGGTGCGGTCGACCGCACGGTCGACCGACCTGGCCTGTCAGCCAGCTCTGGGTCAGAAATGTTTAAGGGATAAAAACTTAGTCTTTTTGATTGAAATAAAATCCCATAAAATACTGAAAAATCTACAAAAATAGTTTTACCAATATACTTTGATAAACAAACATGCTTGCACAAAATCAAGGCATGTTATAAAAGATTTGGACTATTTTTGTAATATGGAAATATTGGCTCAATTGAAAACTTGTATTTTTCTAAAACTTGTTTTCCAAACTTCTTCATGATACAAAAACAAGATATTTTGAATTCATTAAAGCATAGTGTGTATGGATATGATCCACTACACAAATAAGATATCTATGTTTTTGACATTAAGCATTAAACATGATTTTGGTTTCAAAAGACATGTACATGAGAAACACCAAAAACCAAAATAGTATTTTTCAAAATGAAAGTCTTTTCTAAATCTGAAAATTCTTTTATGAAAAGACAACTAAATCAAGAGTGTGTGTGTGATATATACTTGAGCAATCCACCAACTATTCTATCCTTTACATTTTAACTAAAACAAAAATCTTATATCTAGACACAAGTCTTCATCTTCTTGAAGTCTTCACTTGAAGCCTTCTCATCTTCTAGACTTGGTCCAAACACGATCCAACGAGCTCAACTCTTGATGTGGTCTTGATGCATAGGCTCATGAATCAACCGGTGCTACCTCCAAAACTTGACTTTAAATCCATTGTTGAAGCTATGCACCTACTAAGATCTTGATCATGAATCTGTCACTAATTAAACACAAGATCATTAGTACTATAACTACATGAGTTGATCATCATCAAAACTAGAGTGATGGGCCTTTGGGCCAACACATCCTTGTCAAGCTTTGTGGTGGTAGCCATGGGAGTTTTGCTTGTCTTAGCCCCTTCAAGCCCAAATCTCTTGATAAGTTCCTTCGTATACTTGGCTTGATTGATGAAAATCCCATCCTTCCTTTGCTTGATTTGGAGACCAAGGAAGTAGTTAATGTAAGATCACCTAGAGGGGGGGTGGATAGGTGATGGCTAATCTAATGGTCACTTATGAACAAATAATGCGGAATTAAAACTAAGATGACCAAATAAAACTTCTTTTAATTAAACACTTATGTATAACACAAGAGTGTTGCCGAATTCCCCTTGCGAGGCTCTGGACAAACTCCTCTAGATTCCCCTTTAATGGGTTGAGGTGCCGCGTTGGCTCTCTTGGTTGAATACAAGTGTTAGCAACAATCCCACGCAAGTATATATCACATATGCACAAGGGTATATCAAGCATGTAAAGTAAATACAATGTAAGTAATGCAAGATATAATAGAGGCAAAAAGAGTAAGAGAGCAAGAGTGAGCAATCGCAAACACAAAGGGTTTGTTTCGAGGTTCGAGCACACTTGCTCTACATCCCCGCCTTCGACACACGAAGGATTTCCACTATGCACGATCCAACCGGATCTCTCCTTGGTGCCGCAACACCTACAAGCCCTCGGACTCCCAAAGTCCCTTACACACCACAAGCCCACCGGCTCGTCGAGGCCGCACCTCAAGCTACAAGAGTTCGCACCCGAACCCTAAACAACCACGAGCCCACTTGCCCGTCTCCTCAAAGTACAAGATGAAATCTTGGTGATCTAAACACTTGATCACCTACAAAAACTCTCACTACAACACCTATAGGATGAATAGCTCAATGGATGCTCAAGTGTAGTGTGAGAAATCAAGGAAAGAACTTTTGATGGAAAACTCAAGAAATCACAATAAACACTCTCTTGATAAAATCCCTTTTGATAGGAAATATTGGCACTCTATTTTGTGGAGAAAACTCTGCTAAAAGAATGGAAATAACTGGACAAAAGCTCTCCTAAAATCTTGGCTCAAAACAATGACAAAACCCCCTTTAATAGAGGTCAGAAAAATCTGACCGTTGGGGTCTGTCAGAGCTGCCGGTCGACCGCCCGGTCGACCGGTAACGGTCAAAAATCTGACCGTTACAGCCTCCGGTCGACTGGCCCGGTCGACCGAGAAGAACAGAGAGCACTGCTCTCAGTTCCGGTCGACCGGCCCGGTCGACCGCACAAAACTGTCAGATGTGCACAGTTTTGTGCACGTCGGTCGACCGGCCCGGTCGACCAACCTCTGTGCAATGGGTTAACTTGGAGCACAGTTTTGAGGTCTAAAACGTTCGAATTTGGGAATAAGTATATAGGATGAATTTGTAGATATTGAAGTCTTCTTTCTAATGCAACTTAAATAAAATCAATATCAATTCGGAATTGAAAGTTATTAATAAAATACTAAAAGGTATCAAATCAGAAACTGAAAACTATTTTTCAGACTTCAACCCAATATTTGACATTCTTAACATTTAAATCAGAAGATGATTATTGAATATTAAATGTAGCTCTGAAAGTCATCTTTAAAATGCAATATAAATCATGTTAATTGAATATAGGAATCAAAAGTTATGACTAGAAAACTAAAAGTGTGTCGAGCAGATCAGCAGGACGGACGAGAGTTCTAAAAAGGTTTTGGTTAAAAACACATGTATATTTGAAACACCAAAAACTAAAACGGTATTTTCTAAAACTAAAAATCTTTTATGAAAACACATAAATCAAGAGTGTGTGTGTGATATGAACTTGAGCAATCCACCAACTATCTATCCTTTACATTTTAACTAAAACAAACAAAAATCTTATACCTAGACACAAGTCTTCATCTTCTTGAAGTCTTCCCTTGAAGTCTTCTCATCTTCTTGACTTGGTCCACATGCAATCCACCGAGCTCATCTCTAGATGTGGTCTTGATGCATAGGCTCGTGAATCGACCGGTGCTAGCTTCCAACTTGACATTTTATCCTTTGTTGAAGCTCCACACCTACTAAGATCTTGATAAGGAATCTGTCACTAATTAAACACAAGATCATTAGTAAACATAACTTCATGAGTTGATCATCATCAAAACTAGGGTGATAGGCCTTTGGGCCAACAGTTAAGCTCGCCCATCATAGACATCTCAAATTCCTCTTTCATGCATGATTCAAAAGCTTTGCAAAGATTTTCATTAGTAGAACCAAATATGATATCATCAACATATATTTGAACTATAAGTATATCATTTTCAACATGTTTGGTAAACAAAGTAGTATCTATTTTTTCTTTGTTAAAACCATTAGAAATAAGAAATGAAGAAAGTCTTTCATACCAAGCCCTAGGGGCTTGTTTTAAACCATAAAGAGCTTTGTCAAGTTTGAAAACAAAATCCGGATGTGTAGGATCAACAAACCCGGGGGGTTGTTCAATATACACCTCCTCTTCAATAAATCCTTTTAAGAAAGCACTTTTTACATCCATTTGAAAAAGTTTAAAATCTTTATAAGAAGCAAATGCAAGTGTCATCCGTATGGCTTCAAGCCGTGCTACGGGTGCAAAGGTTTTCTCAAAATCGATACCTTCGACTTGAGTGTAACCTTGGGCCACTAACCTAGCTTTATTCCGAACAACATTTCCCGACTCATTCAACTTGTTCTTAAAGATCCACTTAGTACCAATTGTTGGTCTATCGTGGAGCCTAGGAACAAGATGCCAAACTTGGTTGCGCTCGAATTGATTGAGCTCCTCTTGCATGGCTAGCAAACAATATGAGTCACCCTCGGCTTCGAGGATGTTCTTTGGTTCAAAGTGAGAAATAAATGCATAGTGCCCACAAAGATCATGAAGTTTAGAACGAGTAGTTACCCGTTTTGATACTTCACCTATAATAAGATCCTTGGGATGATGTGGATTAAATCTCCAATCTTTTGGAAGAGGTTGAGTAGTCTCTACTTCAACTTCTTGAACTTCATTTCCTTGAACTTCATTTTCTTCATCACCCTTTGGCATGTCTTCAAGAGTAGGTGAGTCCTTCAAAGTAGTTCTCTCCATGTCTTCATTTAGGGAATCTATTTCTACAACATCTCAACAAACACATTAGATTCCTCAAACTTTACATGTATAGATTCTTCAATAGTCAAGGATGACTTATTGAAAACTCTATAAGCTTTACTAGTATTAGAGTAACCAACAAAAATTGCTTCATAAGATTTTGCATCAAATTTACCTAAATTATCTTTAGTATTCAAAACAAAACATTTACAACAAAAAACTTTAAAGTATGAAACATTTGGCTTTCTACAAAAATAGATCTCAAAAGATGTTTTAGAAGTATTTTTACATAAGAAAACTCTATTTGATATGTAGCAAGATGTGTTAACGACCTCGGCCATAGATAATGAGGGAGACCGTACTCATTTATCATTGTCCTAGCCATCTCTTGTAATGTACGATTTTTCCTCTCAACGACTCCATTTTGTTGTGGAGTTCTAGGACAAGATAGTTCATGCTTAATTCCATGTTCTTCACAAAAAGTGGTAAAGGGTTGGTTATTGAATTCACCACCTCTATCACTTCTTATTCTTAAAATAGAAGAATCTTTTTCCTTTTCAACTCTTTTCTTAAAGGCTTGAAAATATAAAAAGGCTTGATTTTTGTGTTCTAAAAAGAAAACCCAAGTAAAACGCGAGAAATCATCAACTAAAACGAAAGCAAAATGATTCCCACTTAGACTTTTGTTTGAGTAGGACCAAACAAATCCATATGGATCAACTCCAAAGGTCGTGATGTCATGATATCCTTAATTGACTTGAAAGAGGACTTGGTTTGTTTTCCAAGTTGGCACGCATCGCAAATGCGGTCTTTTTCAAAGTTCAATCAAGGAATATCTTTCACCATTTCTTTGTTGTTTAACCTAGATAGATGGTCAAAAGATATATGGCCTAATCTCCTATGCCACAACCAAGAGTCATCATTGAGGGCTTTCAAACAAGTAGCATTGCATAGCATATTAGACATGTCAATCATGTATACATTGTTTTCACGAAATCCGAAAAATATACATGCATTGGATTGTCTATCAATAACACTACATGCTCGGTCATCAAAAACAACATTAAAACCTTTATCACAAAGTTGACTAACACTCAAGAGATTATGCTTGAGGCCATCAACCAAAACAACATTTTCTATTAAAGGAGATGTACCAAGTTTAACATTACCAATACCAATGATTTTTCCTTTGGCGTCATATCCGAAGGTGACGGTGCCACCTTCATGGTATCTTGATAGGGTTGCGAAGTTGTTGATATCCCAAGTCATGTGCCTTGAGCAACCACTATCAAGATACCACAACCCCTTACGTCGTTGGGCCTTGGAATGTACCTACATCATTTAACAAATTTGTTGACTTTGATACCCAAACTTTCTTGGGTCCTTGAATGTTAGTATTTTGAACCCAAACATGATTATGCGATGCATTAATCCTATCATAGCAAAATTTAACTAAATGACCTTTATGGCCACAATATGTGCATGAAAAAACTTTACCATACATGAATGTATGATGAGTGTGTGGAGTGTGGGCATGTTTAGGGTGCTTAGCATGATGTAAAGGTTGTGATTTATGAACATGAGTATGAATAGCATGTGAATGTTTCTTTGGGACATGTTTCTTAGGAAACATAGCCTCTAGTCTATTTTTATCAAATTCACATTTCTTCAAAACTACTCCTAATGAATCAATTTTCTCTTTTAGCATGGAAATTTCATTTTCATCAATTTGTGAAAATTTACCTTTGTAAGAAATTTTATAGTTATCAAAATCCTTTTGTGTAGAAATAAGAGTAGAAAACAATTCATCTTTTTCTTTTGTAAGAGTGAAAACTTTATGATTGAGAGATTCATTTTCCTTTTTCATTTTCAAGTATTTCTTTTTGAGAAAATCATAGTTATGAGATAGTTCTTTAAAAGCTTCTCCTAGTTCATCTATAGATAGTTCACAATCAATGGAAGTATCGGGAGTTACCTTACTTGTGCTTTCATTTGCCATGAAGCACATGTTGGCGGTGTCGACTTCCTCATCGGATTCACTCTCCGAATCCTAAGTAGCCTTTAAATCTTTCTTTTTGTATGGCTTCTTGGAGGTGGAGGGTTTGCATTTGTTTTTCGGACATTCCGCAACAATATGACCCGGCTTCCGGCAATTAAAGCAAATGATTTTCTTCTCTTCTTTACCTTGCCTTCTCCTTCTATTTTGGAACTTTGTCTTGTTGTACATTCTCTGAACGTTCTTTACAAGAAGAGAAAGATCTTCATCATCCTCTTCTTCATCATCGTCGTCGGAGTAGGTGGAAGAACTCTTGAAGGCAATAGCTTTCTTCTTGGGAAGAGCCATCTCTTCTCTTGCTTTTCTTTCCATCTCATGGGTCTTGAGATTCCCAATGAGACTGATAAGCTCCATTTCTTCCTTGTCATTGAGCTCCTTCAAAGTTGTGGCTTTGACTTCCCAAGATGGAGGGAGTGCACGGATGATCTTCCTCACCTTTTGGTCGTTGTCAATAGCATCACCTAAAGAAGAAAGTCCATTAGTAATCTTTGTAAATTTAGTAACCATATCATCTATGGTTTCATTCTCTTGCATAGAAAAATTTTCATATTGGGAACGAAGAAGGTCGATTTTTGCCCTCTTTACTTGTGAAGTTCCCTCATGAGTGACAAGTAAGTGAGTCTAAATCTCATGTACGGATTTGCAATGAATGACTCTTGAAATATCATCATCATTAAGAGCTTGAAGTAAGGTATAGTGTGCCCTAGTATTAGCATCAAACTCCTTCGTGGCAATATCGGACCAAGTGTCCTCATCACCAAGGGGTGCACTAAAAGGTTTGGTCACCGCCTTTACAACCCGGCTTCCTAAAGATTGCAAAAACACGGTCATCTTAACCTTCCATATGGGAAAGTTAAGGCCATCAAACTTGGGTGGGGTCTTAATTCCTTCGGCCATTTTTACTAAGTGTATGAGGATGAAAAATGAATAGAGTGATTAGCAATATAGGATCTCTCTAAGGTTGTTAAGCCAAGAGCCTAGAGACCAAAGCTCTGATACCAATTGAAAAACACCTAGAGGGGGGGTGAATAGGTGTTAATGCTAATCTAATGATCTTTTTAAACAAGTATGTATGTATGATGCATACGGTCACTCAAAACAAGAAATTGAAGCCGAATTTCCCGTGAAGGGCTCTAGAACTTCTCCTCTTTGATTCCTCTAGATTATGAGTTGAGGCGCATAATTGCTTTCTTGTTGAGATGAGTAAAGACCAGAAAATGCAAATGAATGAAATGGGAGCAATAAAGAAGTGCAAGCAAGAAGTATCACAAAATAAAATTGTAAAGCAATGAAAAGCAATAAGAAACTAATCGCAAACACAAGGAATTTGTTACGAGGTTCGAGCCACCGCTCTACGTCCCCGCCTTCACCACCGTGAAGGATTTCCACTAAATCCACCAAGGAAATTACAAGAGGTCTACACAAGACCGGAGTACCGAACTCCCACCAATCCAACCTCTACACAAGAGGGATCTCAACACCAAGAACTACAAGTAACAAAGTGATCAAAAAGACCACAAACTTCTCTCTTACAACTCCTTATAGAATGGGAATGATTTTAGCTCAAGAAGTGTAGTGAGAAAAATTCAGTTGTAAAGAGTAAGAAAAGAGCTTGAAAAACCACTGAAAAAGTTAAACCAAGAATGCACTTTAGAATTGAGAGCTTTGAAAACTTTTCTTCTCTTTTGAAACACAAAACAATGGGTATTTTTCATAATTTTAACAAAGGACCAATGCCAACTATTTATAGGGATTTGCCATGAGCAAATCATAATTTAAACTAGGTTAATAGGTTAGGAATTAGCCTCTAAAATTTCAGAGATAGCTGACATAAACATCTCAATCAAATCAGAAAACCAGATTTCAAAAACTAGCTGTTGGGGCAGTTTGGCGGCTGTCGGTCGACCGGCCCGGTCGACCGACAGCCCAACTGGCAACTAGCCGTTGGACACGATCGACCGGAGGCTAAACAGAAAACAAATCTTTGTTCTGTCGGTCGACCGGCCCGGTCGACCGACAAACCCCAAGAGCAAGGGTCAGTCAGTCGGTCGACCGGTCCGGTCGACTGGCAAACGTGCACAAACGTGCACGCCAAAGACACAAGGCCCGGTCGAACGGTGCGGTCGACCGATCAGGCCTGAAATGGATCCGGTCGATCGCCCGGTCGACCGTTGGGCCTGAAACAGCATTTTTATAGGAAAAATTTTGAACTTAGAAAAATTTTTAAAATAATTTTGTACGGCTATATGATTAAGTAGCATGCTATAAGGGTTGGTATACATGACATAAACAAGATGTAAAAATATAAAATATTTTGAGTCATGTATATCAAACAAGACATGCACCTAAATCAATTAACCAAAACAAAAACCGTATTTTGAAAAATGAAAGTGTGTGTGTGTTTTCTTGAGCCAACTTATCATAACCTCATTCCTTAACAAACTAATTCTTACAAAGGTTCTAGGTGACTACAAGGTCTTCAAATGGACTTCTCCATATGCGATGTTGAATAGATTGAATCCTTGAACCCGAAATGAACCAACTTGAGTCAAAAATACCTTCCTTTAGGGAAGAACACTTCTTGAATCCTTAGAACCCTGAAACACACCTAAATACTAAATATGATTAGTACAAATAACTATATATGTTTTGTAATCATCAAAACTCAAATACCGGGTGATTGTAACCTTGGGCCAACAGAACATACATGTTGATCTTGAGGCTGATTGATTGTTTATAAATGATATCTACCTGATACTATTGTCCATGTTACTTAATTGCTGGGAAAATATTGTTACACGGTAACAATACTATCATGTTATACTTGTTACATATTTCTGTTATACCGATATCCTGTTCATTGATATTATATATTCCTGTTATACCGGTATCCTAATTACATGTTGATATTGTTACCGTGACTACCACCGAGTTATCCCAGTGATTCAAGTAACATGCATATTAAGTAATCTTGATAAACTGATAACATGACATTAAATAACTTACACTGGGATTGGGGAAATTGATGGAGGAAACAGCGTCTGTATTTTGGGTGGACCTAGGATTTAGGTTGCGCAGCCGAAAGAGGGTTCCACTGCAGGGTTCCCGTGGGGTAACTGACACCCCGTCCTGTTCCTGTTATACATGTTATACATGTACCTGTTCCTGTTATACATGTTCCTGACTACCTTGCGGTAGGTCCTGGTTCAGCGCCAGGAGTCTGGGCCGTGGTCCCGGGTATGCACGAGACCCACTTAAAACACAGACAATGTCTCCAACCGATCAGTTTCAATAACTGAGGATCTTGATTAGCATGTGTTGTAGGCGTAGTATGGGATGCGTCTATTACATGTGGCAATTGGTGTTCGCTGACATAATTAATAATGATAAACTGTTAATGTATTGTAACTAACCGTGATCACCCGACTGTATATACATGTATAAAGTATGATAGATATAGGATTGTACACCAGACTAGTGACATATGTTAGGTTATACATCGTGACATTAGTGGTCAGGACACTAGTTATATATCGTTCATAGTTTGCTATTGATATTGATTATTTTGTTATCCTTCATTTCAGTTATCATGTATTCATTATTTATGTTGTTATTGCTTGCGTTGTTATGCACGAACACTTTTTCCTTTACACACACACTCATTAGGTCGCTTCTGACGACCCTGGATTCGCATGTCCAGGGTATTGGACATTTTCTTATATTGTTCAGGTTTCATTGAGCTCGTACGCGTTAGGAGAAGCTGGAGTCTCTCTTTTCTTGATTATAGGTATTCTTACTATTTTATTCATGTTATTTTCCTGATTCTATCTTTATCGCATCCAGTTGCCATTTTCTTTTCTTTATTCATCTGTTATCATTGTGTTAGATAATTATATGTCATATTGCAGTGATATTGATTTATCGTAGTAGATTTGTACCTTGTTCAGATTACTTTAGGCTTAACGTATGTACGTGAGGTATTTTCCTTGCGTATATGCGTTGCCGACCTTTGTCGCGTCTCCGCTTCAGCGTATTTTGGGAAGCGGGGCGTGACAGGGTTTTCTTGGTATCAGATTCAGGTTTTGATCCTGGGACCTGTGGGTTATGGGCCCACTACGCTTCTGCTGCGCGCTCTGATCTCTGCTACCGGCTTCAACATGGAGTGATCAAACTCAGGAGACAAAATTAGGAAAATAGATTCGAAAGGAGGGTAGGAATCAAGATGAAACCAAGATTACTCTAGAAAAAGAGTTAGAATTAGGGATATCACAATATCCCAGCTTCTTTAGCTGTTTCTTCAGCTACTGGATCCAGAGCAAAATGCAAATTTCCTCTACCACTATTTTGTTGTACCCATTGACTTGTCTAAGGTAATTCATTTTTTTTCTAAAAGAGGTATGGACAAAAATTCCAGAGGCTTCTTTTGCTACTCTCTGGTAAGGCAATGATCATGTATTAAAAGTCTATAATCAATGGATGATTGGATAAATAAATCCTGCCAGTCATTTTTTGGGGTCTTTTTTTATGCTACATTTTTCTCTGCTGGGAAGACCTCTGATGCTACTAGATCATATACTCGTACTTCTTTTTTCTTGAAGCTTGCAACACGTTAATATTAAAAAATTCATGTGTCTTTCTTGGAAGAAGAAATAAACATTGTGATTGAATGAATCTCTCCTGGAAGAAGAAATCAACAATGGTGACTGCAATTACAGAACATAATTAAAAAAAAAAGGGAAAAAAGGGCGAAGATTGAGACAAGGATTTAAATGTTGTTGTAGGCACAACCATGGATGATGAATCATACTTTTCGCTTCCATTCATTGGGATTTCTTTGATTTGCCACCAAATTATATACTTATGATATCATACAAATCTAAATCTAATCAAGAAGAATATCTCTGACCAAAACACAAACATGAACAAGATCCATGAAGAAATCCCCTCACAAAAAAAACACACGACAAATAAAAGATTGGGCAAGAATTCAAAAAGATACAAACATATTATAGAAACAAAATATTCACGAAAAAAATCGGTCAATTTTCTTTCCCTACATGCTTAAAGACATGAAACTTTCCACATAGAAAGAGCCTTTGAAGACTTTTTCCCCAACAATCTCTTCAAAACTTTTGCTTTTTAGATCATAATACAAGAAGTCATGCAACCACAGAACAACTCTTCCATCCTCCTCGATCGCCAAAGGATAGATACCACAAGAATGTCATAATGTCGATATATCATTGCTATACTCCTTCACCCACGAGTAATGTTTGCCATCTTTGCAGCGATCCTTCAGCAACGATATCTCGAACCTCTTATCGAAGAACAAGCATGTGAGACAGAGCATCCCCGCCACCTGCTTCATAGAAAAAAATGGTACTACATCATCTGGAAGTAACTCATTTGCCTCTGAAAGCTGAAGTTTTGACCACTCTTCTTTCTCGGGATCAAATTGAAATATATGATAATACGACTCGGTAAGAGGTTGTGACATAACATAGACGAATCCATCAGCCATGGTTTTGTCATCCAGAAGGTTGAGCGCATCATGTTGGGAGAGAGGATATTAAAGGAGGTGATGCCATGCCAAGTGCTGTAGAAGATTGCCAAGTGCCGTCGAAGATCGCCAAGGAAGTCGATGATGAAAGGCAAAGGGACAGCGGCAGGAAATAGCAGCAGCAGCAGAAAACAGGCGGGTCGGTCGACCGGTCCGGTCGACCGACGTGCACAGATGCACAGGATTTTGGGCGGTCGACCGGCTGAGTCGACTGAAGTGCTCTGACTGCAGGAACCCAACTCTCGGGTTTTCTGGGTCGACCGGCCCGGTCGACCGGAATGATATGACTGTAAACAATCCAACTCTCGGGTTTCTTGGGTCGACCGTCGGGTCAACCGGAAGAGGAGGTCGGTCGACCGTCCCGGTCGACCGACAGTCGGGTTCGGGTGAAATCTGCTGCTCCGCTGATGTGAGGTATTTAAGCCTAATGTTGATTCTAGGGTTTAATCTCTGTGAAAATTGTATTAGCTGTGAGTTCTCTTGCATTCAAAGAGACGAAGAGCTATTGTAATCATCTTCCTAAAATATAAATCTCTCCATTGATTGCCCCGAGGACATAGGCATTGAGGCCGAACCTCGTTAAATCTTGTCTTTGTGATTTGTGTGTTCTTCGTGTGATTATTGGGTCGTTCTTTGTGCTGGAGATCTTGGGATTCTCTATTGTTTGGTTGTTGTGATTGGATAGCACGCACAACAAGTGGTATCAGAGCTTCCGGGTTGCACTTGGGATTTCTGAGGATTCGAAGGGCTCGAGATCTGATCCGGTGGAGATCGTGTGTCGATCTCAGATCAGAGGTAACGGTGTTCGTGGAGATCGTGTGTCGATCTCAGAAGGACTCAAGGAGGGCTCGTTGAATCGGTGGTGAGTAGATCCGGAGAGAAACTCGATCTAGGGTTTCAAGGGACAGGTAAAAATCCGATTTTTATTTGTGTTTGGGATCTATTTCAAGTTGGTTATTACTTCCGCATAGATAGAGAATCAGGGAAAATCTCAATGGCAGAAGAAATAATTTCGGCTAAGACAATGAACTCTCAGCCAAGGATTGAAGTTGTTAAGTTTAATGGGACTAACAATTTTGGTATGTGGAGATGCGAGGTTATGGATGCGCTGAATGCATCAAACCTCGAAGACACTCTCCTATTGGCGAGGAAGAAGAATACTACCACTGATGAAGAGTGGGCGAAGATGAACAGGTTAGCATGTGGCTTGATACGTTTATGCTTGTCACAAGACATAAAATACCTTGTGCAACATGAGACGTCAGCGAAGAAACTGTGGGAAACCCTTGAAAAGAAGTTCCTGACGAAGAGTGTAGAGTCCAAGTTGTAGCTTAAGAGTAAGCTGTATCAGTTTCGGATGAAGAAGGGGAGCACAGTAAATGAGCACATCAACCGATATACGAAGCTTCTTACAGATCTGATAAATGTGGATGTCACGGTAGATGAGGAAGATAAGGCGGTCATCTTTCTGAATTCACTTCCTGCAGAGGAGTACGAGACATTCACACTGACCTTCATTAATGGAAGGCAGAGCTTGGATTATGATGAGGTGTCGTCTGCATTGATGAGTTATGACACAAGGAAGAATGAGAGGCATCCTTCTCAGTCAGGGTCATCGGCGGAGGCATTGGAAGTAAGAGGCAGAGGTTCATCAAGGAAGGGAAAGGAGATTAGAGGAAGATGGAAATCCAGGCCGAGATTCAGGGATCTCAAGAGAAATCAGTGCGCCTTCTGTAAAGAGTTTGGGCACTGGAAGGTAGACTGTCCAAAGTTCAAGGGAAAGAAGAAAGAATCAAAATCTGAAGCAAATCTCGCAAAAGTGATAAAAACTGCAAGCAGCAAATCACAGGCAGATGGATCAGATTCGGATTCTTCAGTGTTCTCGTTTTCAGTTACCACTCCCGTCATTGGCTACTCAGGTGAGAACGAGTGGATTCTGGACACAGGTGCAACATATCATGTATGCCCTAATCGAGACTGGTTTACCAGTTTTGAGAAGTTGGAGGGGTGTTCGGTCGTCATGGGCGATGATCATCCATGCATCATGGAGGGTGTTGGCACTATTCCAATCAGGATGTTTGATGGGATGGTGAGAGAGCTGAAAGAAGTGAGATATGTACCTCAGCTGAAGAGGAACTTGATCTCTGTAGGAGCTTTGGAATCATTGGGCCTCGAAGTGTCTATTAAGGAAGGAGTTCTTAAAATGACAAAGGGCTCAATGGTGGTGTTGAAGGCTGATCGCCGGAACAACTTGTATTACTTGAAGGGTAGTACAGTGACAGGGCAGGTGGCAGCTTCTACCAGTCAGAAGGAAGATTCAACCCGGCTGTGGCACATGAGGCTGGGACATGCATGGGAGAAATCAATGCAAACTCTTGTGAAGAAAGGGTTGCTGAAGGGTGTTGAGACCTGCAAGTTGGATCTATGTGAACATTGCATCATCGGCAAGAAGAGCAAGGTGAAGTTTGGCACAGCTTCACACTGCACGGAGGGTATTCTTGACTATGTTCACACAGATGTATGGGGACCTACCAAGACTGCATCGATTGGAGGTAACCACTATTTTGTGTCGTTCATCGATGACTATTCTAGGCGCTGTTGGGTGTACACTATGCGACACAAGAATGAAGTCCTAGAACTGTTTGTGAAGTGGAAGGCTAATCTGGAGAGAAGCACGGGAAGGAAGGTCAAGGTTCTCCGTTCTGACAATGGAGGAGAGTACAAATCAGATCCTTTCCTATAGCTATGCCTTGATGAGGGCATAGAGAGACACTTCACAGTACGAGAGACTCCGCAACAAAATGGGGTGGCTGAGAGGATGAACCAGACTTTGCTAGAGAAGGTTCGGTGTATGTTATCCAATGCAGGACTGCCAAAGAAGTTTTGGGCTGAAGCTTTGGGGTATGCATGCCATCTTGTGAACAAGTTGCCGTCGTCTGCAATAGGGGGGAAGACTCATCTTGAAGCTTGGTCAGGAAGAACTGCTGAGGACTATGATTTGCTACGGGTCTTCGGATGTCCAGCCTACTACCATGTCAAAGAAGACAAGTTGGATCCAAGAGCAAAGAAAGGGGTGTTCGTTGGCTTCAAGCGAGGAACCAAGGGGTTCAAGATTTGGGACCAAAAGGACAACAAGTTCATAATCAGCAGAGATGTCACATTCGATGAGGCTTCTTTGATGAAGCCTACGGTCTCTAAGCAGGTGGAGACCAACAAGACCAAGGAGCTATTACAGCAGGTGGAGAGTGATGCAGATCCACCATCTCTAGAGGATTCAGTATCAGTTCGGATCATTCCTGAGGTGACACAGGGTGGTGATCAAGTAGCTGAAGAAAATGCTGAAAATGTTAAAGAGGATCAGGAGCAGGTCATGGGTACTGTTCCAGATTCTACTGCAGTTGGAAGACCACGGAGGAACACTAGGAGACCGGTTGGCTCACCACTGATATGGTCGTCGCGTATGCACTTCCAGTTGTTGAAGAGGCTATTTCATCTACCTTCAGGGAAGCTGAGATCAGTACAGAAGCTAGGATGTGGAAAGAAGCCATGAATGAAGAGATGCAATCTCTTTACAAGAACAACACATGGGAACTCACCAAGTTGCCCAAGGGGAAGAAGGCCATAGGGTGCAAGTGAGTATTTGCTAAGAAGCAAGGATCTCTCCAAGAAGATGCAGTGCGCTACAAGGCAAGGCTGGTGGCTAAAGGCTACGCTCAGAGAGAAGGAATCAACTATAACAAGGTGTTCTCCCCGGTAGTTAAACACTCGTCTATTCGGATTCTATTGGCTTTGGTGGCGCAGAATGAGTTGGAACTTGACCAACTTGATGTGAAGACCGCCTTTCTCCACGGTGATCTTAAGGAGGAGATCTATATGACACAGCCCACAGGTTACAAAGCTGCAGGGAAGGAAGAGTTAGTATGTAAGCTACAGAAATCGCTGTACGGTTTGAAGCAGTCTCCTAGACAGTGGTACAAGCGATTTGATAGCTTCATCAGGAAGAAGAAGTACACACGTAGCCATTTCGACCCATGTGTGTACTACAACAAGTTACCATCAGGTGAATATATCTATCTACTTCTTTATGTAGATGATATGTTGATTGCTTCTAGGTCGAGATCTGCTATTGACTCTCTGAAGAAGATGTTATCGTCAGAGTTTGAGATGAAGGACCTGGGGGAAGCAAGGAAAGTATTGAGCATGGAGATCACTAGAGACAGTAAAGCTGGCAGGATAAGTTTGACACAGAAGGGCTATTTGGAGAAGGTACTGCAGAGGTTTAATATCAGCAAGGATACTAAGTCTGTTAGTACACCTATGCCGCCGCACTTCAAATTGTCAGCAGAGATGTCTCCAAGGAGTGTTCAAGAGCGTGAGTATATGTCTCATGTTCCATATGCCAATGCTGTGGGTAGCTTGATGTATGCTATGGTGTGTACGAGACCAGATCTATCACAGGCAGTCTCCATGGTGAGTCGATAAATGCATGATCCTGGACAGGGTCATTGGAAAGCTGTGAAATGGATTCTGAGGTACATCAAGGGAACCGTTGATGTAGGCCTAGTATTCGAGAAGGACAACACCGGAAAGCAGGAGTGCATAGGGTATGTTGACTCAGACTATGCAGGTGACCTTGACAAACGCCGGTCGACGACGGGATATGTCTTCACATTCTCACAGGCACCGGTGAGTTGGCGCTCCACACTTCAGTCTACCGTCGCGTTGTCAACAACAGAGGCTGAATATATGGCTATGACAGAGGCCATGAAGGAGGCAATCTGGCTTCAGGGGTTGCTTGATGACTTGGGCGTGGAACAGGATATATTGAAGATAAACAGTGATAGCATGAGTGCCATCTACTTGGCAAGGAACCAGGTCTATCATGCAAGGACGAAGCATATTGATGTCAGGTATCACTTTGTTCGGGAGATTCTAGAGGAAGGTGACATTGACTTGTTGAAGATTCACACTTCGGAGAATCCGGCCGATATGCTAACAAAGGTGGTGTCGGGGTTAAAGTTTGCACACTGCAAAGACTTGCTCCATGTCCTTCAGGTGAATTGAGCTTGCTGAAGCTCATTTGGATGAACTACGGACGGCTTGATCCCCTGGGCAGGGGTACGTAGGCAACCATATTGGTGCAGCCACTATCGAGTCGGAATTCGGCTCAGATTTGGAAATCTTCACTGAGGTGGAGAATTGTTGGGAGAGAGGATATTAAAGGAGGTGATGCCATGCCAAGTGCTGTAGAAGATTGCCAAGTGCCGTCGAAGATCGCCAAGGAAGTCGATGATGAAAGACAAAGGGACAGCGGCAGGAAATAGCAGCAGCAGCAGCAGCAGAAGACAGGCGGGTCGGTCGACTGGTCCGGTCGACCGACGTGCACAGCATGCACAGGATTTTGGGCGGTCGACCGGTTGGGTCGACCGAAGTGCTCTGACTGCAGGAACCCAACTCTCGGGTTTTCTGGGTCGACCGGCCCGGTCGACCGGAATGATATGACTGTAAACAACCTAACTCTCGGGTTTCTTGGGTCGACCGTCGGGTCGACCGGAAGAGGAGGTCGGTCGACCGTCCCGGTCGACCGACAGTCGGGTTCGGGTGAAATCTGTTGCTCCGCTGATGTGAGGTATTTAAGCCTAATGTTGATTCTAGGGTTTAATCTCTGCGAAAATTGTATTAGCTGTGAGTTCTCTTGCATTCAAAGAGACGAAGAGCTATTGTAATCATCTTCCTAAAATATAAATCTCTCCATTGATTGACCCGAGGACGTAGGCATTGAGGCCGAACCTCGTTAAATATTGTCTTTGTGATTTGTGTGTTCTTCGTGTGATTATTGGGTTGTTCTTTGTGCTGGAGATCTTGGAATTCTCTATTGTTTGGTTGTTGTGATTGGATAGCGCGCACAACACATCATGGGTTTCGACAGGTCTCTAGCTGTTGGAGGCGCCAAGAGTGAAGACCTCACACGCATAGTAGAATTTGGTAAACCATATGACACGGAAGACCTTGTACTCTGATGTGGAAGCAACGTATCCAAACGCCACATTTTGATCGAAGCAGTTGGTGTAGGCTGATGAGCTCTTCGGCAACGTGATCTGCTGTCTCATGGCGGGGTTGACTGTGTAAATGTCATATCTGTCGTACATACACACTAGATCCATGCAAGTGGGGATGGTCAACCTCGGCAAGGGGCCATCCTCTGAATCGGCACACCCTTGAATAAGTACTCTAGGGATTTTTCCCTCTTGCGATCCAGCGAGTAGTGCGTGAAGTGCGTCCGTTCATGCACTCTGGTTAGAAAAAGGAGAGGGTTTTGTTTGGATCGTTGTTGATGGGATCTCTGAAAAGATGGGTCTGAGATGAGAGCTGACCAAGATTTTGAGACGGAGCAGAATCTGGAAGAGGCTTCACCTGAAGCTGCAGCAGGATCTCGAAGACGATATCAGAGGGCAGTGTTTTTGCCGCATTTTGTTGCTCCCTTCTTGCAGCCTTGCTTCTGGATTCCATGAGCCAAGGTACTAAACAAAAGAAAAAAAAATAAAATATGCAAATAAGAAACAATGGAGGCAAAGTAAGACGAACAATTTATTTATTTGTTTATTTATCTCAAAGATTTGAAGCAGAAGCAGAAGCAATGCTTAATATATAGGGAGAACAGATTCCTACTCAAATTGTGATTGGATTTGTCTTTTAATTTATAAAAGAATTCTAGATTGATGGGTTTCCTTTATGTCAATGAAGTTTTTTCCACTCTTATTTCCAGAAGGAACCAATCAAAATTATATAATTGCCTTTATTCAGAAATTGTAGAATATTTAAGAGGAGTTAGAGCATGATTAGGATTAACTGGAATCTTGTGTTAGAAATTAAAACTATCATGCGGATTAAATTAGCATGGATCTAGAATCAAAGCATCTCAAGGATTGAATACACATAATTCAATAATACACATAAATCCATACCTGAAGCCATTGAATGATTGAGGAAGGTAGATGGATGAAGATCTTGATCCTTCTCTTTAATCCTTGCAAAACCTTAATGCAAACCCTTCTTCTCTCTGTCTCCTTTTCCTTGCACAAACCCTAACTAAAAAATTGATGGTACCACAAAAGGGAAGAGGTTTGTTTTCTTTACAGGAGGAGAGAAGTGGGTCTTACATTTGCAAATAACCCCTTGAGATAAAACCACCCATCATAGTCCCATTATATCTCAAGTGATTATAAACTTATATAAATGTAACCATGATATTTGGGCATGCATTAAATATCAGTTATACATAATTATGGAATCCAATTAATACTAAAAGGTTAGTGGTCCACCTTAATGTGAGATTAATATTCTCCCACTTGGACCACTAGCCGATTAGGTTAAAACTTTAGAAAACAAATAAAAGAAAAGACTCATTTTAAAAAAAAACATTTTGACTCCATTGGATTCCATACTGAAAAAAACTTTGACACGTGATCACGAATTTTAAAAATAACAACTGATAAGCCCAAATAATGAAATACTGTAATACTGCAATTAGCTTGGACTATCAATGTGAGTCATAGCGGTTATACAACATCTATGTCATACTCCCTTCTACGTACCACAACATTGATAACCCTTACTAATTGAGTCCATAACCAAAATGACCCCTGTAATTGTCTTGTTAAGACATTTCCTATTTAACAAACATCCATACATAATATGTGCACACATAATTGGATAACAGGAAACACAGAAATAAACTTTTATTGCGCAATATTGTCAATTACACAAGTACCAAAACATACATTTACAGATTGCTCAAAAGACCCATTCTAATAACATGTTCCTTGAATGTCTTTGGAGGCAATCCTTTGGTCATTGGATCAGCAACCATTAAAGTGGTACTTATACTTTCAATTGACACCTTCTGTTTTTGAACTCTTTCTCTAACCACCAAGTACTTAAGTTCCATGTGTCTGGAACCACTAGAGTACTTTCCATTCTTAGAGAAGAAAACGGCTGTTGTATTATCACAAAATATCTTCATCGGCCTGGCAATAGAATCAACTACACCAAGTGCTGAGATAAAATTCCGTAACCATAATGCATGATTCGTGGCCTCAAAACATGCTATGAACTCAGCCTCCATCATGGATGAAGCAGTGATAGACTGCTTTACACTCTTCCATGAGATTGCCCCACCTGCTAGCATGAATATGAAGCCTGAAGTAGACTTCCTGCTATCTGGGCAACCAGTAAAATCTGAGTCCGAATAGCCGATCACTTCCAACTGATCTGATCTCCTATATGTGAGCATATGGTCCTTCGTTCCCTGAAGATACAGCATTACTTTCTTTGCCAATTTCCAGTGCTCCATTCCTGGATTGCTCTGGTATCTTCCTAACATCCCAACAGCAAAACTGATATCTGGCCTGGTACAAGTATGTGCATACATCAAGCTCCCAACAGCTGACGCATACGGAACTTTCTGCATTTGACCCTTTTCTAAATCATTTCTAAGACACTGGCTCCCACTTAATTTGTCACCCTTCTGAATGGGTGCACAACTGACTGAACATAATTCCATATGAAATCTTTCCAAGACTCGATTGATATAACCTTTCTGAGACAGTCCTAGTAATCCTCGAGATCTATCCCTGAAGATCTCTATGCCAATAACATAAGTTGCCTCACCCATATCAACCATCTGAAAATTCTTGGTAAGATAGCTTTTAGTTTCATACAGTAAACCAATATCACTACTGGCTAACAAAATATCATCCACATACAGAACCAGAAAGATAAACTTGCTCCCACTGATCTTCAGATATATACACTGATCAACAGTGTTTTCTGTAAATCTGAAAGAGGTAATGGTATCATTAAACTTTATATACCATTGCCTGGAAGCTTGTTTAAGTCCGTATATGGATTTCTTTAATTTGCAAGCCAAGTGTTCTTTTCCTTTCTTTGCGAACCCTTCAGGTTGCTCCATGTAAATTTCCTCATCCAAATCCCTATTCAGAAAAGCTGTTTTCACATCCATTTGATGTAACTCCAAATCATAATGAGCTACAAGGGCCATAATGATTCTAAAAGAGTCCTTCTTTGATACTGGAGAGAAGGTTTCTCTATAATCAATGCCTTCTTTCTGAGTGAAACCTTTAGCCACAAGTCTGGCCTTATATCGTTCGATATTGCCTTTGGAGTCGCGCTTGGTCTTAAAGACCCATTTACACCCGACTTTCTTACAGTTATTAGGCAATTCGACGAGATCTCAGACTTTATTTTGGTCCATAGATTTCAACTCTTCATTCATAGCATCAACCCATTTACTAGAATCATTGCATTCTATGGCTTGTGAAAATGAAACTGGATCTTTATTAATCCCAATATCAAAATCAGATTCCTGTAGATATACCACATAATCATCTGAAATGGCAGATCTTCTTTCCCTTTGAGATCTTCTCAAAGCTGCCGGTTGTGGTGGTTCTACAATATTTTCAATGGCGATATCCTCATGAAGAGGTGAACCAATATCATTATGTTGTTCTGGTATCTCAGCTTGATGATCAAGCTGAGGGACAATAATTTCTCTTGAAGGAAAGGGTATTGGGATATTTACCCTTACCACTTCAAGATCTACCTTTCTTGGTTCATCACTCCCACTAATTTCGCCATTCTCAAGGAATCTGGCATTACCAGTTTCAACAATTCTTGTACTATGGTTAGGACAATAAAATTTGTACCCCTTAGACTTATCTGGATAACCAATAAAATACCCAGATATTGTCCTTGAGTCTAATTTCTTTTCTTGTGGATTATATATTCTAGCCTCTGCTGGACAACCCCAAACATGTAAATGTCTTAAACTAGGTTTCCTACCAGTCCACAACTCGAAAGGAGTTGTTGGGACTGCTTTACTAGGAACCCTGTTTAAGATATACATAGCAGTCTTTAAGGCTTCATTCCACAATGAATTAGGTACATTAGAAAAGCTCATCATGCTCCTAACCATATCCATAAGTGTTCGGTTTCGCCTTTCAGCAACACCATTCTGCTGAGGCGTACCTGGCATTGTGTATTGAGCACAAATACCATACTTTTCTAGAAATTTGGCAAATGGGCCAGGATGTTGTCCTGACTCATCATATCTACCATAAAATTCACCACCTCGATCTGATCTTATGATTTTAACTTTTCTATCTAATTGTCTCTCGACTTCTGTAATGAACACCTCAAGGATGTCAACAGCCTGAGACTTTTCATGAATTAGATATACATAACCATAACGTGACAGATCATCTATAAAGGTAATGAAGTATCTCTCTCCGTAAAACATGGAATGGAGAGTGGTCCGCAAATATCCGTATGAATTATTTCAAGAAGCTCTTTACTTCTTGTGGCACCTTTCTTGGTGTGTTTGGTTTGCTTTCCTTTTATGCAATCCACACACACATCAAAATCAGTGAAGTCTAGGTTATCCAAAATCCCATTCTTCACTAATCTTATAATTCTATCCCCGGAGATATGCCCCAGTCGTCTATGCCACAAGATAGAGGATTTTTCATTTATTAAGCCACGTTTAATACCAACATTCGAATACAGAGATAAAAGAGATTGTGCAAACTCATCATTCAATGAAATTTTATATAAACCATCACATAAAATTCCGTGTCCAACCGACATTGAATTATACATTAAACTGAGTTTTCCACAACTGAATAAAACAGAATATCCAACAACATCTAATTTGGATAATGACATTAAGTTCCTAGAAATCGAAGGTACATAAAAAGTGTCCTCAAGATCCATCTGATGACCCGTCTCTAAGAGTAGTCGATAAGTTTCAACATTCTCGACCTCCACTTTGAGACGGTTCCCCATAAAGACGAATCTCTCACTTTCCTTCGGTTTCCGGGTTGTAAGGAATCCCTGCATTGAATTAGTTATGTGAGTTGTGGCTCCAGAGTCAATCCACCAAGTATTAGAAGGAACTTCAGCAAGATTTGATTCATAACATACAAAAGAAAGATTCATACCTTTCTTTTTGAACCAAGCCTTCCTCTTGTTGCAGTCCTTCTTCACATGTCCTTTTCTGCCACAAAAGTAGCATTTGACAGTGAAAACCTTTCCATGACCCTGGCTACTTTCCCCATGGTCATTCCCTTTCTTTAGTGGAAACCTCTTACCTCTTCCATATTTACCCTTCTTATGGATAGCTCCTGAAGTTACTGCCAACACTGAGTGATGCCCTTCTTGCCTCAGTCTCACTTCCTCTTGTACACACATACCAGTTAGCTCATTCAGATTCCACTTATCCTTATGAGTATTATAGTGGATCTTGAATGGCCCGAACTGAGGAGGAAGTGAGTTGAGGATGAACTGTACTAAGAAGGATTCATCCACTTTTATTCCCAGTGATCCTAACTTGGCAGCTTTATCAGTCATATTAAGAATGTGTTGTTGAACTCCTCTATTACCATCATATTTCATGGTAGTAAGTTCAGCCATAAGGGTGCCAGCTAATGACTTATCTGCAGACTTAAATCGGTCTTTAACAGCAGTTAAAAGTTCAGATGCACTAGTAGTATGTGGGAGTGAAGTCTTGATGTTATTGGCTACGGTCATCTTGATGAACATGAGACTGAGTCTATTCGACCTTTCCCAGGCTTTGGCATGGCTAACCTGGTCTGCTGTGCTTTCAGCAGTCACTTCATCAGGTTTCTCTACTAAAAGAGCCATGTCAAGGTCCAGTACACCCAGTGTGAATTGGACATGTTCAAACCACTCAGAGAAGTTTGTACCATCCAGGGCTGGAATGCTAGTTGCATGAGTGTGAAGGAAAGTGGGAACGTTCACTGAAACAAAATAGGACAAGCTCACATTAAGGCCTCGAATCAATACAAAATTTTAAAATTTTAATGAAGATGAACTATTGATATCCCTTTGATTTCTCCTTTGGGCGAAACCTAAGCATATCTAGTGTTCACTTTTCAGGTGAGATTCTTTTATCACCTATGTAGGTCTAATATAATTTATGCCACTTAGACAGTAAGTCATGTTACATTTGGGTATCCAATTCTACACCACTAAGTTACATAAATTACACTACCCTACCCCGGTTCATAATTATTTGAAAGAGACTTTCCTTTGGGCCAGTCCTAATCTCCTAACTATAACCGCCATCGAGAATATTATTGTCTTTAATGTCACCCTCATTGACAAGTCTTTTATGTAGTTATATATTCATAAGGCTTACTAACATAGGTCACTTTGGCAACTACTAAATCAATAAACCGTATGAATACAAAACTAACCAACAATATTCTCTAATCTTTTATTTGAGTAATACTATAATACTTCAATTCATTACTTGACCAACATCAATCAATATTAACACAATAACTTAAATGTGTAACATACATTTATGATTGAAATTAGACCAACATTAGTCGACTGGTCAAGAAACTACTAGTCGACTTGGAACAATATAAGTCGACTATAGTGGAAGACCCAGTCGACTAGGGTCAAGTCAAGTCGACTTAGGGTCAAGTCAAGTCGACCAACTATTATCAAGTCTAGTCGACTAGGTCAAGGTAATAAGTCGACTATACTTATTATTAGTCGACTGCTCAAAAATCAAGTCGACTCCTGATCCGAAACAGAGAGTTCTTAACTTTCTGGAAAAAGACTTAGTCGACTTGTGTTTCGGGCTAGTCGACTAATAGTCGACGAAGCAGTTATCAAAGGCAGTTCCTGCTTGATCGACTGAAGTCTCAAATTAGGAAAAATTAGGGTTTTTAATTCCTGAATTTTGATCCCAATTAATTGTACAATTAGAGGAAATTGAACAGAACATTAGGGTTATTAAATCCTCTTAAAATTCTACAATTAAAAGATCAAAATTTTGATTTTTTGAACTGTTAATCAAAAAAAAAACCCTAATTACCCATAATTCATAATCTGAGATGTATTGATTCTAAAACACGGCTCTGATACCAAAATGTTAGAAATTAAAACTATCATGCGGATTAAATTAGCATGGATCTAGAATCAAAGCATCTCAAGGATTGAATACACATAATTCAATAATACACATAAATCCATACCTGAAGCCATTGAATGATTGAGGAAGGTAGATGGATGAAGATCTTGATCCTTCTCTTTAATCCTTGCAAAACCTTAATGCAAACCCTTCTTCTCTCTGTCTCCTTTTCCTTGCACAAACCCTAACTAAAAAATTGATGGTACCACAAAAGGGAAGAGGTTTGTTTTCTTTACAGGAGGAGAGAAGTGGGTCTTACATTTGCAAATAACCCCTTGAGATAAAACCACCCATCATAGTCCCATTATATCTCAAGTGATTATAAACTTATATAAATGTAACCATGATATTTGGGCATGCATTAAATATCAGTTATACATAATTATGGAATCCAATTAATACTAAAAGGTTAGTGGTCTACCTTAATGTGAGATTAACATCTTGAAATTTTAGAAATTGTAGAATATTTAAGAGGAGTTAGAGCATGATTAGGATTAACTGGATTCTTGAAATTTTAGAAATTATACTTTACAAAATTCTAGGAAAAACGTAGTAGCATATAGTAGTTAGAGACATGAGCAACAAATGTCTTAAATTTGATTCCATCTCAATCCTTTTATTTTTAAAAAAATTATTAATTTACCAGTATATATCCAAATTATATATGTTTTTGCTTTCTTTGAGATGGGGGGAAAAACTTCAAAACTCAAAGTAGTATATTGTTAAAGAAAAAGAATGGAAAGCTCACACATTAAGCAATTATTAAGCTAATATTATTCCCCTCTTTGGATTTTCCCATTGTTTTTGCTGTCACATATAAATTTTATGTCATGTATGAGAAATTCTTAAATTAGTAAGAAATCTTGATTTAATCTAGAGCTTAGCTGGTGAATGCGATGAAGAGTGACACATTAAATAAGCGGGCTCTCGATCTCATTAACACTGGCCCAGTTACTTTTTCTTCGGATGGAGAACTCTAGGTAATCTAATTTGGTACTTTGCAATCGCGGGCAAGTGGGGCCCACTCGCCCGTAATATGGGGCCCACAGTTGCCTGGTTAATAAATAGATTAGGGAGCAAAATGAAGCAATAGTGTTAGTTTGATTCTGTATTTTACAAACAAAAAAAAATCATATGCATGTTTAGCTGTTCTCCTCCATATGTGGGGGTGATCATGGTTTCGGAACCGGCCGTTCTGGGATCATTAGGAACTGGAACTGGAACCGAATCGAATCCTGTCGGTTTCAATTCAGGTTCCAGGAACCGAATCGAATCCTGTCGGTTTCGATTCAGGCTCCAGGAACCGGTGGTTCTGGCTTCGGTTTGGTTCTGATTCTTGAACTAGCGTGCGCAAAGGAAAAAAATTGAGCAGCACAACAACGTTTTTTGATAGTTGCTGCCTTGAAGTGCGCGGCGCTCACAAAGGAAAAAAATTTAATTGAAACCGAAACCGAACCGGTTCTTGGCCGGTTCCGGTTCGGATTAGAACCAGATCCAAACCAGTTCGGTTTCGATTTTGGTTCAACTCGACCGGTTCTAGTTCGGTTCGCCCGTTTGAACCGGAACCGTGATCGGGGCTATCATATCAGTTAGTTACTTATAGTACTAAGGACGTATTTTTTTTAGCAGAAGAGGGAATAAGAGAGAAAGAGAGCCTTCTTCCTCTCCATTTGTTGTTTGTTTCATCGAGGAAGAGAGCATCTTCCTCCAGCGTGGCATCCGATCTGGAGGTGATGTGGTGGAAGACGGAAATAATTTCTTGCCCTCAAAATTCCAGCTGAAGAGCAATGGAGCACACATTTTGGGAAAAACAAAATTTTAATGGCTCTTTTCATCAGCAGGAGAGAGAAGATGCTACTTCCCTCTCTACTATTGTTGTCGCCTGCCGTAGTCACCATTGTTGTCGCTGATACACAACAGGAGAGGGGGACGGAGGAGAGGGGGTAGGAGAGAAATGGGGGACCGCTGCATGTCATCATCGCCGCTATTGTTGCTCAGTATGAGAGAGGGGGGAGAGTTTCTTTGTCGCTTCTATTTTTTTGGTTTTATTATTGTTTTTTTTTTTGTTTTTTCCCCTTCCTTCTTCCAAAATTCCCCAATCCAACTAGATTTATTGGAAGAGGGAAGAAATTATGATTGCATCCAGTTGATAATAAAATCTTGTCCAAGACTAGACTGATTATGTTCGATTCAATTACAGACACTTCATATCCTTTGGGCTTAAGTTTATCCTAATCTTCCCAACGCATCTAGTCTGTCTTGTTTTACTAGGTTATCTAAAAATTTTATAATCACTTTTGAGTAATATATAAAACTTTAAGTAACTTAACACCACTGTCAATCTTAATAGATCACAAGTACAACTGGAGGATTCCAAAATAAGAGTAAAATCAAGTATATTACTAAATAGTCTACTTTTGGGCAAATCTATTTAGTCATATTAGGTTTTACTCAAACGGTCGCTAATCTTATCTCATATAAACCCATTAGAGATGCTGTACTTTATGAAATGTAATAATATTTATTTTTACCAATAAAATTTTAATGAAAACATTAAACTTTTAACTGAAAACATGGAATGATATTCGCATTCACAACTTGAGTTGCAAAAAAAAAATTTAAATATTGAAGTGCTCGGTAATCATAAAATTTATATGACTATATAGAAATAGTACCTGCATATTTATTTTGTCACATGCTATAAGTGTCATGAAGAAATATAAAACAAAACATTGTACAGAATAAGGACAGACATTAAAAAATAATTTCTTCTCTGTATGCACAGTTTAAGAAAAATCCAGATTTTTTCATAAGCAAGTTAAGATAATTGAGAAAAATCCAGTATGGGGAATAAAAAGTTGTGGAGGAGGCATGACTTTAATTCTCACTAGGTATTCTCAAGCCAATTATAATCTTTATTAAATACATAAATCCCCCCCACAAGTCATCTCTGTACAAGAAACAAAAGAATTACAATAAAGAATTTCTTCTCCAATAACTTGTTAGATATTTTTTATCACAAAGACATATATCTTTTGGTTTTGACATCATCTCTGTATCGGTTCATAAAGTATTGGCAAAATTTATTATTTAACTTTGTTTTAGATTGCAGTTTTTTATGCATCCAGAAAGGCCACAAACAAGTTAATGAACATAACTCTGTGCCTTTTCCCTTCATACTCAGAGTTCATAGTTTTTTTTCCTCTGCAATATATACAATTAAAAGGCAAAGAAGAATGTTCACAAGTACATAACTCAAATTGCTCATGTTAGAAAAATTGCTCTCCAGTATCGCTGACATCAGTTGATTTGATCCTCATACTAACAGCTAGATGCAATATTACTCATGTATTATAAAGATATACATCTAAATCAATTAAGACCTCTGCAATATATTGCTAGCTCTCAAAACATTCATCTAAAAATTTGTTTTCACAGAAAATAGTCTCACAGATCATACATGATAAGATCCTAATAAATTAGATAGCATAGGTACGCTCTGATACCATTTGTTAGATTTAATATTATTAAAACAGGATCAATTGCCTCTATGCATAGATATCATTATCTTGTATGATAGATATTGAGATGAAGCTTTGGATAACATACCTCTTCAAGGATAATGAATTGTGCTAGATCTAAATCACTGCTGTAGAAAATGAGATGGGGAACCTTCTCTCTGCTTAACCTAACCTCTTATGGGTAGAGAACAATGTGTGGTTGCAGAGAGAGACTTCCTCTTTATATATAATTATTTGATTAGCGGGCTTCTCAAATACCCCTAACTTTAATAAGAGAGTAGTATCAGATCTCATCAACCTTTATAACTTAGTGCAACTATTAGACACACCTGAAATGTTGACTAACATAAGTTGCACATGTTTCATAATATGGGATAGGAAATAGGATATGGATCAAATCAGGAATATCTTATAGTTTGACCCAACAGCTTGCTGCTTTGTTTCAAGTTGACAACATAAAGATTTCAGAATTATATGGGTTGCTATAACTTTAACCCACGAGTTATATTCACCATAACCATATCTCAATGTCGAGATACCAATGCTTTAATCCTTAACCCACGAGTTATATTTGCTATCTTTGCAGTGATCCTTCAACAACCATATCTCGAGCCTCTTATCGGGTACCAAGCATGTGAGACAGAGTGTTGATGATTTATCACTGAACAAATAACAGAGAAATACTGAGTTGAAGACTCGGCAGTAGAAGCGAAAGCGTAGAAGATCTACCATTAGCAAGTAATTGAAACTAAATCACCACACAACCAACTAACACAAGATTTAACATGATTCGACAATGTGCCTACGTCCACGGGGAGGAGGGGAAATTTTTATTAAAAATAGAGAAGAAAATACAAGAGTTATAAGAAGATCTCTCTCACAACTCTTAATGGTGTAAACATAATTTCTCTTGAATTCTTGACACTTCTTCACTCATCTTCAAAAGGTCACTCCTAAGGAGTTTATATCGGTACCTAGGATGATCCTAATCCTTCACAAGCTCAAAAAAATCAAATCAGCACCGCCTCAGAGAAATAAAAAATCCATATAAACCAAAACAAAAAGAGATCCATTTTAGAAAACTGCCAGAATCTAGTCGACTACTGCAATGCAATCTGAGAATCTAACTCTCTGTTGCAGGGCCTGGTCGACTATATCAAAGTATCAATGAACTAGTCCATGACTTAGTCGACTAATAAGACCTATAAATCGACTAATAACATGCATAATGTCTGTACATGTTCGTGCTTGATTTGTGAAGCTTGTAACACCTCCACCTGAAACTGAATTCTTCTCCAATGAATATGAGGCACTCCCAACACTAACAGTCTCCACCTTGACTCATATTCATTGAGTCCTTCTATAGAAATTGGTCTCTGCTTTATTCGCCTTACTTTTTTCCTCCTTTTGTAACTTCACATGGCTCCCTCCTAAGAGCCCGTTCACCACTTTTCCTTTGTAGAACCTTGATGAAGTTCAGAGATGCTCTAAACTTCTCACCGGGATGATCTTTATCATTATGTCTGCTAGAATTCTTCTTCGTGTTGATTTTTATCAAATCGATCACCTTATCATCCATAACCCACTAACATATCTTGTGATACCTCACATTAATGTGCTTCATCCGATTGTGATACCTGTGATCCTTAGCGAGATGAATCGTACTCTGGCTGTCGCATTGAACCCGAGCTAAATCCTATATGATACTAAATGTCTCAACCAATCCTCTCATCCATAAAGCTTCCTTTGGCTTTTCAACTGCAACCATGTACTCTCTACTTCTGTCATTGAAAGAGCAATTGTATCTTATAACTCTGCCTTCTAACTAATGACGCACTCAACTACTGTAAACACATAGTCCATCGTAGATCTTCACTGATTAAGATCTCCTGCATAATCTGCATCAACATAACCTTGTAGTAACCTAAGCTTCCCCGTTTTCAATCTCTGAAACACCAAGCCTAGTCTCGCAATCCCTCGCAAATTTTGTAGCACCCACTTCACTGATTCTCAATGTTACTTTTCCGGATTTAACATGAACCGACTTACTATACTAACTGCATAGGCTAAGTCAGGCCCGGCGCAGACTATAGCATACATGAGTGATCCCACCGCACTAGCATATGGTACTCGAGACATCTCTTTCTTCTCTTCTAGTGATTGTGGACACTGCTTGGAGGATAATTTGAAATGACCTGCCAAATGAGTGGTGACTAGTTTTACTTCTACCATGTTGAATCTCTTCAACACATTAAGAACATGATTCTCCTGGGATAGTCAAAGTCTGCCTAAGCCTCTGTCTCGAGTGATCTCTATACCTAAGATCTTCTTGGCTTCTCCCAAATTCTTCATGTCAAATTCCTTCTTGAACTGAGCTTTAAGCTTCTGAACTTGTGTCTTATTTCTTGCATCAATCAACATATCATTCACATATAACAACAAATATGTCGAATCATCACTCTGCTTGAAATAGACACAACTATCATTCTCACATCGGTTGTATTTGGTCTTGATCATGAAAGAGTCGAATCGTTTGTACTACTGCCTGGGAGACTGCTTAAATCTATAGAGGGACTTCTTTAGATGACACACCTTATTTTTCTTTACCTTCCTGAATATAACCTTCAGGTTGTTGTTTTCCATTGAAAATTCAATAAAGGAAAAACTTACAATATTGTGAAACGAAAATTACAAGTAATTAAAAGAAAATTTACAAGTATCTCTCCTCTGAGATTTCTGAGAAAGTGGGCCGGTAGAAATCTAATCAACGCGCGACCACTTTATCCATTGACGATGCGAGCAATGGATTTTCGAATGCTACTGCTTGGGAATTCCTTCTCGCCTGGTTCTGAAGATTCTTTGAGAGAGAAAGATCTTAGAGCATCAGCACCCTGAATTTATCCTCATAGAATTAGAGAAATGATTCTCTGAATTCTTGAAAGCGAGAGAGTAGATCTCTTATAAGCTTATACTTTGAAGCCACCAAAAAAGTTTATGCTCTTCAAAAAGCTTCTTGGACTTGAATTTCTTCAAGACCCCGAGCCTATCCTACTAGAGGGCTATTTATAAGCTCAATAAGGAGTTATGATTCTCTTGATTATCTTCTCTTAATGAGGGATCATGGGTGTAACTACCCATTAACTCCCTACACTAACTTAGTGGGGCGGTTACTCTCCTCAAGGGAGACTAGCCAGTTGAGGCGAAACTAGCCTCCTCAGGCGATGTTAACCAGTGGAGGCAAGGCTAGCCTCCTCAGACGAGGCTAGCAAGTTGAGACGAGACTAGCCTCCTCAGGCGAGGAGGCGAGGCTAGCCAGTTGAGGTAAGGCTTTTTGGCCCAGAGGCCTTCCACTCTAGTTTTGATGATGATTAACTCATGTAGTTATGTTTACTAATAATCTTGTGTTATTTAAGTTTCAGATCATTAACCAAGATATTAGTTAGTGATTGCTTCAACAAGATGTTTTGGAAGCTTTCACATGGTGATTCCAGAGCCCGAGCATCAAGATGATACATAGCACTCGTTGGAGTCTAGCTCGTGGATCACGGAGTTTTGGATCGAGTCTACTTGAAGATGGAAGATTGTCAAGAAGACTTAGGTATCCTATTTTTAGTTTAGTGTGTTTAGATCCATTTGTAAAGATTAGATAGTTGATATGCTCAAGTGCACAACACACACGTTTTATGGATATTGGTTTTCATGAATAGTTTAGATCAAAACAAGTTTAAATGGTTTTTATGTATATTAGATGTGTTCTATATACATACATGCTTCATATCTTAGACAAACTTATTTTGATATGTCTATTCTGAAATCACCTAGAGGGGGGGTGAATAGGTGATGGCTATATGAAATGTGACAATAATGCGGAATTAAAAATTCTACTTGACAAATTGCTCAACTTAAAATACTAGCAATAAACACAATAAGTAGTGCAAGAAATAAAGGAGTTGAGTTTAGAGAAAATTCGAGCAAACGCAAACACAAGTATATGTTTCCGAGGTTCGAGCCACGCTCTACGTCCCCGCCTTCACACTTGAAGGATTTCCACTATTGTTGATCCCACCGGATCTCCAATACAAGGACACACTTGTCCTATCTCTTGTGATGCCGCAACACCACCCGGAGCACACTAGCTCGCATTGAGGCCGATGCCTCTACAACTTCACTCAAGAAGAAAATGATCACACTTGATCACAAAATAGCTCACTTGTACAATCCTATAACCAATATGTAGATGTAGAAATTTGAGATTGTGTAGTGCAAAATCTAGAGAGAAGTAGAGGTATAGGCTTCAAATGGGTGTATGAAAATTTTGGCTTTGAAAATCTTTTCTCAAATAAAAGCTTGAAAGAATTGATGTGAAAATTGATTTGTAAAATTGTTGATTAATTCTTATCATGTTGAAGTGACCCACTATATATAGGGGTTGAAAAACTGGGTAAAACAGCAAGAGAGATTCGTTGGGGTGAGATCCCAACAAAATCTGTCAGAAAAATAGAGTTGTTGGAGTCTGTCAGAATTTCTGACAGAAGTCGGTCGACCGGCCGGTCGACCGCCAACGGTCATATTTTTGACCGTTGGGGGACTACGGTCGACCGCCCCGGTCGACCCGAACAAACAGAGAGCACTGTAAGTGCCCCGGTCGACCCGAGCGGTCGGCCGACGTACACACATGCACAGCGTGCACGTCGGTCGACCCGGACGGTCGACCGGCTCCTGTCAGTTCTGAAAAATCAGAACTGCAGAAAGCCAGAACTGGGATTTTTGGTTTTGGTCTCTTGGTTTGGGTTTAGGACCTTGTAAAAATAAGAGTATGACCATATGTTACTACCCTAACATGTTAAAACATTTTGATAAAGTTTCTCTTGATAAAAACTTGTTTTTCTCAAAAACGGTTTTTCCAAAACTTAAAGTTTCTAAAAACAAATTTCCAAAAACATGTTAACTGTAAATCTAAGTTGGAAATTGAAATTGAAATTGTTTTTGAAGCCATAAATCAAACTGAAGTGTGTGTAAGTGACAATCCCATAAATCTACTTCTAACATCTAGTTTTGACAAAAAGGTCTAAAAGAAAAGTAAAAATACAAATCTTGAACTTGACTTGGTCTTTTCTTTGTCTTGATCTTGACTTGGTCTTTTCTTCAAAAACGTGTTCCCGAAGCTTTCTAATGTGCTAGCTTAGGAATGCAAATCTTTATGCGACGTCCAAACTTGTGAGTCTTAATAGTGGAGCCGTCATGTCAACCTGTTTAACCTGAAATACTTTTAAACAAAGTTGTTAAATACATAACTAGATATGGTTTGTTATCATCAAAATATTCAACGGGATATTGGGCTAATGGCCTTTGGGCCAACAATCTCCCCTTTTTGATGATGACAAAACATATATAGTTATCACAAATATTTTGGGTAGAGACTTCAAATGAAGCTCCCCCTCAACACATGCATATACAAAAATATGCTCAAGCATAGACAGATCTCAAAAAAAAATGGTGGGTGATAATTCACAACACATCCACAACACATATATCCATGCTAGATAAAAATACTCATGTCATAAAATAGGAAATGAAACAACATGTCCACAAAGCATAACCAACATATACAAGTACATGTCCACACAAACATAAATACAAGATAAAGATGTCCAACAACAGAAAATACTACAAAATATGAGTACACAAAATATGGAGTCTCTCTCAACAAATAACTCTCCCCCTTTTTGATATCATCAAAAGGGGCAGGTCACTCAGCACCATCTGAAGAACTCTCCTCAGCATCGCCTTCCTCAGACGAACTCTCCCCAGCGTCACCCTCTGCCATCGTCTCATCATCATCATCATCAACAACATCATCCTCATGACCTGCTTCCTCTGGATCGATACCAGCAACTCCTGGGTGTGGAGGTGGAGCCACTATAGGATCTCTGACTGGGAATGGAGGGCCGGAGGAAGGAAGAGGACGAGAAATGATCGTGGGATCTGGACCAAGCATGTCGAACTTCGCAAATAATGTCCCAAATTGCGAATCCACGAATCTCATGGCGTTCGCAAAGTAAGTCATGTCATTGCGTATTCCCTCGAAACGCGAGTCCATATCCACGCGAAGGGCTGTATCACGCTGCTACAAATCCGCACGAAAAGCTGCGTCATGCTGCACAAAACGCTGCTCAATCCAAGTCTGTTGCTCCTGGAACTGAGAGCGAATCTCCGAAGAAATAAAAGACTGAAACTCAGGAGATAAAGATGCACCGGGAGCAGAGGAAATCCCTGGGGCCGAAGAAGACCCTGGGGCAGATGAAGATCCTGGTACTGGAACTGGAATGGGCTGCTCAGGAGGGGCTCGACGAATCTGAGCCTGCATCCTCTTCAAAAGGGTGCAGTCCAAGTTCACAGAGGGTTCGGAGGGAGTCTCCGAAGAAAGATCAAATCCTAAATGTTTAAGGAGATATGTAATGAGCATGCCATAGGGCAAATGCCTACCGTACATGCGAATCTGATCAGAGGCCATGTGAGAGGCAATAAAGTGGGGAAAATTGACCTTAATGCCTTTGAGAAGGCAGTAGACCATCAAAGGAACTGGCCCCCTAGCATGGCTGTACTCTCCTGATTTAGGCAAAATGTTGTAGAAAACAAATTTGGTTAGGACTTGGGCCGTGAACATGAACTTGTTCACTTCCTCATTCCTAATCAAACCGGGATTGTCAGTCCCGTGGATCAAAGTGGAGGCGGTGAGCTCAGACTCACCGTCCGGATACTCAAAGTCATGGAGATCAAAGTTGTAAACATCAACTCCTCTAGAGGAGAGATGCAGAATATCAGCAAATTGGGATAGGAGAATGTCAATATCCTTCCCAAGAACACGAGACCTCACATGATTTCCCTCAAAAGCAAAATTAGCATAAAAGTAATGCACTAAGGAGGGGTAAACAGGTTCCCTAATGGCCATGAATTTATCCAAGGAATTTCTTTTTAGAATGCGGGGGATGTGGAGATGTTCAAAGTCTTTTAGAATCACGCATCTCCCAGAAATGACAGCCTTCTTAGAAAGAATGATGTATCGATTTTCAGCTAGTTCATTAATAAAAGGTCTTTTAGGTTTAGGAGTGAATGAAGAAGAGGGAACAATACTTTTTCCCTTATCAGACCTAGATCTTTTTGACAAATGAAAGGAAAACTAAGAGTTGAAGATCAAGATTTAGAGGAAAAAGGTGATTTTTACCTGAAGTTGAGAAAACCCTAACCCTAGATCTGAAATCCTGGAAATCTGGTGGTGAAGAAGCCTTGAGACTGAAGATCCAACCTTCCCAGAGTGATTCGAGCTAGGATTTTGAAGGAATTTGGGAGTATTAGGGTTTGGAGAGATTTTGGAGAAAAGGGGAAAGGAGCTGCTCGTCGGTCTGGTGAGAGGAAAGTGAGAGAGAGTGTGAATAAATAGCCAGATCTGGGGCTCAAATCGACGCACGGTCGACCGGGCCGGTCGACCCGAAAAACCCGAGAGCTCTGTAACCCAGAGCGGTCGACCCGGGCGGTCGACCCAGAAAACCCGAGAGCTCTGAACTCGGAGCGGTCGACCGTACGGGTCGACCGGAGACAGAGAGCAAAAATTTGTTCTCTTTCAGGCAATGTCGGTCGACTGAAAATAGGGCCGGTCGGCCGGCGCTGCCCAAAAATCTGAGAACAGAAAGAGCTCCCAAAATTTTTTTTAAGTAAAACTATTTTACAATTAAATAGGGTATATCTAACATACAAAAATACAACAGTATTATTAAATCTTCATTAGGTTATCATGTCAACCAAACTATTCACACAAAATTTTTCATTTGATTTTCATATAAAAACAAAGTTTTAGAGATGTTGAAGCCGAATACCCGGTGACGGGTTCTGAACTTCATCCTCATGATTCCTCTAGATATGAGTTGAGGTGCGCAATTGCCATCTCTAAGGTATTTGTTCAAATATGAAATTTTACAAAATTTTATTTCTTAGTTTTGAAAATACATTGTGTATATATAAATAGCTAGTCTAGGCATGGCATGTGGACATACAATGGACATGGTATTGAAGACAAGATAAAAACATGGCATATACACAAACATGATAGAGATGTAAGTTTACACAAGCATATATCAATGTAGCATAAAAGTAACTAACACTCCTATACATGTGTATATATATCACCAAAATTAAAAACTTTTAAATGGAGAGGTTACCAAGCATGGGCAATCTCCAAAATAGGTGCCTCCAAGATAGCGATGCAAATGCGATGTGTTCTTTGAGCTTAGTTGCATCCACCACCCGGGCACCGTTTCCCCCTAAGTCTTGGAGGAAGAAGATCCACCTGCATCATCTAAATTTGGTGGGTCTCTTGGTACCCATATCTTTTTGGGTCCTTTAGGATTAGTACCGGGACGAACCCAAACATATTTATTATGCACATTATTTTTAGCAAAACAAAACTTTTCCAAATGGCCTTTGCGGCCACAATGCGTGCAAATGTAAATTCTACCACTACCATACATGTATGCATGTTTATGTGTGTGTGCATGTTTCCGTGCATGTGCATGGTGAGTGTGTTTCCCTTGGGTTACTCCCTTAGGAAATCTAGATGCAAACTTAGTTAGATTAAAGGCACACTTTTTAAGAGTTGAATCTAAAACATCAACTCGTTTTTGCATTTCCACAAAATCATTTTTATTACATGATGCAATGGGGGTTTTTCCTTTACAAGCTAGTTTGTATTTTTCAAAGTCAAATTTTATTTTCTTAAAAGCACAAGATAAATCATTTTTCTCTTTTTCAATAATTTTAATTTTATCTTTTAAAGACTCATTTTCCCTTTTTAGTTTCTTGTTATGAGATTGAGAAATCTCATACCTATGTTGTAGTTCTTCGAAAAATTGAGCTAACTCATCCATAGTTAACTCATCCTCATCCAAAGAGTTGTCAATAGTTACCTTTGAAGCATCGTCTCCATGTGCCATGAAGCACATGTGTGCGGCGTCGTTCTCCTCTTCGGAATCCGACTCCGTGTCATCCCACGTGGCCACCATGGCTTTCTTCTTCTTGGGGCCGTTCTTGGAGGTGGTCGCTTGAAGAGCGGGGCAATCGGCAATAAGGTGTCCGATCTTCTTGCAATGGAAGTAAGGACCGGTTCTTCTCTTTTCTTCTCAAATTTTCCTTGAGGTCTCCCTCTTCGGAAGTTGCTTTGCCTCCCTTTCTTGTAAAACATTTTGCCCACCTTCCGGATGAGCATGGCAAAATCTTCATCGCAATCATCCGATGAATCATCCTCTTCATGAATGGTTGGAGTGGCTTTGAAGGCGAGGGCTTTCTTCTTCGGCGCCTCCCTTTCTTCTCGAACCTTCATTTCCATCTCATGCGTCTTGAGATTTCCAATGAAGCCGGAGAAGTCCATCTCCTCCCGATCGTTGAGCTCCTTGAGGGTCGTTGCCTTGACTTCCCAAGCTTTGGGAAGAGCTCTAATGACCTTCCGAATCTTTTGGTCATTGTCAATTGCGTCACCTAAAGAAGATAAGGCATTAGTTATTTTGGTGAAACGGGTGAGCATGTCATCAATGCTCTCACTCTCAAGCATATAAAAATTCTCATATTGAGAACGTAACAAGTCAATTTTTGATCTCTTGACTTGAGAAGTTCCCTCATGAGTAACAATAAGAACATTCCAAACTTCAAATGCCGATTTGCAATTAATGATGCGTGAAAGGTCATCTTCATTTAAAGCTTGAGTTAATGCATATTGGGCTTTAGCATTGGCCTCATAGTCCTTGGTGGTGTCCTCGGACCATGTTCTCTCATCGGTGAGAGGTTCTACAAATTCTTTGGTGATAGCCCTAGCAACCCTAACTCCTAGGGACTTAAGAAAGAGGTTCATCTTGACCTTCCAAATAGGGAAGTTCAAGCCATCAAACTTGGGTGGGGACTTGATGCTAGAAAAGTCAATGGATGCCATGGATGAATAATATAAAGCACAATAAATGAAGAATGCAACAAATATAGCCAAATAACAAGGATCTCCCTAAGGTGGTTAAACCTAATTGTAGGGTTAGGCTCGGATACCAATTGAAATCACCTAGAGGGGGGGTGAATAGGTGATGGCTATATGAAATGTGGCAATAATGCGGAATTAAAAATTCTACTTGACAAATTGCTCAACTTAAAATACTAGCAATAAACACAATGAGTAGTGCAAGAAATAAAGGAGTTGAGTTTAGAGAAAATTCGAGCAAACGCAAACACAAGTATATGTTTCCGAGGTTCGAGCCACGCTCTACGTCCCCGCCTTCACACTTGAAGGATTTCCACTATTGTTGATCCCACCGGATCTCCAATACAAGGACACACTTATCCTATCTCTTGTGATGCCGCAACACCACCCGGAGCACACTAGCTCGCCTTGAGGCCGATGCCTCTACAACTTCACTCAAGAAGAAAATGATCACACTTGATCACAAAATAGCTCACTTGCACAATCCTATAACCAATATGTAGATGTAGAAATTTGGGATTGTGTAGTGCAAAATCTAGAGAGAAGTAGAGGTATAGGCTTCAAATGGGTGTATGGAAATTTTGGCTTTGAAAATCTTTTCTCAAATAAAAGCTTGAAAGAATTGATGTGAAAATTGATTTGTAAAATTGTTGATTAATTCTTATCATGTTGAAGTGACCCACTATATATAGGGGTTGAAAAATTGGGTAAAACAGCAAGAGAGATTCGTTGGGGTGAGATCCCAACAAAATCTGTCAGAAAAATAGAGCTGTTGGAGTCTGTCAGAATTTCTGACAGAAGCCGGTCGACCGGGCCGGTCGACCGCCAACGGTCATATTTTTGACCGTTGGGGGCTACGGTCGACCGCCCCGGTCGACCCGAACAAACAGAGAGCACTGTAAGAGCCCCGGTCGACCCGAGCGGTCGGCCGACGTACACACATGCACAGCGTGCACGTCGGTCGACCCGGACGGTCGACCGGCTCCTGTCAGTTCTGAAAAATCAGAACTGCAGAAAGCCAGAACTGGGATTTTTGGTTTTGGTCTCTTGGTTTGGGTTTAGGACCTTGTAAAAATAGGAGTATGACCATATTTTACTACCCTAACATGTTAAAACATTTTGATAAAGTTTCTCTTGATAAAAACTTGTTTTTCTCAAAAAACGGTTTTTCCAAAACTTAAAGTTTCTAAAACAAATTTCCAAAAACATGTTAACTGTAAATCTAAGTTGGAAATTGAAATTGAAATTGTTTTTGAAGCCATAAATCAAACTGAAGTGTGTGTAAGTGACAATCCCATAAATCTACTTCTAACATCTAGTTTTGACAAAAAGGTCTAAAAGAAAAGTAAAAATACAAATCTTGAACTTGACTTGGTCTTTTCTTTGTCTTGATCTTGACTTGGTCTTTTCTTCAAAAACGTGTTCCCGAAGCTTTCTAATGTGCTAGCTTAGGAATGCAAATCTTTATTCGACGTCCAAACTTGTGAGTCTTAATAGTGGAGCCGTCATGTCAACCTGTTTAACCTGAAATACTTTTAAACAAAGTTGTTAAATACAAAACTAGATATGGTTTGTTATCATCAAAATATTCAACGGGATATTGGGCTAATGGCCTTTGGGCCAACATATTCATGAGTTTTAGGAAAAATCAGTTTTCCTATTGAAAAATACATGTTTAGAAAAATACAGGTTTTAGTTTTTGACAAAATTTGTTAGACACAAAAATGTTTCAAAATGTTTGATATTTGTGTTGAAATTTTTATCACATGTTTGTATTTCAATATAAAATGATAAAACTATTTTTATAGAATTTTAGAAGATTTATTGGATTTATTAGAATATGTTTAAACCCTGTTTTCTCTCCCAGAATCCTGTTGCCAGGCTCTGGCGGTCGACCGACCGGTCGACCGGGATCCAGAGTCGGTCAATCGAGCGGTCGACCGACGTGCACAAGGCTGTGCATGTTTGGCCAGGCAATTGGGCCGGTCGACCGGGCGGTCGACCGGACAGAGAGCTCTGCTCTCTGTAAAATTTCGGTCGACCGGCCGGTCGACCGCTGGCGCCCAACGGTCACATTTTTGACCGTTGGCGGTCGACCGGCAGCTGTTCTGGCTGACAAAAACAGCCTAACGGCTAGTTTTTGTTTGGGCCTATTTATACCCCATTTCTTGGGGATTTTAACTAAGATTTTTGAGCCAAAATTTTCAGAGTTTCTCCATTGTTTTAAACAAGTTTTCAAAAGAGTTTTAGTACCAAAAAGATCTATCTTTATATTGTTTTAGGTTTTTGAAAAAATCAAAGGAAATAGAATTTTGGGAGATTTGTTTTTGTTCTTCATTTCCATTATCTTTAAGAGTTTTCCCAAGATTATTTCTTTGAGCTTTTGTTTTTCAAACACCTTGTTTTTCCACTTGAGCTATCATTCTATCCTATTCTATTAGGATCTTGTTTTTGTGGAAAGAGGAAAGTGGTTTGTGGTTGAAATATACCACTTGTTGTAAAACCCTTGATTTGTTGGGTTGCTCCCTCTTTGGTAGAGGTTGAGATTGTTGGTTTGCTCCCTCTTGGTGAGGTGGAGTTTGGTTGTTTGGCTACGGGCCTATCCCTCTTCGGTAGAGGTAGATTGTGGTTGTATTGCCTCGGTGGCATTGTATTGGTTGAGAGAGGAGTTCGGTACTCCTAGTGGATTAGAAATCCTTCTCGGTGAAGGCGGGGACGTAGAGATAGGGGCTCGAACCTCGGAACATATCTTTGTATTTGCGTTTGATCCATTGTCTCTTGACCCTCTCTTTATTTGTGTTGTGCATAGCATCATTCATTCATATCTTGTATGCTTGTGTTGTCCTTGCATTTGATTCATATTGCTTATCCTTATATGCTTGGATTGTTTGTGTGTGTCTCACTTGTACTTAACCACGAGAGCTTCATATAGCACCTCAACTCTTATTCAGAGGAATCAAGAGGAGTTAGTCCAGAGCCCTTCACGGGAAATTTGGCTACACTCATTGGTTGTACTAAGTGTAATTGCAAATTAGTTTTAATTTTCGCATTTAGTTTCTAGATTAGCCATATCACCTATTCACCCCCCCTCTAGGTGATTTCAATTGGTATCAGAGCCTCCGCTCCTGATATTTGATTTAATCACCTAGGAGTGTGATCTTGGACTTTGCTAATCTATCATTTGCATTTGCACATATTTTTGTTTGCACACACTCATGGACTTCATGACCCCACCTATGTTTGACTCTTCCAACATTGTTGTTTGGAAGACTAAGATGTCCATTTACCTACAAACCCTAGGCTTGCATGTTTTCCTTACCGCTACCAAGAAATGCTATCTTGGTAATAGCAATCATATAGGGGCCAATGCACTAGCCCTAGAGGCTATTAGAAGCACGCTTAATAAAGATTATCTTATGCTTGTTTCTAACATTGATTCTGTTTTTGTAGTGTGGAACAAGTTGACAACCACCTCCACCTCCAAGCTTCAAATGCCAATCCAACTGGAGGAATTTAGCGGAGAATCTGAGTCACAATGCTTCATGGTCTAAGGGAATGACTCCCTTGAGGTACATTCAAAATCTCAACTAGATTGTAGTGATGCTAGTTCTTCAAATGATTATGTTGATGCCAATGGTTTGAATGAAGAACTATCTATAGTTTGTGAAAATTTAATTGAAAAATATAATTTGTTGAAAAAGAAAAGTCTAGGACTCAACAATGAAAATAAAAATTTGCTTTCTAGACTTGACTTAGTTTTGCAAGAGAAAGAAGAGATTTCTAATGATAGGGATTCATTGAAGTCTCAACTAGATCTTGCATTAAAAGAAAATAATTTTTTGAAAAATAAAAATGATTGTGAAATAATTTTGAAGAAAAATGAAAACTTGTCTTCAAAAGTTAATTTTGTTTTAAAAGAGAATGATTTTTTAAAAATGAAAATTGCTTCTATTTCTAAGGATTTAGAATTGTGTTTAAAGAAAAATGAATTTTTACAAAATAATATTGATACACATGTTTGCCATGCTAGGATAGCTTCACCTAGTTCATCTATTGCATGCCACACTTCTTCTTTAATTGAAAAAGATATATCTATGCTAAAGAAGAATGTAGATTGTTTGGGCTCCACTTTGAGCCAATGTGCCAAGAGTCATACACGTTTGGAAACTTTATTTCGAAAGAAACAAGTTCCATCTATGCATGCACACCATACACGGCATACACATGCTTCTCACGGTCACCACCATCACACCATGTATGCTCATGTGTACACTTGTACACATTGTGGACGTAAGGGCCACCTTACTAAATTTTGTTTTGATCGTATACATATTTGTAATTTAGCAAATAAATTTGTTTGGGTTAGAAAAGATGCTAACCCCCATGGACCCAAAAAGATGTGGGTACCAAAGACCACCCCTATTGTATTTGATGTAGGTGTGGGCTCTCGCATGACGTGAGAGTATCGGTACCTTGGAGTGGATGCGTTCCGAGCTTCATGTGGACTATTTGGATGCATCACTTTCAAGGGGAGTTTGGTGGGAGGACCACCGTGTTTTGGAGACATGGAGAGTTGCCTCTTCGGTTTTGGTAACAATCCTTTACTCCCGTTTATATTTACATTCCTTCATATTATTGTTTATAGCATGTTTTGATTATTATGAAAATGCCATGATTATTAGATCATTGACATGTATGTATAGCTTTTGAGACACCCATATTTAATATGGACCATTATTTTTGTGTTCTCACCTTTATTTAGCTATTATGTATATCATAGTTCTAATAACATGTGGATTTGCATAATGATCTTGTTTATGTTTTTCATGTTGATTTGTGCTTCATGTTTTGATTACATGTTTAGATGTTAGTTTTCATTAAAACTAGGTGTATGCTTGTACATATAGTGGGACACAAATAAATCTTTATATGTTTGTGCTTGATTGCTTATTTGTACTCATTAAATGTTCTAGTATAGTCTAGTTTTGATGATTCATGCATTTGACTTGTATTCTTATTTTATCCATGTTTTCATGTTCATGTGTTTATGTTTAGCTTCATGTATATGTCCATCTTGTCCAAACTATTGATTATACATATACATCCTTTGAGCCACGTGCCTTCATGCATATACATTTGTGGACTCGTTATGTTTTAGATATGTATGTATACTTTAGTTTGTATAAGATATACATATGCCTTGAAGTATAAACTGTTTTAATGAAAATTTAATTTTTCATGTTTTCATGTTTTAAGAAATATTGAGCTTAATTGAATATTTTCATGATGATGTGTTTCACATTTTACTTATACACTCACCCTTCTTGTTTACTCATGCTTTATTTTCATGAGTCATATTTATGCTTCATTGAATTTGAGTGTTGGATATCATGTGAATTTCATGTTTCATGAAAAATATTTTTTATTTTATTCCTTACTTGAAGGATTTCGTACTAGTTTACAAGTTTTTCCATTTAACTAGTTGCGATATTCTTCGTTATGGTAGAGTTTTTCAAACATACTATATTTTCAAATCTATTTTTGAAAACCCCTACCTTCCACGGGCGGCTGGATGGGAGTCCATGCCTTGTATGTTCCTTATTGAAAATCATTTTAAACATGAGCATGAATGGGTGGTAGGTTATATGAGATATACACTTGATATTATTATTGTTTCAATTGGTATCATTGGATTCTTTCAATTGGTATCAATATTGACATTTCTTGTATACTCATATATTTTTATGTATGTATGCTTACTCTTCAAATAGTATCAATTTCGATTGGTATCTAATTTTTCATACATATATTTGTTTATGCTAAAACTTGAATTTTTAATGACCATCATGTTTCAATTGATTAGTTTTCAATTGGTATCTTAAACAAGCTTAAGCATTGTTTTAATTGGTATTTCATAAAGGGGGAGAAAACTCGTATTTTATCTTTCAATTGGTATTTGGTTTACCATTAGTTTTGTATTCCACTCCCTTGCTTTATGATAGAAAATAATAATTTCAATTTGGTATCATATGTTTAAAAAGAATAATACTTTAAATTGGTATCAAGATTGTATTTGTTTTCTCAAAATTGGTATCAAGATGCTTATTTATTTACTCAATTGGTATCAAGTTTTTTTTTATTTTCATTGGTATCTATTGATCTATTTCTTTCAATTGGTATCCATGAAAATTTATATTGATTTGTTTGTTTGACCCCTTTTGTTAATTCTTTGTTTCGAACAAAAAGGGGGAGAAGAATGTTTTGTTTTTACTTTAACCCCTTTGTTGATGATTGACAAAAAGGGGAGAAGTATTTGAGTTTATATGCATGTTTTATATGCATGTTTTATTTTTGTTTATTAGTTTGTCGTTTAATTGATATCAAGAGCATTTCATTGCTATTAAGAGCATGTTTTTATTGGTATCAAGAGCACGTTTTATACATGATGTATTTCATATGTTTGGTATCAAAAGCATGTTTTTGTATTTGATATCTTGTTTTATGCATATCTATGCATACATATTTATGAGCTTTCATTGCATATTTATTGTTTATTGCTATGCATGAGTTAAGGGGGAGCTTCTTTGAAGCTTAACTTTAATCCATGCATATATAACTCCATGAGTTTTGTCATCATCAAAAAGGGGGAGATTGTTGGCCCAGAGGCCTTCCACTCTAGTTTTGATGATGATTAACTCATGTAGTTATGTTTACTAATAATCTTGTGTTGTTTAAGTTTCAGATCATTAACCAAGATATTAGTTAGTGATTGCTTCAACAAGATGTTTTGGAAGCTTTCACATGGTGATTCCAGAGCCCGAGCATCAAGATGATACATAGCACTCGTTGGAGTCTAGCTCGTGGGTCACGGAGTTTTGGATCGAGTCCACTTGAAGATGGAAGATCGTCAAGAAGACTTAGGTATCCTATTTTTAGTTTAGTGTGTTTAGATCCATTTGTAAAGATTAGATAGTTGATATGCTCAAGTGCACAACACACACGTTTTATGGATATTGGTTTTCATGAATAGTTTAGATCAAAACAAGTTTAAATGGTTTTATGTATATTAGATGTGTTCTATATACATACATGCTTCATATCTTTGACAAACTTATTTTGATATGTCTATTCATGAGTTTTAGGAAAAATCAGTTTTCCTATTGAAAAATACATGTTTGGAAAAATACAGGTTTTGGTTTTTGACAAAATTTGTTAGACACAAAAATGTTTCAAAATGTTTGATATTTGTGTTGAAATTTTTATCACATGTTTGTATTTCAATATAAAATGATAAAACTATTTTTATGGAATTTTAGAAGATTTATTGGATTTATTAGAATATGTTTAAACCCTGTTTTCTGTCCCAGAATCCTGTTGCCAGGCTCTGGCGGTCGACCGACCGGTCGACCGGGATCCAGAGTCGGTCGACCGAGCGGTCGACCGACGTGCACAAGGCTGTGCACGTTTGTCCAGGCAATTGGGCCGGTCGACCGGGCGGTCAACCGGACAGAGAGCTCTGCTCTCTGTAAAATTTCGGTCTACCGGCCGGTCGACCGCTGGCTCCCAACGGTCACATTTTTGATCGTTGGCGGTCGACCGGGCGGTCGACCGCCAGCTGTTCTGGCTGTCAAAAACATCCTAACGGCTAGTTTTTGTTTGGGCCTATTTATACCCCATTTCTTGGGGATTTTAACTAAGATTTTTGAGCCAAAATTTTCAGAGTTTCTCCATTGTTTTAAACAAGTTTTCAAAAGAGTTTTAGTACCAAAAAGATCTATCTTTATATTGTTTTAGGTTTTTGGAAAAATCAAAGGAAATAGAATTTTGGGAGATTTGTGTTTGTTCTTCATTTCCATTATCTTCAAGAGTTTCCCAAGATTATTTCTTTGAGCTTTTGTTTTCCAAACACCTTGTTTTTTCACTTGAGCTATCATTCTATCCTATTCTATTAGGATCTTGTTTTTATGGAAAGAGGAAAGTGGTTTGTGGTTGAAATATACTACTTGTTGTAAAACCCTTGATTTGTTGGGTTGCTCCCTCTTTGGTAGAGGTTGAGATTGTTGGTTTGCTCCCTCTTGGTGAGGTGGAGTTTGGTTGTTTGGCTACGGGCCTATCCCTCTTCGGTAGAGGTGGATTGTGGTTGTATTGCCTCGGTGGCATTGTATTGGTTGAGAGAGGAGTTCGGTACTCCTAGTGGATTAGAAATCCTTCTCGGTGAAGGCGGGGACGTAGAGTTAGGGGCTCGAACCTCGGAACATATCTTTGTATTTGCGTTTGATCCATTGTCTCTTAACCTTCTCTTTATTTGTGTTGTGCATAGCATCATTCATTCATATCTTGTATGCTTGTGTTGTCCTTGCATTTGATTCATATTACTTATCCTTATATGCTTGGATTGTTTGTGTGTGCCTCACTTGTACTTAACCACGAGAGCTTCATATAGCACCTCAACTCTTATTCAGAGGAATCAAAAGGAGTTAGTCCAGAGCCCTTCATGGGGAATTCGGCTACACTCGTTGGTTGTACTAAGTGTAGTTGCAAATTAGTTTTAATTTTCGCATTTAGTTTCTAGATTAGCCATATCACCTATTCACCCCCCCTCTAGGTGATTTCAAGGCTGCCTTCTCAGGCGACGCTAGCCAGTGGAGGAGAAGCTAGCCTCAGGCAAGGCTAGCCAGTTGGAGGTGAGGCTGGCTCCTCATGCAAGGCTAGCCAGTTGAGACAAAGCTAAGCATTTTAGCTCTTTCAGCAGAGTTGTGCCAAGCTTCAGGTGAAGGTAGAAGTAAACTCTCAGCAAAACTATGCTAAGCTTCAGATGAAGATAGAAGTTGGCCTTTTGCACGGCTGTATAGAGCTTTAGGCGAAGCTATCATTAGCCTCTAGTGAAATTAGAATTAGCTTCAGGTGAAGCTATAAATTAGCTCTCTGTAGAGCTATAAATAGCTTCATGCGAAACTATCAAGAAAGCTTCATGCAAAGATAGAATTAGCTTCAAGTGAAGGTAAAATTAGCTTCAGGCGACGCTGTAAGTTAGCTCTCTGTGGAGCTATGAAGAACTTCATGCGAGCTATTAAGAAGCTTTAAGCAAAGTTAGATTTAGCTTCAGGGAAGGATGCGATGGAAGCTTTTCGGAATGATTTTCTCTACAATTAGCTTGGAAAAGAAAAAGAGATATTGATTGTGAGAATTAGATTTAATCCAGCAAAAAAATTATAGTTTACTAATCATCTACCATAACCATAGTATTAGTCTAAAAGAGTGAACATCATATTGAATGAAGAATTATCTACCCAAGGGTTTTGATTTAGAATCAAGCAAGATGAATAAAGATGTTATAAACCTTAATTAGTTTGCACTAATAAAAATTAAACTGTAGTTCATCTTAATTTCAAAGCATAGCATCGGAAAAGTCTGTAAGATCACCTAGAGGGGGGGTGAATAGGTGATGGCTAATCTAATGGTCACTTATGAACAAATAATGCGGAATTAAAACTAAGATGACCAAATTAAACTTCTTTTAATTAAACACTTATGTATAACACAAGAGTGTTGCCGAATTCCCCTTGCGAGGCTCTGGACAAACTCCTCTAGATTCCCCTTGAATGGGTTGAGGTGCCGCGTTGGCTCTCTTGGTTGAATACAAGTGTTAGCAACAATCCCACGCAAGTATATATCAAATATGCACAAGGGTATATCAAGCATGTAAAGTAAATACAATGTAAGTAATGCAAGATATAATAGAGACAAAAAGAGTAAGAGAGCAAGAGTGAGCAATCGCAAACACAAAGGGTTTGTTTCGAGGTTCGAGCACACTTGCTCTACATCCCCGCCTTCGACACACGAAGGATTTCTACTATGCACGATCCAACCGGATCTCTCCTTGGTGCCGCAACACCTACAAGCCCTCGGACTCCCAAGTCCCTTACACACGCAAGTCCACCGACTCGCCGAGGCCGCACCTCGAACCAAAGAGTTCACAACCGAACTCCACACCAACAACGAGCACACTTGCCCGTCTCCTCAAAGTACAAAGTAAAGATCTTTGGTGATCATAACACTTTGATCACCTAAAGTCACTCTCACTACAACACACCTATAGGAATATAGTAATGGATAGCTCAAGTGTGGTGTGAGAAAAGCAAGGAAAGAACTTTGGTGAAAAACACAAGAAATCACTTTTACACTCTCTTGATAAAATCCCTTTTGATAGGAAATATTGGCACTCTATTTTGTGGAGAAAAATCCTTCAGAAAGACTGGGAAAAACTAGCTCTAAGGTCTCCAAAAATCTTGGCTCAAAACAATGACAAAACCCCCTTTTATAGAGGCCAGAAAAATCTGACCGTTGGGCTCTGTCAGAGCTTCCGGTCGACCGGTCCGGTCGACCGGCAACGGTCAAAATCCGACCGTTGCAGCCTCCGGTCGACCGGCTCGGTCGACCGAGCACTTGGAGCAGAGAATTCCTTCTCTGTCGGTCGACCGGTGCGGTCGACCGAAGTTTCCCGAGAGCAAGCTCTCTGGAGCGGTCGACCGGCCCGGTCGGCCGATCCTCCAGTGCACACTGGCGTGCACGTCTGTGCATGTCCGGTCGACCGACCCGGTCTACCAGCCACTGTCAGTTCTGAAAAATCAGAACTGCCAGAACCAGAAAAATGGGATTAAAGATTGGTCTTTTAACTTAATAAAAATCCCAGAAATTCACAGTAAATCCAGAAAAATAGTTTCAATCAAAATAAAAACTGTTTTTCTAAAAATATGTTTTTCTAAAACTTGTTTTTCCATAACTTGGTTTTGAAAGATATGTATATAGGTAACATCAAAAACCAAGACATGTATTTTGTCCAATGAAAAATCTTTTTACCAAAAAGAAAGAGTCTTTTCTAACTAAAAATTCTTTTATGAAAAGACAATTAAATCTCAAGAGTGTGTGTGTGATATGACTTGAGCAATCCACCAATCTATTCTATCCTTTACATTTTAACTAAAACAAATAAAAATCTTATACCTAGACACAAGTCTTCATCCTCTTGAAGTCTTCACTTGAAGGCTTCTCATCTTCTTGACTTGGTCCAAATGCAATCCACCGAGCTCATCTCTAGATGTGGTCTTGATGCATAGGCTCGTGAATCGACCGGTGCTAGCTTCCAACTTGACATTTTATCCTTTGTTGAAGCTCCACACCTACTAAGATCTTGATAAGGAATCTGTCACTAATTAAACACAAGATCATTAGTAAACATAACTTCATGAGTTGATCATCATCAAAACTAGGGTGATAGGCCTTTGGGCCAACAAAGTCCACTTAAAATTATGAAATCAAAGTATTTAAATATGAACCATGAATAACCATTTAAAAAGTGCAACTCAAATTAGTTAAACTAAATTATTGATTTATCTTCAAGAATACCAATTTAATCCTAGGGTTTCTAATAAGCATAAATGTTAATCAGTTCATCTTTTAAACTAAAATAGGGTTGATCGAGAGATTAGTAAACTATAAGTTTAATTAGTTATTCATATTTTATTTTTATTTTCAATTTTTAATTTGAATAAGAAAAGTTACATGAAAATTAAAAGAAGAAAAACAAATAAGCTAAGCAGAAAACTAAATTGAATTGCAAAAAGAAAGAAGAATAAAGAATCTTTTTATTGGATGTCACTAACCAATTACAAAGCTCTCCTGCTTCTTCAACAATCATCTTCTCCAAATAAAAAAATGAAAAATTCAAGAAAATTCGGAAAGAAGAAAAGATCTAAAGAAAACCCTATGCTTCAGCTATTCGATTCCCCTATCTGTTGCTCTGCAGGGGTATTTATAGGAGATTTAAGATGTAGAGTCTCAGTACAACTCTCCTACGAAACCGCGTTGCCAGATGTATCCAAACGGCCGCGAAAACGCGACCATAGCCGCGTTTCTGCGGCAAAAGCGTGGCCTTCTCTGAACCGTCCATCTGGGCGCCTCCTTCTGGATTCTGTATTCAGACCCTCTATCTAGAGAACTCAAGATAACTTGGGAAGCAAGTTATCAAAAATCCAAATTTTGAAAAGGATTTGTTCCCTTTATCTTTATCTTTAAGCCTTTCTTCCCTTTATCTTTATCTTTGTATTGCAATCAACCAGGTTTAAGTAGAAGTATATCTCTGTTTTAGGATAAGGATCCATCTTATCCTTTTCCTCCTCCTCTTTATTTGAATAGCAATTAGGAGTTCTATTTTATCCTTCTTTTTCCTCTCCTAGATTTTAAATTAGTAATTTAAAATTCAAGTTTAGATTAGGTTAGATAAGATAGAAGCTTCTAAATTATTAAAATAAATTATGCATGTGGGCTTGTGGGATTTTTGGGCTTTTGGTCACTTGTGCTTTATTTCTTTATTCTTTAATTACTCAAGGCCTGCACACATTAAACAATAAAATATTACGTAGCAGTGCTTAATAAAGAATAAGTAGAGAAAATGATGATAAATATGCACTTTTGACTACCTATCACACCCCCACACTTATCTTTTTGCTCGTCCTTGAGTAAAAAATAAAAAAGAAAAAGGAAAATAAAATAAAAACTAACCTATTCTAACTCACTTTCGTAGGAATCACGGTTGCATTCAGCATGTGCAACAAGCTGTTAAACCTCTAGGTTACCCCTAAAGGACGAGTGTTGTCTCCTGAGGGTTTTCAATGGATTACACCCACAAAATTCATAAAAGAAAAAGAAAATGTTTGTGATTAATTTTTTTTATTTTGAAAAAAGGAGAGAAATATTTGAAATATATTTGAAGAAACTAAGTAATCTATAAGTTTTAGGATTATCATTTTTATTCATTCTTGAGCTTAGTCTTTATACAATAATTCGTTATCAATTTTAGGTAAGGATTAAAATTGAATTTTTATATAGTCCCTTTTGTTACCCTAAGTCATATGCATCCTTGTGAATGTGAATCTTTACTAGGGATTCTTTAACTTGGACTGTCATGCCTCTTTATTATTATTATTATTATTATTATTTTTATTATGTATAACTCATCTAATTTTCTTTTGTATAAGTATCAAGGCTTCTTGAGGCCCTCATACCTAACTAATTGACTATTAGCTGTGTTAGTACATATATAGATAATATTTCTTAATTTTCTTAGGCTTTCTAATTCACCCTTGTAGCGAGCCTAAGGTCGGTGGCTCCTAAACCTGTCAGTTTTAGGGCACCGGGTGAGAAAACACCCCACGGACTTAAGGACTCGAGTGAACTAGGCCACAAAAGTAAGGACTTTATTTATAAAATCACCTTTAGGCATGAATACTTATGCTTCTTGGGCTATCCAGCTTAATTAGTGAACTCTATTTTTTTATTTATATTATTATATTATTATATATTTTTTTATAAGGCACAAGAGTCTTTGTCTCAGAATCCTAGATGTGTAAGTGTATTAGGTATGCACATTTCATTAAGGTAAAAATCAAGGCTAATTACTTATTTAAATTTTCCTCCTATACCTAAAAATCCAACAATTTATTTTATTTTGACAAAATTTTTAGAAATCCTAATCATGATTTTCCTAATTCTTAAGATTAACTTGGATTTCTTTCAAAAGATAAGTCAAAATATTGTTTCCTTTTCAAATATATATTTTTAATTTATTATTTTTATTTTATTTTTTATTTGTTATTTTTATTTTTGTTAAGTTAATAACGTAAGGTTAGCGAGTTATGTTAACAGCAACCGACAGTTAGTCAATAATTTATATTAAAATAAATATTTTTATTTATTATTATTATTTTATTATTTTTATTTTTTTGAAATTAAGCGTTAGTACCCTCCCCCACACTTGTTTCAAGCATTGTCCCCAATGTATGCATGTATGTCTAAATGCATGAAATGAACTGGCTGAGCGGTAGAGTTACCGATACATTAGGTCAAAAAACCCATGGATGTGTCTGCTTCTGGTACTGATTCTAAAAACGATTTTAGACGTTGACCATTTACCTTGAATTCATTACCATTCTTAGGGTCGTATATCTCTATGGCTCCATGTGGGAACACAGTCTTAACAACGAAAGGCCCTGTCCATCTTGATTTTAACTTTTCTGAAAAAAGGTGAAGTCTAGAATTATAGAGTAAGACTTTTTGTCCTGGGACAAAAGTTTTTCTCATGATCATAAAAAACCTTAACCCTATCTTTCATAATCTTCGTATTTTCGTACGCCTCGTTCCTTAACTCCTCAAGTTCAGAAATTTGCAATTTGCGAAGTGCACCGGCCTTATCTAAATCAAAATTCAAATGCTTAAATGCCCATAAGGCTCGAGGCTCTAACTCAAAAGGAAGATGGCAAGCATTTCCAAAGACTAATCTATAAGAAGACATTCCTAGAATCGTTTTAAAGGCGGTCCTATATGCCCAAAAGGCATCCACCCATTTAGTGGACCAGTCTTTCCCATTTTGATTCACAGTTTCTCCAAGATAAGCTTAACTTGCCTATTTGAGACTTCTACCTGTCCACTGGTTTGAGAATGATAAGGTGTAGATAACTTGTATGTTATGGCATATTTTCGCATAAGAGCATCAAAAGTTCTATTGTAAAAATGTATACCATTATCACTAATTATGGCACGAGGGGTTCCAAATCGGGAAAAGATGTTTTCTTTCAAGAACTTGACAACAACTTTATTGTCATTTGTCTTGCAAGGGATGGCTTCAACCCATTTGGATACGTAATTTACAGCCAACAAGATGTATTGGTGCTTAAATGAATTAGGAAAGGGATCCATAAAATCAATGCCCCAAATATCAAAGAGTTCTACTTATAGAATTAGTTTAAGGGCATCATACTATGTTTAGAAATCCTTCTTATCATATGACATCTTGTGCAAATTTTGCAAAATTCAAATGCGTCTTTAAACAAAGTGGGCCAATAGAACCCGCTCTGTAAAACTTTTTCGGCTGTTTTTCGGGGATCAAAGTGTCCACCGCAAGCAAATTCGTGACAAAAGCTAGAACAATTCTAGTTTCCTCTTCGGGAACACATCTTCTAATTATTTGGTCGCTACAATATTTGAAGAGGTAAGGGTCCTCCCACATGAAATATCGGACTTGAGACAAGAACCGGTATCTATCCTGTTTTGACCAACTAGATGGGGTTTGGTTTGTGACTAAGTAATTAACTACATCGGCAAACCATGATTCTGTAGAGATGGCTAAAAATTGTTCATCGGGGATGTTGTCGTTGATAGGCAGTTCGTCGGAAGGTGTGTCTGGCACACGAGAGAGATGGTCAGCGATGACATTTTTGACACCTTTTTATCTTAAATTTCGAGATCAAACTCTTGAAGGAACGGATGAGTCAGGCCTTCACATCCTTCTTAAGCTTAAGGTATCGAATCGCTGAATGGTCGGTGAAGATAGTGGTCTTGGTCCCAAGTAGGTATGGGCAGAATTTCTCCAAAGCAAACACTACAGCTAAGAATTCCTTCTCAGTAGTAGTATAGTTTACTTGGGTTTCGTTTAGTGTCCTACTTGAATAATAGATCACGTATTGCTTGTTATCTTTGTGTTGTCTTAAGACAGCGCCTATAGCAAAATCAGAAGCATCACACATGATCTCAAAGGGTTTGGACCATCCGGAGGTGAGATGATAGGTGCAGAGATAAGTTTCAATTTTAGCTTCTCCCATGTGCTACGACACTTGTCATCAAAGATGAAGGACACGTCTTTGGCTAAAAGGTTTGTAAGGGGTTTAGCAATTTTGCTAAAATCCTAATTAACCTACGGTAAAACCTGGCGTGTCCTAAAAATGAATGAATGTCTTTCACGCATCGTGAAATTGGGAGTTTGGCTATGATCTCCACCTTAGCCTTATCCGCTTTGATCCCTTTCCTATATATCTCATGACCTAGGACAATCCCATGTTGCATTATAAAGTGGCACTTTTCTCAATTTAGGGTCAAGTTCTTTTCAGTGCACCTTTTTAGCACTAGTTCTAAGTGATGTGGACATTAATCAAACGAATCTCCATAGACGGAGAAGTCATCCATGAAGATCTCCAAAAAGCGCTCGAACATGTCAAAGAATAGGCTTAACATGTAACATTGGAATGTCGCGGGGGCATTGCATAGGCCGAAAGGCATTTGGTGATAAGCAAACGTCCTAAATGGGCTTGTGAATGTTGTCTTTTCTTGGTCCTTCGGGGCTATTGGGATTTGGTTATACCCTGAGTAACCATCCAAGAAACAATAATACTCATGACCTGCTAATCGTTCCAGCATATGGTCAATAAATGGGAGGGAAAAATGGTCTTTTCTAGTAGCGGCGTTCAACTTGTGATAGTCTATGCACACTCGAACCTTTGTAGGTAGTCGTGTTTGCACTAACTCTTGCTTGTCATTTTCCACCACAGTAAAACTGGACTTTTTAGGGACCATGTGCACTGGGTTGACCCATTGGCTATCGGAAAGGGGATAAATGATCCCATTATCTAATAGTTTCACTATTTTGCCCTACAAAGCCTCTTGCATGAGCGAGTTTAGCCTACGCTGTGGGTCCCTCTTCAGTTTAACCCCTTCATATAGATGGATTCTATGTTGAACTATTTTAGGGCTTAGTCCCTTGATATCGACCATAATCCAACCAATGCTTCCCTATGTCTCCTAAGGGTTGCCAGTAGGTCTTCCTCTTGCCTATTAGTCAAATTGGATGCAAGTATAACTGGTAGCGTCTCTTGTTCACCATGGTAGGCGTACTTAAGATGCTTAGGCAAGGTCTTTAACTCCAAGGAAGGAGGTGGCTCGATTGGTGGAGGTGTTAAGCTTAAATTCTCTATCTCTATAGAACTTGGACTTGCTGCCCACTCAATCTCGTCAAGGTTGAGATCACTAAATTCTAACTCTTCATCATCCTTTGATTCTAGTGTGATCTTCTCTTTGTGCTCACTAGTTATATTTTCAATGAAGTTGACCTTAAAGGGTTGGTCGTTTATGTCGTAGGGGTGCTTACCTAAGCTGAAAACATTGACTTCCTTGGTTATGTCTCCGAAAGTCAATCTCATGGATCCATTTCTACAATTTATGATTGCATTAGAAAATGCTAAGAACGGACGTCCTAAGATGATGGGAGTTTGGGACCTAGGATTAGACACAGGTTGTGTCTCTAAATACTAGGTAAATGAATTCTCCTATACGTATAAGGACATTGTTGATCTCTCCCTTTGGAACTTTAATTGATCGATCAGCTAATTGGGTCGTAACTTGAGTTGGGTTGAGTTCGCCTTATCCAAGTTGTTGATATACGGAGAAGGGAAGCAAATTAATGCTTGCTCCTAAATCGAGGAGTGCTCTACTAATTTCAGCTTGACCTATTGTGCAAGAAATGGTGGGGCAACCAGGGTCTTTGTACTTGACTGGGATCTGTTTGGATAATAGCTCACTAATGTTAGTGACTAGAAAAACCTTCTTAGGCACATTTGTCTTTCTTTTCTTGATGCACATGTCCTTAAGGAATTTGGCATAACTAGGGACCTGTTGGATTGCATCAAGAAGTGGTATATTAAGCTAACTTGATTAAATACCTCGAGCAGTTTCTCCATATGTGCATTATTATTACTTTAAGCCTATTTGAAAATGAGGTTATAGGTTATTGCACTTGTTTTGCTGATTTATCAACTTCAGTTTCTTTGGAATTTTATGGAGATGGAGTAGACAATTGAGCTGAGTCAGGAGGCATGGATACTTGATTATCAACTTGTTTTCCTGACCTCAACGTATGAACTAAGTTACACTGGTTTGGGTCTTGAGCCTCATTGGCTTGCCTAGAATTCATAGGGTTTGACAATGGTTGACTTGGTAGAGTTTCCTTTTGTCTTTCTTATTGATTCAGTTGCATCTCTATCCTAGTCAAGACTTGAGCTAGTGTGTCTTGGCTTTTAACTAGAGTGTCTATCTTTCTTTCCATATTGGAGAGTCTTATTTCCATATGTGAATTTTGGAAAGAGGGTGGAGGACTTTGGTTGGGAAAATTTTGTTGATAAGGAGAAAATTGTTGGAGAATTTGGGCCTTATTTGATCATTGTTGTTTGGGCCCCATGAGAAATTTAGGTGATTTCTCCAATCGGGATTATAGGTGGATGAATATGGATTGTTAGCGGGCCTTTGAAGGCTGCATTCATATGCTCAGGCAAAGTTTGATGAGCTAAAAAGACGGGACATTCCTCGAACACATGGTTCATGGCTTGACAATAAGTACAGCCCGCCGAAGATGTTGGGCGACTTGGTTCACTGAGACTGGTTCTTTAGTTTCAAGAGCTTCTAATCTTCGCATCACAACAGCTAGTTTAGTTTCGGTAGTTATGTTTGCCTCAATGGAATGGACACCTCCTTTAGAAGAGTTAGGGTCATAGTCCTAAATTTTTCCGGAGTTGGTTCTCATTGGATGATCTTATCAGTCAAATCTTCATATAATAACCATCCTTCGTCTTCGTTCTTTTTCAAAATCTTCCTTGGCACATGGATTCTAATAGAGTTTTTGTTTGATATTCTAATCCAATATAAAGAGCTTGGCAAAGTCGCCCCATGGTGAGGGCATTGGGCAAAGAGGTCCTTAAAACGTTCGAAGTACTTCCAAAAAGGTGCATTGGCTGTTTACTTAAACTACAAGATGCTTTTCCTAATTTGTGCAGTCTTGTGAACGGGATAGAACTTCTTTAAGAAGGCTTTGATGAAATTATCTCATGATGATAGGGAACCGGCTTCTAGACTGTAGAGCCATTTCTTTGCTAAGTCTTTCAAAGAGAATGGGACAAAACTGTAATCACCTAGAGGGGGATGAATAGGTGATGAGCTAATCTAATGGTCAATAATGCGGAATTAAAACTTATTTAATGCAAACTAAAACTTTTTAAACTAAACACCACGTATAACACAAGAGTGTAGCCGGATTCTCCGTGAAGGGCTCTGGACTAACTCCTCAAGATTCCTCTAAATAAGAGTTGAGGTGTCGCGTTGGCTCTCTTAGTTGAATACAAGTGTTAGCAAACAATCCCCAATTATATAACAATTAAGCACACAATAAATCAAGCATATAAAGATAAAGACAATATTAGCATGCAAGATATAAAGACAAGTAAGAGATAGAGAGAGCAATCGCAAACACGGAATATTTGTTTCGAGGCTCGAGCACACTTGCTCTACGTCCCCGCCTTCAACACTTGAAGGATTTTCACTATAAACCGATCCCACCGGATCACTCGGTGCCGAAACACCTACAAGGCGAGTTCACACTTGAACTCCTTGGACTCTCTAGTCCCTTCACTCGTTCCCGAACACACCGCAAGCCCACAAGCTCGCCGAGGCCGCACCTCAAACACCGAGTTCACACTAGAACCCGAAACAACGCGAACACACACGTCCGCCTCCTCAAAGTACAAGAAAAGAACTCTTGGTGATCTAAACACTTTGATCACCAATAAACACTCTCACAATAACACTCCTATAGGATGAATATGTCAATGGATAGCTCAAGTGTTTGTGAGAAAAACTAGGATGGAAATTGTGGTAGAAAACACAAGAAATCACTTTTCAAAATACTCTTGATAAACACTCTTTTGATTTGGAAATATAGATCTAAAATATGTGGATATAACCACTGAAATGGGTATGCAAGACTAGCCCAAAACTCTTCTCAAAATCTTGTCTAAAACAGCCCCCAAAAGCCCCCTTTAAATAGGCTCCAAAAACTAGCCGTTGGGAGCCAGGATGACCTGTAGGTCGACCGCCCGGTCGACCGGCCAACGGTCAGATTTCTGACCGTTGAGCCAGCGGTCGACCGGCCGGTCGACCGTGGCAAGGATACAGAGAGCTGAGCTCTCTGCCGGTCGACCGCCCGGTCGACCGGGGCCGTTTTCAGAGAGCAGACACTCTCTGGCGGTCGACCGTGCGGTCGACTGGCCCATCCTGTGCACGTCTGTGCACGGCGGTCGACCGTTCCGGTCGACCGGCTCCTGGTCCAGTCGACCGGTCGGTCGACCGCCAGAGCCTGGCAGGCCATTTACAGGATTTAAAACTTGAGTTTTTTAACTCAAATAAAATCCCAAAAATTCACAAAAAATCTACAAAAATAGGTTCAATATTATACTTTGATAAACAAACATGTTTGAGTAAAATCAAGACATGTTACAAACAATTTGAACTATTTTTGTAACTTAAAAATTTTGGTTAAAAATAAAGACTGTATTTTTCCAAAATAGATTTTTCTAAAACTTCTCCAAATACAAAAACAAGATATTTTAAATACTTTGAAAGCATAGGGTGTATGGATATGATCCACTACACATACATGATGAAATATCTATGTTTTTGACATTTAAGCACTAAAATGATTTTGGTTAAAAACATGTAAATTTTGAATACCAAAAACCAAAACGGTATTTTTCCAAAATGAAAATTCTTTTATGAAAACACAACTAAATCAAGAGTGTGTGTGTATATGGTATACTTGAGCAATCCACCAACTATTCTATCCTTTACATTTTATCTAAAAAAAATCATAATAAAAACAAACCTAGACTCAAGTCTTGATCTTGAAGGTCTTCACTTGAAGTCTTCTTCTCCTCTTGACTTGGTCCAAACTTGATCCAAAGAGCTTAAACTCCTCTTGAGTACTTGATGTGGTTTTGATGCATAGACTCTTGAATCAAACCGTGCTAGCTCCAAAACTTGACTTTAAATCCTCTGTTGAAGCTACACACCTACTAAGATCTTGATCACAAATCTGAGACTAAATAAACACAAGATCATTTGTACTATAACTACATGAGTTGATCATCATCAAAACTAGAGTGATGGGCCTTTAGGCCAACAAAAACGTAATTTAATGGCATCTACTCCTAGGCTGGGTATTTTCATCATTAGACATACTTCTTCAAATTCCCTTATGAAAAAGTATGCATCCTCATATTCAAATCCATGAAATTTGGGAAGAGTGTTGATGTATTGTGGTTTTAGCTCAAATTGGTCGTCCCCTTCATCGGGACGCTGAATGCAAGATGGAAGAGAGGTGCTAATAGGATAGAACCTATCTTGCAGTGATGGCGGTTATGCCATGTGTGAATCGGGTTTTTGTTCGGGAAGTGAACTGTTCCTAGTTAGTTTAGATGTGACTGGGTCTCTCGACCAAGCTGACATGAACAATTAACAAACAAGTTCACCCAATCAATTAAGAAGGAGAAAAAATAATCAAAAATCAAAAATCCTAATCTAGGGTAAGCCTGGACCTAGACGAATCCTAACTTTAGACTGTCTTTAGGAGGTATATTGTCGACCTTAACCACAACTTAATCGGCCAGTAGGTGGTAAGATCGGTGGGAGGTTATCCGTCAAAGACGTTCCTTAATTAAGTAACCACCAACCTTCAGGCTTTCGACCCTTAATCCCTTTCCTAGACACCGATTTGGCGAGAGTTAATTTGAACAACTTTCTCCTTCAGCCAATCTCCTAAGAGTCTGAGTTAACCTAAGGCCAACGTCTAGTCAATTTTTATTTAGGGTTAGGGTTGTGAGTGTGTAACACCCCGCTCCCGGAATACGTACTTAATTACGTATTTAGATTTTTCGATCGTATTTTTCGATTTACCTTCGGTATTTGTTTTGTAGTACGAACTATTTACATGAACGTTTTGTCTTGAATTTGGATTCGTGGACTCGGAGTCAGCCCTAGTCTGAACCGAGGGCCCGATCCCAGAGTATTGCTCGATTTGGACATTCTGGTATTCCGATTTGACCAATTTCAGTTTTGATCATCGTTTTCCAATATTTTAGATTTTCTATGATTTTCTGGAATTTTCCTGAATTAAATTGGAAATCTTCAAAACCGGTGTCGGCCAGTGCCGCTGACCGATTCCCGGATTTTTAATTTACAAACTAATTGAAATTACTAAAAGTGTCTTTAGACATTATTTCTCAAAATCACATTTCCTATCTAAATACCTTTTTCTGAGGATTTTACGAATTTATGAAAATTCCACCGGATTCGGTATCGGCCAGTATCGCTGGTTGATTCCAGGATTTTTAGTTTACAACCGGGATTGAATTTCCAAATTTCGCTTTCACTTTACTTCTTAAAATCATATTTTCTTCTTTAATACATTTTTTGGGATTTTTCAGAATTTATCAAAATCCGGCCGACCCGGTGTAGACCGGTATCGGCGGTTGGCTTCCGGATTTTTAATTTGAAAATGGGATTTTATTTCTGAAAACCGATTTCGTATTATTCCTCAGGATGACGTTTTCTACCTCCGGGTATTTTGGGGATTTTTCCGGAACAGTCGATATTTCGCGACCATATTATAATATTATTATTTTCTTATCTTTTCTCCTCTTTCTTTTCTTTCTTTTCTCCCAACAACCCCAGCAGCCCACTCCAGCCCATTCCCTCCACGTGGGCGACACCCCTTACCTACTCCCATCCATCAATCACCATCTCTCTCTCCTCTCTTTCTCTTTTTCTTTTCTTTTTCTTTTCTTCTCCTTCATTCTCTTCTATCTTCTTCTTCTTTTTCTTCTTCCCCTGAGAGGCCGACGCCCCACCGGCCACCATCGTCGCCGGCGTCTCCGGCCGCCTCGACACCGGCGAGAAGACCCCTAGCCCGGCCATCTCCTTCCCTTCTCTTTCTTTTTCTCTTCCTTTCTTTCCTTTTCTTTCCTTTCCTTTCTTTTCTCCCCTTGGTTTCGGCCACGGCAACTACCCTCACCGCCGACCTCCTCCCTCCTTCGGCACCTCCGGCGGAGGCAGACCGCCGCCGGCGCCTTGCCGGCGGCCTTGGGCTCGGCCAGGGGGCCTTCCGGCCCCCTGTGCATCTTTGTTGAGGGGGCACAGCCCCCTCCTTTTCTTGGGGTGGCCGGCGCCACCCCAGTTTGGGGCGCCGCCGGCGCTGTGCCGGCGGCCGTGGGCGGCCAGGGGGCCACCTGGGCCCCCTGTGCGTGGCCTAAGAGGGGGGCAACAGCCTCCCTTCTCCTTCCCTTGCTGGAGGGGGGCACAGCCCCCCTTCTCTCTTGAGGGGGCACTGCCCCCTCCTTCTCCGCCGGCGGCCGGCGCCGCCCGGCGCCGCCGCCTGGCCGGCAGCCTGGCCGAGCGCCCCCTGAAGGGGGGGCGCTGTGTGCTGTGAGAGGGGGGCAACAGCCCCCTTCTCTCTCTCTCCCTGGATCTGGATCCCTTCTCTCTCCTTTCTCTCTCCCTGGATCTGTTTCTCTCTCCTGTTGACTCTCTCTCTCTCTCCTGTTGACTCTCTCTCTCTCTCCTGTTGACTCTCTCTCTCTCTTAGACCTCTCACTCTCTCTCCTGGGTCCCTCTCTCTCCCTTGGATTCCTCTCTCTCCTCAACTCCCTGTCTCTCTTTGTGACTTGCCGACGCGGATCTTACCCCCGCGTGTGGGCTCCCTCTTTGTAACGCAACCTTCGCGTTACTGTGTCGTCACGACGCGTGGCAAACTCCCGCGTCTGTAATCTCCTCGTGCTAACGCGACGCGGACCCCACGACCGCGTCCGCGTTTCCCTCGTGCCCTGATTTGAACGCGGGTCTCGAACCCCGCGTTTGTGGTGTCTTCACAACGCGACTCCCGTGTTTGTGATTCCCGCGTCCGCGTTCTTCTCCGTTGGCAAGACTTAGGGCCGGTACCCTCCTTTTGGATTGGGGCCGAACATCCCTTCGTCGGGCACAACAAAGGAAGCACCTTTCCTCCCCTCTGTTTGTTTCCTAACGCGGATCTCAATCCCGCGTCTGGGCGATCCCTTAACGCGCTCCGCGCGTTTCTGCATTTGGCACGACGCAGAGCCTATTCCCGCGTCTGTGTTCTTCTTGTGTTGTCACGACGCGATCCCCGCGTCTCACTTTCCAAACTCGCGTCTCCCTGTGTCTCTTCCTCTCTCTAACTCTTTCTCTCTCCTCTTCACTTTCTCTCTCCTCATAATTATATATTATTTTATGGCGCGTGCGCGAGTTCCATGGATCCAGACTTTTCGGCTTTTCGGTGATTTAGGCGAGTGTCCTCGCTCTCGCCTCCATTTGGGTTTCCCCGCTTCGTCGGGTCGACATGTATTTTATTCTATGTTTCCATGTATTTTGTATTGGGCTGAGTCCCTGTATCTGTGTATGGCCGAGTGCCTATATCTGGACATGTATTGCTCTGTGACGAATGTTTGTACTAGGGTAGTTTCCTTCTTGTACATATACCATGCCTGTGATGTATTGTACTGCCTTATACCATATTTGGCTTCAGGACCCCTTCAACCTCCGGTCACTCACTATCTCGAAAGAGAGGTGATTGGGACCGGCAGGTCTCTCAGTTCAGCCTCCGGTCCCTCACTGTCTCGGAAGAGGCGTGATTGGGATCGTCAGGTTTCCCAGCTCCGCCTGGTGAGTATGCTCAGCGTTCAGCGCTTTACCACTAGATTCGTCTAGGCGAGTTGCTGCCGGATTTACCGCTCGTACTTCAGTCGAGTCGTCCCGGTAACCTCGCCAGATGCTCCAGTGTTAAATACTGTTTGCTGTCTGTACTTCCAGCTTGCTCAGCTCCGCTTTGTTGTGCTCAGCTACTATTCTTCCCCATGCCATTACTTCATGCCTGACACCTGTCTATACTACTTGTCGTTTTCATATTACTTTTAACACATGTATATCACCTGACAACTGATGTATTATCATCTAACACCTGACATGCTACTCCTTGGCAAGACCCCTTGTTATGACATGACTTGCCACCGGATTATTATCAATCTCTTGACATGACTGGTTACCTGTCTAAATATCATCACCCTGTCATGCTATCACTTGACACCCAGCATGATATACTTGACCTGTGATTATCACATTTACGGGAACCCTGCCTTGTTATCCTGTACTATGTACAGTGACCTGATATCCTGTATCATGATCAGTGACCTGTTATCCTGTATTATATACAGTGACCTGAACTCCTGAATTCCTGATCATGTCCTGCTCTTGTTATTCCCGTAAATTGATAATTAACCTAATAAATCATAAAAGGAACAACTTGCATCGGGTCGGGGGAAACATACGGCTATCAATATGTGTTCGTATTTACAGTGGTATTAGGCATGTTGTGCAACTAAAACTTCCGGTCTGACCTGTGGGCCTCCAGGCAACCGAGGGGAGTGCTGGCTCCCTCCTCCTGAATCATGATAAGGGCATACATAAGTCCCTCCTGTTAGCCTTGCGGCAGGTTCCGTCACCAAGCAGCGGAACATCCTGGGCCGTGGTCCCGGGTATGTACGGGACCCACTGTAAACATAGTTCGTTGATACCCCCGCTAGTTTCCAATAACAACCTTGCTTTACTCGGATATGGATCTATGTGTGCTGGGACGCTAGTTCACATAGCTAGATATCAGGGTAAGACGAGTAATAATAAAGTGTCTAATAACCGGCTCTTTAAGTTGTAAGTAGAGGTATGTGGAATGGGACGCATACTGAAGCCTGCAGCTTAAACGGCTTTGAATCTGTGATATGCCTCATCATATTTGCTTGTACTGGTTTTTCATCGGATTTCCGGTTTTATGGTTATTATTATATTAACTGCTCATGCTCTACTTTATCCCTTGTATCCACTTGCCTCCTGTTCATTATCTTATCATGCCCAGAGTACAATTGGATTGTATGTGCTTGGATTATGGAGACATAAGATAAAGGTATATAGATGAGGGTTTCCTTGTTTGGATTATTCCTTCGACGTACTAGTCTTATGGAGCCGTGATCTGAAACCATACAATCAGATTTGCTCGTCCTCGGCTATACTTGGTCTTATCGCTTTACATGTGCTTACCCTTGCTCGCCACTTGGCTTTTGCTTCACCACTCGCCTGGGGAGTTTCATCTGACTCCCCTGGATTCTCATGTCCAGGTCATGGAGATTGAAGTGCGTGGATTCTCCCTGTTGCTGATCAGAGTGGCGTAGCGGTAGCGTGGATCTCCAGCAGACCGTTCAGAGCTCTATTCTTCCAGGCCCCCTGTGTGCCTCTCGAGTTTTCCTTTAGTAAACTCGTGAGTGCTCTTTTGTACTATTCATCCATGTACATCTGCTTGTAATCTCGCAATTGCGCATGTCAGTGATGTAATATTCATGTAATATTGGATCACCTCTGGTGATAACTTTGTGATTGTACTCATGTGTTGGAATGTATAATGCACCACTTGCTTCCGTACTCTGATTCTTGCCTGTACTGATGCTTAGCGTATATATGTGAGGGTATTTCTGACCTGCGTATATACGTTGCAGTAATGTCTCCGTATCTGCCGGATCGGGGCGTTACAGGTTGGTATCAGAGCTTAGGCTCTCACCTCCTCAGTACGTCCAGACGGCAAATTAATGGTAAAGAAATTTGCAACTGGAATGCATGAGTCTTGGTTATACAATCCAACTACAAGTACAAAGTTATCCATTCTCTCTTGATAATCTTTTCCTTGAATTCTGAAGTTCTCCCATCCTTTCATACTTCAATTTCTTGTTATTCTTGGACCAACTCGGACATGAAAAGATGGGGAAATCATAACGGTTCTGGTTCTTCCTAGGGTAACCCTAATGGAGAAAATCTTGATTTAAGACTATCTCTGCAAGATATGATGAGACACGATCAAGTACAGGCGAAGGTCCCGCACCAAGGATCATTGGTTGCACTCCGGGAACAGAAGCCAGGCAACATGTTAGATTTCAGGAAATTACAGCCGGCAATCTTTTCAAGCATGGAGAAGCCCTGGGTGCATAGCAGTGGTCAGTAAACCTGATGGGTCTTCTAAGTCAACTTGAGTCCCTGACGAGAACTAGGTGAAAATGATCAAAATACAGTTAGAAGATGTAGCCTGGATGTAGTAGTTGGCTGAAGCAGCGAGACTGGGAAAGCCCTACACTTGGGACTAGTTCTCGAAGGATTTTTATAGGAAGATTCTTCTCTGTAATAGTCCAGGAAGAAATGAAAGAATGATTTATCAAATTGCGGTAGGGAGATTGGATTGTAAATAAGTACACTGCAAAATTCCTAAGGTATAGTCGGTCGGTGTTTCACATGGTGGCCGACAAGGAGAACCGAGCAAGCAATATCTTAAGTGAGAAATGAAGATGAAGAGCAGGATGTTTCTTATCCCCAAGCAGCCCAAGGAGTATTCTCAAGTTCTTCAGTCATCATCCGGGAAGTGGAATGGACCCAGAGGAGAAAGATTAGGATGAGTTGCAGATGAAGTTGGTGAAGAGACCCTCTTAATTGATGGAAGTAAAGGCTCAGACAGGCCTCTGGACGCCCTACTAGCTAAGCCACCCCTCTAACCCTGCCCACAACATATGACCGGTGGATATTGTCTGGAGCTAGGCATCTACAACACAACCACCAGAAAGGCTATGAATTATGTCATGCACGGGTTCAGAGATTAGTTGAAAGGTGACGGTCTGTTCAAGGAAGCAGAGAACATTACACCGATCAGATCAACCCATCCAGTATCACCGTCGTGAGGGAATCTAGGACCTACTGTCAGAATAACCACGCTTCATCCCCAGCATCCAGCATGGAGTCGTATACAAAGGAGACTAAGAGTTAGGGCACATGGTGAAGGGAAGCAAACATATGATCTGACTGAAGGGGAAGTCAGGATGCTCAAGATGATGGAGTAAGAACAGAAAGGGTGTTCGATATCTGAAGGAGGAATCCTTGAAGTACTGACCGTAATTATTATCCCCATTTTAATATGTCCGGGAGTTGGTAAATTCTCTATATCATATCCTCCTCATTGTCCCATCTCCATTAATCCTAGTCCGTCCTATCTCTCTCCCTATTTCATGATTCCTATCTCTTCTATTTTTGTTATTCTGATTTATTCTGATTTTCGTGATCTTTATGCCAACTTAAGATATGTGTTGACTAGTGAGGTGACAGCAGGGCAGATATGGTTCGTTCTCATTATGTTTTGGCATTCCTTGACTCTGGTATATCACACTATCTTATATTGGGCAGATCTTCGGTCTTGCATTATATTCTTATATTTATGGATACATCATGGGAGACTAGTACATCAAGCAGAATAGTCGTCACTTATATAATCAGATAGACTGTATCATTACTTGAGGAGTGATAGTATATAACAGTGTTTCAGGATCATAACTCCTGGCAGTTTTTATTGATTTGATGGACCAAAGGCTCCGCTAGCCTCGCCAAGCGAGGGTCGTGTTCTAGTCATTCGTGAACCTAACCGGGTGTGAGTTTCGCTGCACCCTGGTGCTTAGCATTTAGTGTTGTGTTACGCGCTGGCTTCGCCTCGTGAGCTTCGCCAATTGCGAGCCTCGTAGAGCGTTAGCTTCGCGGCACCCTAATGCTTAACACCTGAGCTGTGTTACGCGATAACCTCATCTAGGCTTGGTTTCATCCGTGGCTAGTCCCTTCAGTGCTTGGCACTCTAGCCGTTCCTCGGATTTCTTCTGCCTAGCGTGCTTTCATGGATCCACGGAACAAGGTTTTATCGCTGTATCTGAGTTATCGCCATGATCCTTGTCAATGATCCATTCCACCAATCTTGCAGGACTCAGATTATCTTCTACATGTTCCATCTGCAGTCGGGTTACCATTCGGAAGTCAGTATTCAGAATTCTTTAGGGTCATTTTATATTCTTGGTTATGTCTTTCAGAGTTAACAACGCCCAGTATGCAGAAATTCTTAATTATTGGTCTTCTTGATTTATACTCATCATTATCAAGGTTTTCTTTATCTTGGGTATTCTGGTTTATCCCCGGGGAATTAATATGTATATGGCACCTCAGTAATTCAACTGCAGAAGGACAACATCTTACTATGCAGGGTTTTTTATTATATTATGGACTTCAGCACTATGGATTTCATTAGCTTTAGCTCACAGTCTGATCGAAGTATTATTGATTATCTTACCAAGTCAGCTCACTTTATATTGTTCAGAATGGGTTAGTCCTTTGAAGTTCTGGCAGTGTTCTTTCATAAGCAGACATCAGATCAGTATTATTATGGCACCGTCAGAGGATATATATATACGGCAGAAGTGCAGAGATGCTTTAGTCCTGAGTTAGCTGTTCAGTCAATCTGGGGGAAAAGCTCATAGTTATTCATATCTTGATTGGCATAATCCTCGTTCCTACCTTTTCGTGTTCATTTCACCCCTTATCGAAATTGCGAGGACGCAATTTTTGTAAGGTGGATGGAATGTAACACCCCGCTCCCGGAATACGTACTTAATTACGTATTCAGATTTTTCGATCGTATTTTTCGATTTACCTTCGGTATTTGTTTTGTAGTACGAACTAATTACATGAACGTTTTGTCTTGAATTTGGATTCGTGGACTCGGAGTCAGCCCTAGTCTGAACCGAGGGCCCGATCCCAGAGTATTGCTCGATTTGGACATTCTGGTATTCCGATTTGACCAATTTCAGTTTTGATCATCGTTTTCCAATATTTTAGATTTTCTATGATTTTCTGGAATTTTTCTGAATTAAATTGGAAATCTTCAAAACCGGTGTCGGCCAGTGCCGCTGACCGATTCCCGAATTTTTAATTTACAAACTAATTAAAATTACTAAAAGTGTCTTTAGACATTATTTCTCAAAATCACATTTCCTATCTAAATACCTTTTTCTGAGGATTTTACGAATTTTTGAAAATTCCACCGGATTCGGTATCGGCCAGTATCGCTGGTTGATTCCAGGATTTTTAGTTTACAACCGGGATTGAATTTCCAAATTTCGCTTTCACTTTACTTCTTAAAATCATATTTTCTTCTTTAATACATTTTTTGGGATTTTTCAGAATTTATCAAAATCCGGCCGACCCGGTGTAGACCGGTATCGGCGGTTGGCTTCCGGATTTTTAATTTGAAAATGGGATTTTATTTCTGAAAACCGATTTCGTATTATTCCTCAGGATGACGTTTTCTACCTCCGGGTATTTTTGGGGATTTTTCCGGAACAGTCGATATTTCGCGACCATATTATAATATTATTATTTTCTTATCTTTTCTCCTCTTTCTTTTCTTTCTTTTCTCCCAACAACCCCAGCAGCCCACTCCAGCCCATTCCCTCCACGTGGGCGACACCCCTTACCTACTCCCATCCATCAATCACCATCTCTCTCTCCTCTCTTTCTCTTTTTCTTTTCTTTTTCTTTTCTTCTCCTTCATTCTCTTCTATCTTCTTCTTCTTTTTCTTCTTCCCCTGAGAGGCCGACGCCCCACCGGCCACCATCGTCGCCGGCGTCTCCGGCCGCCTCGACACCGGCGAGAAGACCCCTAGCCCGGCCATCTCCTTCCCTTCTCTTTCTTTTTCTCTTCCTTTCTTTCCTTTTCTTTCCTTTCCTTTCTTTTCTCCCCTTGGTTTCGGCCACGGCAACTACCCTCACCGCCGACCTCCTCCCTCCTTCGGCACCTCCGGCGGAGGCAGACCGCCGCCGGCGCCTTGCCGGCGGCCTTGGGCTCGGCCAGGGGGCCTTCCGGCCCCTGTGCATCTTTGTTGAGGGGGCACAGCCCCCTCCTTTTCTTGGGGTGGCCGGCGCCACCCCAGTTTGGGGCGCCGCCGGCGCTGTGCCGGCGGCCGTGGGCGGCCAGGGGGCCACCTGGGCCCCCTGTGCGTGGCCTGAGAGGGGGGCAACAGCCTCCCTTCTCCTTCCCTTGCTGGAGGGGGGCACAGCCCCCCTTCTCTCTTGAGGGGGCACTGCCCCCTCCTTCTCCGCCGGCGGCCGGCGCCGCCCGGCGCCGCCGCCTGGCCGGCAGCCTGGCCGAGCGCCCCCTGAAGGGGGGGCGCTGTGTGCTGTGAGAGGGGGGCAACAGCCCCCTTCTCTCTCTCTCCCTGGATCTGGATCCCTTCTCTCTCCTTTCTCTCTCCCTGGATCTGTTTCTCTCTCCTATTGACTCTCTCTCTCTCTCCTGTTGACTCTCTCTCTCTCTCTCCTGTTGACTCTCTCTCTCTCTTAGACCTCTCACTCTCTCTCCTGGGTCCCTCTCTCTCCCTTGGATTCCTCTCTCTCCTCAACTCCCTGTCTCTCTTTGTGACTTGCCGACGCGGATCTTACCCCCGCGTGCGGGCTCCCTCTTTGTAACGCAACCTTCGCGTTACTGTGTCGTCACGACGCGTGGCAAACTCCCGCGTCTGTAATCTCCTCGTGCTAACGCGACGCGGACCCCACGACCGCGTCCGCGTTTCCCTCGTGCCCTGATTTGAACGCGGGTCTCGAACCCCGCGTTTGTGGTGTCTTCACAACGCGACTCCCGTGTTTGTGATTCCCGTGTCCGCGTTCTTCTCCGTTGGCAAGACTTAGGGCCGGTACCCTCCTTTTGGATTGGGGCCGAACATCCCTTCGTCGGGCACAACAAAGGAAGCACCTTTCCTCCCCTCTGTTTGTTTCCTAACGCGGATCTCAATCCCGCGTCTGGGCGATCCCTTAACGCGCTCCGCGCGTTTCTGCATTTGGCACGACGCAGAGCCTATTCCCGCGTCTGTGTTCTTCTTGTGTTGTCACGACGCGATCCCCGCGTCTCACTTTCCAAACTCGCGTCTCCCTGTGTCTCTTCCTCTCTCTAACTCTTTCTCTCTCCTCTTCACTTTCTCTCTCCTCATAATTATATATTATTTTATGGCGCGTGCGCGAGTTCCATGGATCCAGACTTTTCGGCTTTTCGGTGATTTAGGCGAGTGTCCTCGCTCTCGCCTCCATTTGGGTTTCCCCGCTTCGTCGGGTCGACATGTATTTTATTCTATGTTTCCATGTATTTTGTATTGGGCTGAGTCCCTGTATCTGTGTATGGCCGAGTGCCTATATCTGGACATGTATTGCTCTGTGACGAATGTTTGTACTAGGGTAGTTTCCTTCTTGTACATATACCATGCCTGTGATGTATTGTACTGCCTTATACCATATTTGGCTTCAGGACCCCTTCAACCTCCGGTCACTCACTATCTCGAAAGAGAGGTGATTGGGACCGGCAGGTCTCTCAGTTCAGCCTCCGGTCCCTCACTGTCTCGGAAGAGGCGTGATTGGGATCGTCAGGTTTCCCAGCTCCGCCTGGTGAGTATGCTCAGCGTTCAGCGCTTTACCACTAGATTCGTCTAGGCGAGTTGCTGCCGGATTTACCGCTCGTACTTCAGTCGAGTCGTCCCGGTAACCTCGCCAGATGCTCCAGTGTTAAATACTGTTTGCTGTCTGTACTTCCAGCTTGCTCAGCTCCGCTTTGTTGTGCTCAGCTACTATTCTTCCCCATGCCATTACTTCATGCCTGACACCTGTCTATACTACTTGTCGTTTTCATATTACTTTTAACACATGTATATCACCTGACAACTGATGTATTATCATCTAACACCTGACATGCTACTCCTTGGCAAGACCCCTTGTTATGACATGACTTGCCACCGGATTATTATCAATCTCTTGACATGACTGGTTACCTGTCTAAATATCGTCACCCTGTCATGCTATCACTTGACACCCAGCATGATATACTTGACCTGTGATTATCACATTTACGGGAACCCTGCCTTGTTATCCTGTACTATGTACAGTGACCTGATATCCTGTATCATGATCAGTGACCTGTTATCCTGTATTATATACAGTGACCTGAACTCCTGAATTCCTGATCATGTCCTGCTCTTGTTATTCCCGTAAATTGATAATTAACCTAATAAATCATAAAAGGAACAACTTGCATCGGGTCGGGGGAAACATGCGGCTATCAATATGTGTTCGTATTTACAGTGGTATTAGGCATGTTGTGCAACTAAAACTTTCGGTCTGACCTGTGGGCCTCCAGGCAACCGAGGGGAGTGCTGGCTCCCTCCTCCTGAATCATGATAAGGGCATACATAAGTCCCTCCTGTTAGCCTTGCGGCAGGTTCCGTCACCAAGCAGCGGAACATCCTGGGCCGTGGTCCCGGGTATGTACGGGACCCACTGTAAACATAGTTCGTTGATACCCCCGCTAGTTTCCAATAACAACCTTGCTTTACTCGGATATGGATCTATGTGTGCTGGGACGCTAGTTCACATAGCTAGATATCAGGGTAAGACGAGTAATAATAAAGTGTCTAATAACCGGCTCTTTAAGTTGTAAGTAGAGGTATGTGGAATGGGACGCATACTGAAGCCTGCAGCTTAAACGGCTTTGAATCTGTGATATGCCTCATCATATTTGCTTGTACTGGTTTTTCATCGGATTTCCGGTTTTATGGTTATTATTATATTAACTGCTCATGCTCTACTTTATCCCTTGTATCCACTTCCTCCTGTTCATTATCTTATCATGCCCAGAGTACAATTGGATTGTATGTGCTTGGATTATGGAGACATAAGATAAAGGTATATAGATGAGGGTTTCCTTGTTTGGATTATTCCTTCGACGTACTAGTCTTATGGAGCCGTGATCTGAAACCATACAATCAGATTTGCTCGTCCTCGGCTATACTTGGTCTTATCGCTTTACATGTGCTTACCCTTGCTCGCCACTTGGCTTTTGCTTCACCACTCGCCTGGGGAGTTTCATCTGACTCCCCTGGATTCTCATGTCCAGGTCATGGAGATTGAAGTGCGTGGATTCTCCCTGTTGCTGATCAGAGTGGCGTAGCGGTAGCGTGGATCTCCAGCAGACCGTTCAGAGCTCTATTCTTCCAGGCCCCCTGTGTGCCTCTCGAGTTTTCCTTTAGTAAACTCGTGAGTGCTCTTTTGTACTATTCATCCATGTACATCTGCTTGTAATCTCGCAATTGCGCATGTCAGTGATGTAATATTCATGTAATATTGGATCACCTCTGGTGATAACTTTGTGATTGTACTCATGTGTTGGAATGTATAATGCACCACTTGCTTCCGTACTCTGATTCTTGCCTGTACTGATGCTTAGCGTATATATGTGAGGGTATTTCTGACCTGCGTATATACGTTGCAGTAATGTCTCCGTATCCGCCGGATCGGGGCGTTACAGAGTGCAATGGAGATATTTTTTAGGCCAAGGAAGGGTAATAACGTCCCCACCTTATCTTGTTTATGGGATTTGCCCTTAAAGTGATTTAGTGTACATATAAAGCAATAGACAAGTATTCACTCAAAAGCAGTAAATCAGCCAAGGGTGCTTCCTAGTCTATATGCAATGCAAATGTACCTTGTCGCCAGCACTCTTCAACAGGAATTAAGAAAATTTAAATAGACATGTGCCTATGATGTAAGAGTCTAAATTTTTTTTAATTAGTCAACTAATATGTTATTGTTAATTAATTAGCAGCATGCAGAATGATCATAGAGAAATAATATTAAAGCAGTAAAGAGGACTTTGCAATTTGTAGCAACCTGCAAAAAATCAGTCAGTAGTGAACTACTACTGCCACGGAAATGCTGCTATTACCGTGTTTTTGCGGCTAGATAGTAGGCTCTGTTGCTCTGCCTTCTAGGACAGAGGCACAGAGTTACTATATATCCTTAGCTGCAGTTATAGTTCCTGTTCTCAGATCCTGCAAACAAAATGAAGAAAAAGAATAATTAGTTTTTGAGAATATCGTACCGTTCCCTCCCCGGCAATGGCATCAAAATTTTTATTAAAACGGAAAATAATAAAGAAAGAGTTTAGAGTTAGAAAATCTTAGTCTCGTTTCAATTTAACCGTGTAGTAAGGGCTAGACAGGTCGATCCACAGGGAAGGATGCAATGGAAGCTTTTCGGAACGATCTTCTTTGTAATTGGCTTGGAAAAGAAAAAGAGATAGTGATTGTGAGAATTAGATTTACTCAAGGAAAAGAATTATAGTTTACTAATCATCTACCACAACCAAAGTATTAGTCTAAAAGATTGAACATCATATTGAATGAAGAATTATCTACCCAAGGGTTTTGATTGAGAATCAAGCAAGATGAATAAAGATGTTGTAAATCTTAATTAGTTGCACTAATAAAAATTAAACTGTAGTTCATCTTAATTTCAAAGCATAGCATAAGAAAAGTCTATTTAAAATTATGCTTTCAAAGAATTTAACTATGAACCATGAATAACCATTTAAAAAGTGCAACCCAAATTAGTTAAACTAAATTATTGACTCACCTTCAAGAACACAAATTTAATCTTAGGGTTTCTAACAAGCATAGACGTCAATCAGTTCATCTTTTAAACTAAACTAGGATTGATCGAGAGATTAGCAAACTATAAGTTTAATTAGTTATTCATGTTTTTATTTTTATTTTCAATTTTTATTTTGAATAAGAAAAGTTGCATGAAAATTAAAAGAAGAAAAACAAATAAGCTAAGTAGAAAACTAAATTGAATTGTAAAAACAAAGAAGAATAAAGAACCTTTCTATTGGATGTCACTGATCAATTACAAAGCTCTCCTGCTTCGTCAACAATCTTCTTCTCCAAATAAAAAAACGAAAAATACAAGAAAATTCGGAAAGAAGAAAAGATCTAAAGAAAACCCTAAGCTTCAGCTCTTCGATCCCCCTCTCTGTTGCTCTGCAGGGGTATTTATAGGAGATTTAAGATGTAGAGTCCCAGTACAACTCTCCCACGAAACCGCGTTGCCAGATATATCCAAATGGCCGCGGAAACACGACCATAGCCGCGTTTCTGAGGCAAAAGCGTGGCCAATGGCCCGCGCTTTCTCGCGTGGCCTTCTCTGATCCGTCCATCTGGGCGCTTCCTTCTGGATTCTGTATTCAAACCCTCTATCTGGAGAACTCGGGATAACTTGGGAAGCAAGTTATCAAAAATTCAAATTTTGAAAAGGATTTGTTCCCTTTATCTTTATCTTTAAGCTTTTCTCCCCTTTATCTTTATCTTTGTATTGCAAGCAACCAGGTTTAAGTAAAAGTCCATCTCTCTTTTAGGATAAGGATCCTTTTTTTTCTTTTTCCTCCTCCTCTTTATTTGAATAGCAATAAGGAGTTCTACTTTATCCTTCCGTTTTCTCCCCTAGATTTTAAATTAGTAATTTATAATCCAAGTTTAGATTAGGTTAGATAAGATGGAAGCTTCTAAATTACTAAAATAAATCATGCACGTGGGCTTTTGGAATTTTTGGGCTTTTGGGCTTCACTTGTGCTTTATTGGGCTTTTGGGATTTTTGGGCTTTTGTGCTTCACTTGTGCTTTATTTCTTTATTCTTTAATTACTCAAGGCCTGCACACATTAAACAATAAAACATTATATAGAAGAGCTTAATAAAAGAATAAGTAGGAAAATATGATGATAAATATGATGATAAATGTGCACTTTTGACTACCTATCATGAAGCTATCAAGAAAGCTTCAGGCGAAGGTATAATTAGCTTCAAGCGAAGATAGAATTAGCTTCAGGCGAAACTGTAAGTTAGCTTTCTGTGGATCTATGAAGAGCTTTATGTGAAGCTATCAAGAAGCCTCAAGCGAAGATAGAATTAGCTTCAGGGAAAGCTGTAAGCTAGCTCTCTATGGAGCTATGAAGAGCTTCAAGGCGAAGGTAGACAAATATAGCCTCTCAGGCGTGGCTATCCCCTTGGGCTCATGCGAGGCAAAATGTTGAGCTAACTTAGCATTTTAGGCTTGCTTAGGTCTCTTCCAAGGCAACCTTGACTTACTGTCTACTTCACTGAATCAGTAGAGTCCAAGTCACTGATTTGACCCTCGGAGATGGGCAGAAACTGGTCGTCAGCTTATCTGCGACTTATCTTTTGTAAATGTCGACAAGTTAGACCTCGTTCAGACCAGTTGAAGAGTTATCTGAGTGTTTATCTTTTTAGAGTGTTAACAAAAGCTCCTTCAAATTTTTCGTAAATCCGCAATGGGATGGTTCGGATTCTGAAATACTTTGAATTGCCTCGGGTGTTCAAAAAGGTGAGCATTCACCAAGTGAAATTTCCCAAAAGAATTAGAACTGTGACTAAAAATTATTCAGAGGTTGTGAACATTATAAAATCAGTCTGAGTATGAGAATTCACTGGGGACAAAAGAAAGCAGATCTAAGAATCCGTCTGTTCAGAGGTAATATACACATAACTGGTTAGGAACCGCTAGAAAAGAGGGTTTGCTGTTCAGAGGTGATAACTAGACATAACAGCGAGAAGAGTCCCTACCAGACTGAAAATTTTGATCTGTGTATCCGTCAGTTCAGAGGTAACGAACTGGACAAAACTGATTAAGAATCACCAGATACGAAGCCTTATCGTTCAGAGGTATCGAACTGGACGTAACGATAAAGAAGCATGAGATTAGATATTCGTCGATTCAGAGGTACTAGACATAACCGATTAGAAATCACCAAACTCGAAGTGTTTACTGTTCAGAGGTGATGAACTAGACATAACCGTTAATGAAAAGGTAAGACTAGGCTATCTATCGGTTCAGAGGTGATTAATTGGACATTACCAACTGAGAAGCAACCAAGCTCAAAATTTTGTCATTCAGAGGTGACAAACTGGAGATGATGACAAAAGAAAAAATGTCGCTGGGAGAAATAAGACTTGATCATAAACTCCGTGGGAAAATCGGTATTTCTTTCGGAAATCATTTGAAAGAAACTGTCAGAGGTATATTGTTTACGTGACAACCAGGAAAGTCCACTGTGGACTGAAAAAGGGAATAATAGACTTTGAGGAGAGTTTATAAGAAATTCGCTGGAAAGTAAGAAAAATGAATCCTATAAGAAGTTATAGAGAATTTAGCATTCTTTATGATGTCAGAGGTAATCACTAACGTGATATAAAGAACTCTATGGAGATTAGATAGGGAGATGATTGTTCCCTGAAAAGTTGTTAGAGGTAATCATTAACATCATAACCAAATTTCTTGTTGGGAAATTAGGAGATTTTGTCCAAAGTGATCGTAACAACTTCTCTGCTTGGGGATTTGTATAAGCAACTTATCAGAGGTGTGATGTAAACTTGATAAGGATTCATTTACTATTAGAGGTGTTTAAACATAACTTAAAGTAGTAAATTGTTAAAGAAAAAAATGGAAAAACTACAAAACTCAAAGTAGTATATTGTTAAAAGAAAAGGAATGGAAAGCTCACACATTAAGAAATTATTAAGCTAATATTATTCCCCTATTTGGATTTTCCCATTGTTTTTGCTATCACATATTAATTTTGTCATGCATGAGAAATTCTTAAATTAGTAGTAAATCTTGCTTTAATCTAGGGCTTTGCTGGTGAATGCGATGAAGACTGACGCATTAAATAAGAGGGGCTCTAAATCTCATTAACAACTGGCTTAAGGAGCAAAACTCCAAAAATAAATAATAAAGTTACTGACTCGGTTACTAGCTTTTTTGGATGGAGAACTCTAGGCAATTTCCAAATCTAGAATCTCTGGTAATCTAATTTGGTACTATTATGAGGCTTATTGCCACACTCCTTTGCAATCGCGGGCAAGTGGGGCCCACTCGCCCGAATATGGGGCCCTCAGTGGCCTGGTTGATAAATAGATTATCGGGAGCAAAATGAAGCAATAGTGTTAGTTTGATTCTGTATTTAAAAAAAAAAAATCATATGCATGTTTAGTTGTTCTCCTCCACATGTGAGGGTGATCACGGTTCCAGAGCCAGGCGTTCTGGTTTTGGGTCATGATGAATTGGATCTGAATCGGATCTTGTTGGTTTTGATTTTGGCTCTGGTTTCAGGAACCGGTGGTTCCGGTTTCGGTTTGGCTCTGGTTCTTCAGTTGGCATACGCAAAGGAAAAAAATTGAGCAGCGCAACAACAGTTTTTTGATCGTTGCTGCCTTGAAGTGGGCGACACTCACAAAGAAAAAAATTTCAAATCTGGTTTGAATCAAAACCAGTGGTTTCTGTTCAACAAAATTGAAACTGAAACCGAACCGGTTCTTGGTTGGTTCCGGTTCAGTTTGGAAGCGTATCCGAGCCAGTACGGTTTCGATTTTGGTTCAACTTGATCGGTTCTGATTCGATTTGCCAGTTCGAACCTGAACTGTGATCGGGACTACCATATGAGTTAGTTATAGTACTAAGGGCATATTTTTTTAAGCAGAAGAGAGACTAAGAGAGAGAAAGAGAGCTTTCTTCATCTCCATTTGTTGTTTGTTTCATGGAGAAAAAAGGCATCTTCCTCCAGCGTCGCATCCGATCTGGAGGTGATGTGGCAGAAGATGGAAATAATTTCTTCCCCTCAAAATTCCAGCTGAAGAGCGATGAAGCACACATTTAGGGAAAAACAAAATTTTAATGGCTCTTTTCATCAACAAGAGAGAGCGGATGTTGTTTTATCCTTTGCCGCCGCCGCCAGCTGTAGCCGCCGTTGTTGTCGCTGCCACATAGCAAGATAGGAGGGAGGAGGCGGATGTGAGGAGGTAGGAGAGAAATAGGGGACCGCTGATCGGCAAAAAGCAAGCATAAAAATAAGTAAAGGAGTGTGGATCGATGTTACTGCTTTTGCAATTCTTTCATAGTAGCAAAGTGGCTCTACGGGTCGTATCCACAAGGAGAAAGAGCGATGAAAGCTTGATGCCGCTTCTTTGTTTAAGAAAAGAGAAGGTTCTTTGTTTTAAATAAAGAATTTAAAAATGAAAACAAGTGTTGTTTCAAGAATAGTTTGAAATGGTTTGTTGGTTTGTAAAAGTGAATTTTCTTAATGGTAAAAACGCATGGCTAACTTTCTACTAAGTGCTCCCTCTAATCTCTAACTTCTTGAAGATGTAGCCTTACGATGGATCATTGGCAAGCATAACCCTTATGCATATGAACCATTCATGTGAAAATCGAGTGAAAGTTCTTCCTTTAACTTAGCTTTACACGGCAAAAACTTGGACATTTCTTTATCAAGGTCCAATAGAAGGCGAGAATAAGGGAAGATACAAAGTATCGGTAAGTTAAAAGGAATATCCCTATTTACAAAGACAAGTAAAGTTTACAATCTATAGATCATCAAAAACCCGTTAAGCATGAAATATGAAAGAGTTAATACTTGTAGGTAAGTAAGAGTTAGAACTCTCATCTTAAGATGTCATAGTTCTCGTTTGCACAAGGCTTGTTTGATACTATTGACTCATTTGGGTTATCAATCAGCTTGTTAGAGATTAGTAGGCTAGTAGTTAGTTAGCCATACAATGAAAGAGTTAGTTAGACATGGTAGTAAAGGAAACAACAAGAGAGAAGAGGTAAAAAGAAAAGGAGTTACACTAAAACAAAGAGATAGAAGCAAATGAAAACAACAAGTAAATGGAAAGAAGAAAGAGAAGTAATTTCTTGTATAAGTCACCCTTCAAATATAACTTTTACACATACTCTCTCTCTTTCACTCTAATGGCTAAACTAAAACTAGAAGAAGGAAACAAAAACAACTACAACTTCAAAAAATAAGATAATAACAACACCTAAAGCTCTGGATATCCTCAACTAAAGAACCCCAGGGAGCATTTATAGGTACCAGGAGAAAGGGAGCCAGGGGAACAACCCCTGGCCCAAAGCACGGGTGCGGCCGCGCCCGTACGGCTACTAAAACGCGGCCTGGACCGCGTTTTCGCGACACTGCCAGGGCGGCGGCGCCCGGTCACCTGCATAGTCTGGTTACGTCTGTCCCCTGTCAGCTGGATCTTCTGATTTGTTGATTTGATGCCCTGAGCTGACAAAATCTCCTCCCTAAGGTCAATGGCTACTTGGTAGGATTTTAATCACCCATTAAATGGTGATTTAGAGTCTTCTTCTTTATTGCACACCATGGACCTAGGATCAAACAAGCAAAGCTTTATTAGCATAATTTTATACAGAATTACTATGCAGATGTGATAAAAATTATACAATATTAGAAACTAATCACACCCCCACACTTATCTTTTGCTCGTCCTAAGCAAAACAAAAATAAGAGAATTATTGTAAGATCCCTAGCTAGAGATACTGTATTTTTATTTTCCTAAAGTATTTATTTTGATTCACTGATTATTTTTTTTAATCAACTTAATTTATTATTTTTCTTATTGTGATTATTATTATTATTAAATATGCAAATTATTTTTTTAAGATAGTAAATGGTATTTTAGCTCCTTATTAATATCATCTCTAATATCATTCTTATTATTTACTGATATTATTAGTGGTAGTTATTACCATTATTATTCTTCCATTATAATTATTATTTATTGTTATTACTATTAGTGTTATTATTATTTATATTGTTAGTGTTTCTTAATTATTATTAGTGTTACTATTATTTTATTTATTTATTTATTTTAATATTAGTGCAAGTATTAGTGGTAGTAGTAATTGTTAATTTTTATTTCTATTATTGTTATTGTTGTTGTTAATTAATATTAGTATTATTATTTATGTTGATTAATTATTATTGCGATTGCTAACCATTATGATTATTAATGTTATTGTTAATTACTATTATTATTAATAGTTATTATTAGTAATGGTTGTTTCCTTAAGATTAATTATTATTACTAATTATTTATTATTGTTACTATTAATTATTATTATTTGTTTTAAGTAGTAGTATTATTCCTTCTCCTTCTTATTCCTACTCTCTCAACCCATTAGCCTAAATCCAACCCATTTTCGTATCCTATTACCCATTTATCCATTTGGATCAACCCGAAACCCAATACCCATTAACCCAATTTAGACCCTATATATATAATCAATCCTAACCTAACCCTAATTAATCCCTAATCTTCTCTCCTCCTTCTCCCGCAACTCACAGCCGCCCAAGATCACCCCCGAGACCACCGCGCCCCTCTTGATCCACGGCACCGCGTCGCCATCTCTCTCCGGCGAACTCCGGCGCACACTCGCCATGATTCAGGCCGAGCTCCCTCTCCAGCGTGAGAAGCTCCTTGCTGATAGAACCTTGAGCTCTCCCCCTGCTCCTTGCCGCACTCCAGCCACGACAGCAGCAGCACAGCAACGTCCAATCCAAGCCGCGAGCTCCATTGCAAGACCCCCCCTTGGTGACTCCCTTGCCGCAGCCAATGGCCACACCCACCCCACGGCAACGCACCAACACCCTCCCGTGTCCGCGACCTCCTCCTTGGAGCCCTCCACGGGTGCCCCCACCTGGACGGCCTCCCCTCACAGCCGAGGACAGCCCCATGGCCGCGCGCACACACGGCAGCCCCGTGCATCCCAGGTCCTTCTCTATATTCTCTTTTTTCATGATTCGTAATTATGTGCATTTTAATTAGTGAGGTTATAAGTATCAATTGTGTAATTATTTTCATGCATGGGAATGATATTATGTGAGTGTATTAATTCATGTGTGTTTTATTGTGTGTGGGATACATCTTATTCCAAGCCGTTTTTCGTCTCTCCATGGATCGCCGTGGATCACCGTCGGCGAGCGCGAACGCACCCACGCCCTTCACGGCGATATTCTCTATCCAACGACACCCTCCGCGGCCCCGGACGCCTCCGCCAGAGCCTCCGTCGGTGCGCCGCAAATCGGCTCGAGGTTAGTGCTATATTTATTTGTGTGGTGACAAAAGTGTAATAATATAGAAGTTTAATTAATGTGTAGGGGCATGTTGGTAAATATATATGCATGCATGCAAGTGTTTATGCGCGTGGGTTTGTGTATGTGTTTTAATGTATGTATGTATGTATGTGTGTATATATATATAGTGTATATACACAGTATATGTCTTGATATATTTATATGTATATATATGTGTACACTCGTATATACGTATGTATATGTATGTACGTGGGTGTACGCGTATGTATCTGTATGCACGTGTGGGTTTTAAGCATGTATTTATGTTTATATGTATGTGTTGTTTGCGTGCTACAGTGTTTTGGATCCATTTGGTGAGATCCGAACCCAGATTCAGGAGATTCGGACACGATCCGAATTCGTGCTCGTTGTGGACCCGATACAATGGTGATTCGAAGACCGATCCATGAGATGATCTGTAGATCAATACCGGTTCATGCAGTGAAGACGAGACGGCGATTCGGTTTCAAAACCGCGTCATTTCATGTGAGTGTTCCTTCTTGTGTATTTCCTTATTTACCGTTGTCGGTATGCGTTTAGATATTAACGATATCATTTCATGTGACTTTCTATTATATTTTACCAGTTTGATTACTTGTACCACTTCATGAGACATCCATGATTGTCCACTTTATTTATATAGTTGATATTAACTTGTATTAGAATTATTTCATGTGTTGGTAGTTTGTCGTTGTTGGCTTAGGCCTAGTTTTGATACACCTTAAACTATGACTTGACTCGACTTGATCTTGAGGTTGATATAGTTTATGTTTGGAAGATTTGATATTCATTTATTTGGGGATTATTTCTGACTGGAACTCTTTTAGATATTGTGGACAAGTATATATGACGTCTTCACTGATATGAGACTGTTTAGAGATACCACGGATAATAGAACAAATGTGATTTGATGTTAGACATTTCTGGACTTGATGTTTTATCACCAGGATATTACTATTTGTGCTAGTTCTTATTTAATTATTTATTATGCTAGATTCGATCTTAGTTATGAGGAAAGTTGGATTGTGATTTGGATTGATCTTGAGTTAGAGTTGATCTGGAATTTATGTTCTTTATAACGAAGCCTGATCTGCATTAAGATGAGATTAACGTAGCTGGATTTATAGTTGTGAGTATTTGGGATTTATTTAGATAATATTTTGTTGATGCTGAGTATCAGAGGTAGATATTCTAGATTGCAGTTATTTGAGGATGTTTCCTCTTTAGATATGATTTCGGTATGTGTTGACTTGTTGATCTCGAGGAAATACCATGTGCTTCATGTTTAGTTATTGACTACTTCAGTTAATAGAGATTGAGCTATTGTGATAGAGATCTAGTCGATATCTGTGATCTTGTACTTCAGGTTTTCAGATAGCAGTCATCACTTTATCAGTTATTGGTGAGATTATTTGTTGGTGATCATATGATGTATTCAGAGTCTATAGGAGTTGGTAGATATCTATATCAGTTACCAGTTGTTAGTGACACTATTGTGTTAGTGGCTATATCTTCAGCATCCTATTTCAGATGTCAGATATTAGTTGTCAGCTACTCAGTTGTCAGATATCAGTTGTCAGTTGTCAGTTGTCAAATTATCAGCTATTATTGACATCAATAGTTGTTGGAGATATCAGTTATATTACATATTAAATCACATTGACTGCTTGTTAATGAAAGACACCATAACCCGGGGAACAGGGGTAATTGCCTGATAATGGATGTCGTGTATTTTGGAAGGACTTATTATAGTACCGAGTTGTCGGTTCCAACCATGGGGAACCAAGGTAGTACTGGCTACCTATTCAGTTGTCAGTTATCAGGGCTATGCCCGGATTACGGCGCCACACTAGTTGTCTTTTCGTGTGGGGCTGTGATCTTCAGATATTAGAGCCTTGAGGCTTGTCCTGGTTCAGCGCCAGGTGTGTTAGACCGTGGTATCGGGTACGCACGGTACTCTTTCAAAACACATGCACTACATTGGCAGGCAGTTACAACAACAATAACTTTATTTGATATGTGGGAAAACGGCTGTAGTATGGGACACATCTAAGTACTACATTAGTTAGGTTAATAATAACCAACCAGACTAGTGACATATGCTAGGTTATACATCTTGACATCAGTTGTTTGTTTACAGTTGTGATAGTTGCCTTATATCTTCATTCATGTTGTTATACGTTATCCTTCAGTTCAGCTATTTATCATGTTATTTAATTATCTTATGACTGCAGTTTATCTTGTTATTATTTTGTGCACATTGTTTATATGCACGAGTTCTCTTTACACACACACTCACCAGGTCGCTTTCTGACGACCCTGGATTTGCACATCCAGATATTAGACGCTTTGTTTCTATTGTGCAGGTGTTCGATGAAACTGTATGCTTCGCGAAGAGCTGGAGCTTCTCCCTATTCGATTCTGGTATTCTTATCTTTCATGCCTTCATATTATATCCTGATTCTCGTTATATCAGATTCAGTTGTTATTCCAGTTCCTTATTTATATGATATAATGCATGGATGCTCATATGTGATATTGTAGTGATCATGAATTATTACAGTTGGGATTTATAACTTGTTTCGGGTTACTTAAGGCTTAGCGCGTATACGTGAGATATTTTTCTTGCGTATATGCGTCGCCGACTCTCGTCGCGACTCCGTTTCCACGTATTTTGGGAAGCGGGGCGTGACAATTATTACACCACTTTCACAGGTGACGCGATTGCACTGAGCATGTGCAGCAAGCCTTTAAATCTCTAGGTTTTCCTTAAAGGAGGAGTGTTGTCTCCTGAGGATTTTCAGCAAATTGCACCCACAAAATCCAATAAATGAAGAAAAATGTTAGTTGTTAGCAAATCTCTTTCAAGAAAAAGACTTTTCAATCATCTACGTAAAAATGACCAAATGATATAAGAATTAGGTTTAACCCTCATAAGTCCTCCTATACTTTAGCCTTGATAAAAGAAGAAATTATAATTTTTCTTTGAATTTAGAAAGGATCTTATACTTCTAACTTATTCTGTTATTTTGCTTTAGATAGATATGCATAATGTGTAAGTGTGATGTGCTTTGGGATTTCTAAACTCAACTTTGAATATCATTTAATTTTATTAATATTTATATATACGTTTATTCTTAGTTTCATTAGGCTTTCTACTTTACTCATGTAACACATATCAAATCGATGACTCCTAAACCAGATGGTTTTAGGGCACCAGGTGGAAAAACACCCCTCAAATCAAATATGCAAGTAGAGTAGGCCACGAAATCAAGATTTACTTATATATATAAAAAAAAATTCGCCTGAGTAATCATGCTTCTTGAGGCACAATTATCCAGTTTTTTGTTTTTTATTTTTTATTCATAGTAGTGTCTCTAAATCTCAAGCATGTGCCTGTGGTTTATGCATATTCTACTAAGGATAAATAAAAGATATGAGTTATTTTCCTCATTCCTCCCAATTCTTAGTCAAACCAATGTTTCATTTTTATTTAGGCTAAAATAAAGATTCCCTTAATAAGGTTCCCTTAATTCTTACAACCTTTTGGTATTTTTATTAAGAGTATGAAAATTCTTTTTTTCATTCTGGAGATTTTTTTTTTGAAGAAGAAGAAAGAGAAGTAATTACTTGCATAAGCTTGTCACCCTTCAAATACAACTTTTACTCTCTCTCTCTCTCTCTCTCTCTCTCTCTCTCTCTCTCTCACTCTAATGGCTAAACTAAAACTAGAAGAAGAAAACAAAAACAACTACAACTTCTAAAAACAAGATAATAATAACTCCTAAAGCTCTGGATATCCTCAACTAAAGAACCCCAGGGGGTATTTATAGGCACCGGGGGAAAAGGAGCCAGGGCAACCCCTGGCCCAATGCACGGGCACGGCCGCGCCCATACGGTCGTGGAAACGCGGCCTGGGCCGCGTTTCCGCGGCACTGCCAGGGCGACGCGCGCCCGACCGCCTGCTGTGTCTGGTCACGTCTGCCCCCTATCAGCTGGATCTTCTGGTTTGTTGATTTGATACCCTGGGCTGATAAAATCTGCTCCTTAAGGTCAATGGCTACTTGGTAGGCCTTTAATCACCCATTAAATGGTGATTTAGAGTCTTCTTCTTCATTGCACACTATGGACCTAGGATCAAATAAGCAAAACTTTATTAGCAGAATTTTATACAAAATAACTATGCAGATGTGATAAAAATTATGCAATATTAGAGACTAATCAACTAGGAAAAGAGAATGAAAGCTTTAGATGTGCTTGAGCAACGAATTCAGATTTTAGAAGACTCAAAATCCCGTCAAAATTTTCAAGTCACAGATCCTTACTCTATTTTTCAAGGAGAACATAATAACTTAGAAAAGAGTATGGAAATCATGATTCAATGCCAAAATGATCCACTCGATATGATAGAAGCAAAACTTAGTAGATTGGAAAACATGCGTAGTAATAAGGAAACTCTCCCTACCCAATCTTTGAATATTCTAGACACTTCTAGCCATATTGAGGAAAACTAAGAATCATGATATCTTGAAGATTTTAACCAAAATTCAATTTCATCACAAAATCTTAAACTTGACCAATATCAACCCATTGACGAATTGGCAAGTTTTCATTTTAATGAGATTGAACTTGGTTATGAATGTGAACCCGATTACCAACTTTGTGATTCAGTTTCCATCTTCGAATCTATGTTCACTCCGATTTTCTTACCCAATATGGACCAATTTCCTGAGCCAACATTTATTTTCATACCCATAGATCTAGAAATTGAATCACCAATTTTGAATAGTCATATTCTATTGACGGAAAAAGAATGTGAATTTCAATTTTTGAATTTGGACTCAACTCTTGAACCAAAACTGACTCTCGAACCCAAAGTTGATTTTCTCGAGTTAGTATTGGTTCCTGAACCTATCATTCTTGAGCCCAAGTCAATCATTCCACCAAGTCACATTCTTTTGTTGGACATAGGTATAGACTATGATGACTCCGTGATGACTTTTCAGGACTGGTCATGTAAAGGGAGTAAGTTTCACGATAGGATCTTTCATGATCCTATTCATATTGGAGACTGTAAATATGTAAATAGAAAAGAAGTCAATAAAGGTGGATTCTGTGAATCACCACATTATCGATTGGGTAGCAACGCTTGACCCAATCAGACCACCACCGGAACCACCACCTTAAGGTAATATTTTCCTTCCCTTTCTTCTTTTTCATGAATCTATGCATTAATTCATACATTGAGGATAATGCATGAGATAGGTGTGGGGGAGGGTTCTAACATAACTTAGGTTTTTTCTTTTTTTAAAAAAATTTATTAACATTTTCTTTACTTTTATAAATTTTTTGAAAATAGAAACAATATTTTGACATGTTTTTTTATAAGAAATTAAGTCAATTTTAAGGAATAGTAGAATCATATTTTGAATTTCTTATACTTGGTCAAAATAAAATTATTTATTTGATTTTCAAAGTTAAGAAGAAAATTTGAAAAAGTAATTTAGTCTTGATTTTTACCTTGATGATATATGCATGCTTTATACACTTGCACACTTAGGGTTCAAAAACAAAGATTCTTATGCCTTATTAAAAAAGAAAAAGAATTATATATATATATAATTCTCTGATTAAGCTGGGTATTTGTGCCTCATAAAGTATAAGTATTCACGCCTAAAGGCGGTTCATATAATAAAATTCTTAATTTTATGGCCTTGTTTGCTCGAGTCCTTAAATCCTTGGGGTGTTTTCTCACCCGATGTCCTAAGACCGTTTGGTTTGAGAGTCACCAATTAAAGACTCATTACATGGGCAGATTAGAAAGCCTAATAGAACTAAGGAATAATATCACCACGAAATAAAAAAATAAAAGAGAAAAAAATAAGGCATAAGAGTTAGAGTTAAAGAACCTCGAGTCAAAATTTCATAGTCACAAAGGTGCATATGACTTAGGATAAAATAATAGATTAGATGAGAAATACAGTTTGACTCCATGTCTTAGTTAATAAATAAGTTTTTGAATTAACACTAAGCTTAAGAATGAAAAGTTCAGTTTTCCTGTAACTTATAGATTACTTGAACTCTTACAATAATACTTCAAATATTTTTCTCTTTTAAAATGCTTTTCAAAAATACTAACTCTTTGTTTCTCTTTCTTTATGGATTTTGTGCGTGTAATCCACTGAAAATCTTCACGAGACAAAACTCGTCCTCTAGGGAAAACCTAGAGGTTTAATGGCTTTTTGCACATGCTCAATGCAATCGCGTGACCTGCAAAAGTGGTCTAATAATCTTTAGTTTAGTTTTACTGTTTTGCTCGAGGACGAGCAAAAGATAAGTATGGGGGTGAGATTGGTCACATATATTACATATATATTGTCACATTACCATGTTTATTATCTAATAAATCCTATTAATAATTCTTATTTTTATTTAATAATGTGCAGGCCCATTGCTAAAGGATAAGGAAGAGAAATGAGCCCAAAAGCCCATCAAAATTCTGATTTAATTCAGAATTAATTCAAAATCAGAAAATTAGGGTAGATCAAGGCAGATCAGAGAAGATAAAATCAGTTGAAAACTGGTTAAAATAAATCTTCACAAATCAATTAATCAAAGCCAAAGATCAAAGACAGTTTTGTCAAAATCCGGACCTAAATTGAAAATCCAGCTGAAGATAAAAGAAAATCAAGAAACCAGAGACGTGTTGTCCCCCGAGTGTGGCCACCTGGACACACCCAGGCGGCGGAAACGCGGTCAAAGCTACGTTTCTGCGACTTTGTTGAGAAAGTTGGGGAGCGTTTGCTCCCCTATCTTCGTACGCTCTCCCCTGTTTGGTTTTGCTTATAAATACTGGGTTTTTCAGAGACTACAGTAAACGACCATGCAGAGATAGATTCTAAGCTAGTTTTTCATTCTTTTTAGTGTAGGTTTTTATTTTCCTTTTTATGTAATTTTCAGTTTTCATTTATGTAATTCAGAGGAGATCAGAGTTTCATAGGAGAATGAGAGTGACACCGGTGTAAGTTGTTCTTCTTTTCTCTTCTTGTTACAACATTGAATCTATAGTTACATTGTTATGTTCTTCTTTGTTTTTTGTATTCTTCTTCTTATTTTTCTACTTATCTTTTTTTGGTACCAATTGCTATCCAAGTGAGTCTTATAGCATCGAAAGAGCCTTGCCTTTGCGAGCGCTACCGATAGCTCATGACGATGAATTTTAGTCTCAATTTATATTATTTCATACTTGTATCGTCTTGATGATATAATGTGGAAGAGACGGGAATCAACTCTTATGGGCTATGCGCTGATTGCCTCACTTCAAGGTAACATCGTCGCCATAAACTTAAGGTAAGTATTTGGCCAGAGGACGTAAGTATTTCTTTTAGGTTTTTCTTTCTTTTCGTTTAACTTTTAGTTTAATCACCTACATCACAATCTCCCAACTCTTTCATCACTCTTTTTAATTTCTTTGTATAAACTCATTTTCCATTTTCTCCATCTTCTCAATCTATCACTTTTTTCTTAACTTGATTATAACTTATTTTTCTTTTTCTTTTCAAGAATTAAAAGATCTTTAACCATTGATTATAGCATAAAAGAGAACTTACTAAAAAGCCTCCATCGCTAGTCCCTTCTTGTGGATCACGACCCGCATAGCCACTTGCTATTGCGGTAGTATTGAGCACCTTGCACTCTTTATTCTTAAGTTCTAAAAATCTGTATTTTTGTGTGCAGGTTCCAACTCAATCATTCCCGTTCAATTTAGCTACAAGTAGTTCAGGTAGTTAGAAGAAAGTGATAAATTTGGCTATGAGTATCTCTATCTATTAGCTAAATTTTCATTTGAACTTAACAGTCATAGATCAGGAACAAATCAACCGCATCTATAGCTGGACGTAGGCTACCAGATAAAGATGAACACTCATACAACTGATTCAAATCAAGGCATTTGGCTCTAAATCACCTCGGAGATAAGCAGTTTAATGTTTAAATAGAGCTAGACTGTGTAGTCTTATCCAACAGACACTACATGTTTAAATAGCAGGCCCCTTCTAATGGGAAGGGGTCGATCTATGAAGCTTAGAAACCCTAGCACAAGCAATTGGAGCTATTACCATTTTAAGTTTCCTCAAGTTATTGTGAAGTCCCCCCTCTTTGTGATTTTTTCCCTTTTCAAGTTTCCACGTAAATCTAAGTGTTTGCGTTGGTTTTTCTGAGATTTGATTTTTCCATCTTCACAACTTTGGTGTGTGGATAGTTTTCCTAGGAATTACCTACCGCACTTTGTTTCTCTTTTCTCTCTCTTCGCACGTTACATACTAACTCCACTGGAGTTTCTCTAGATTCCATTGTCATGCCTCTGGTCAACCCTAGGAGAGTGCTTTATGCGTATGCTTTTTATTGGTTTATGCGACTCGTTATGTGTTTATGCGTGTACTTTTATTTGTTTGAGCGGATGTTGTTACTTGCTGACATGTACCTGTATTTACTTGGGCGAGTGCATGCAATAATGCCCGTCCTTTGTCTATATGAATGCTTGTTTCATGCTTGTGCGAGTGCCTTCAATTGTTATTAGCCTTTGGGCTTAATCTTCGGGTTTTACTATTCAGCCTTCGAGCTTAGCATTTAGGCTTAATATTTGAGTTTTACAAGCTACGCTTGGCAAGTGAGCTTAGCGCTCAGCGCTTTACCACTAGCATCATTCGAGCATAGCTTCATTGTGAGTGCTAGCGAAAGCGTTCACACGCTTGCTTCGTCGTGTTCGTTTAGCTTCGTCGCTACCGTTGCTTCGCTGCGAGCCTTGGCAAAGCATTCACACGCTTGCTTCATTGCAAGCATTAGTTTCGCCGCGAGCGTGACTTCGCCACGTGCGTTAATGAGTGTTCATCTGCTAAGCTTCATCGCGAGTGTTAGCCTCATCCAGCGCGTTAGCACCTAGCGCTGCAAGCTAGCTTCGCCGGTGACATAGTTCAGTTGTGTGCCTAGTGTTATCAACTGCGGACACGGTCTAACTACGCTCCAGCTTTGCCTAGCCCTGCTTGATTTCTTAGTAGCTTAATCTATTATTTATTATTATTATTATAATTGTGAAGAATTTGAAATAGTTTTGTAGTGGTTTGGCATGATTCAGTATTCTACTTGTGTTGTATAGTTCACCTGGTAAAATGACGCTTGATCTGTTAATTATACAGGGACTTGACACCTGCTATCATGTTAAAAATCAAGAAGTTTTGTACTTCTGTATCAAGCATGTTCCTTATGTTATTATATTTATGTTAATCTCCGTAAACCGATCATCATGAACATAAAATTTTAATAATTGGATAACTTACACGGGGATGGGAGAAACTGATGGATATCAAGTGTTTACAATGGAAAAATATTGTGCAACTAAAACTTCGAATCTACCAGTGGTTGCAGGAGTTCCGCTGGGGTGTACTGGCACCCCTACTCCAATATATATATATATATATATATATATATATATATATATATATATATCATTCCTTTTTGTCTAGCGATAGGTCTGGCTCAGTACCGAAAGTCCTAAGCCATTGTCCCATGTATGTACAGGGCCCATTGTAAACATAGTTCGTTGATACCCCCACCAGTTTTCAATAACCAATCTCATCTTACTCATAAGTGGATGTATGTGTGTTCGGATGCCGGGACGCATCCCAAAACATATGATCGGATAAGTAATAATAATATAATAATAATCTGATTTTATTTTATTAATTCAATACTGATTGCATGTTACATTGTTATTTCATGTACTTGTATCATTGTTGCACTGATATACCCGAATATGTGACATGACTATTCCTATATCACTGACATGGATATAACACTCCCATTACCTGGACACGGAGGAATGGCATGTGGAGCTAAGTGTCACACAGAGTAAAGTGCCACACCACACACATAGTAAAGGCCACCTCTTCGTATCTGTGGGGGACACCTCGAGGTTCCATATCGCGTCCCCAATACACTAATCATTCTGACCCAGCACATGATGCATTTAGTAACTAACAATGATAATAACAGGAGCGCGTGTGATTTGGTCATCTCTCGTTCAGATAGTGGTATCCGCATATCAAAGTTCAAATGAGTTCTACTGGAGTACGAACTCTATTACGGACTGCCAGTGGTATAAGACACTGGAAGGGAATGATTAAAATAACTGACGATTTTGATTGTTATTATTATATAATTATAGTATCTTGCTCGCCACTTGCGTGATATTATGTTTGTGCTTTTGTAATTTTCCTGATTTACTTGTTTACTAGATTATGTTTGCATGACTGAACCATGCCAATTTGATCTTGTACACGTGTGCTTGTTTGTGCACGTCACTTGGCTTCATTTTACGCACTCGCTGGATTGTTTTCTGATAACTCTGGACCTGCATATCTATATCTCGAAGCTTGGGCTGAAGTGGGCCCGTCCGCAGAAGACCAGGCTTTCTTTGCGGAGCAAGCGGATTACCTCATAGCTCCTTACCTTCCTGCTCTCTCTTGATCGGCTCGCGGGATTCCCTTTTTGTAACTCGTGAGCATCTATTGTATTGTTCATACCCTGTAATATAAATTTTGCGCTTTTCGTGATGTAATACTCATGTAATATTGAATCACACTATGCGATAACTATGTATTTATATCTTTTTTGTTGGAATGTATATTACCAATGTACTTCCGCAGTCTGATTCTTTTTTGTACTGATGCTTAGCATATATATATGAGGGTATTTCTATCCTGCGTATGCATGTCACAATAGCGTTTTAGTACCCTTTGGGGTCGTACCCTTTGGGGTAAGACGTTACACCATGTTACTTAGATTATTGGGGTAATATGATCATAATAAGGTAGCAGTGTCGACAGTATAAATAAGATATCAGTATCACATTAGAAAATGATATCTGCATTTCCCACTAATTTTTGGTAACATTAACTGTATTGATATCATGTAATAATCATATATAATTGTTAAATAATTCCAAGAAAATCACCAAAACATTCAAAAGTAAAAACATGAATTTTTTTATTTTTCATTTTTGGTTATTTTAATCATTTTTCTAAATGACAAACAATTAATAATCTAGATAATTCTATTTCTAGAAAATCACTAATTATTTACATGACATATATCACACCAATATCATGCATGTACAATATGAATAATTTCAGAGAAAATGTACAACATCAACTGAAACATGTAATTTTTATCATGTTAGAAAATTAATTATACAATAAATAAATATTAATTAAATAACAAAATAAGTTCAATAAGAAATAAAAACACTCAAAATAAAAGTACTTTATTTAAAAAGAGTTGAAAACACCGACAATAAAAGTATTAAAAAGAGTTAAAAATATCATATGAGTTTCCACTGAACCAAATGTCGAGTTATATAGTCAAGTTCGAAAATCTACAATCAATTTAATTCGGTTTAGATAATTATTATAAGAATATATTAAATTTATATTATTTTAATTTGTTTGGCTGCCAAAATAATTTGATAGAGTTCAAAATTCAGTTTGTGACTTTATACAAATTTTTTATAATTTTGTGAATTTATTTGCTAATTTATGTAATTAAAATAAGCCTAAAATCATTTAAATATTCTTACTGGATCTGAATAGCTACAGTAACGGGTTTGGACTGCTACAGTGCGGGTTTGAGTCCACAATAGTAAGGGTCGAGTCTGCTATGGTATATTCTGAAGTTGCCACAGTACTGCTACAGTTACTTTTCTCAATTTGTTTGAATTTAAATGTCCTTTTTTTGGGATGCGAATTGTGTTCGGGTTCGGGCTGGGTCTGCATAGGGCCTGACCTGGGCCCTGCCTTGGCCACGCCCAGGCATGAGGCTGAGAGCATGCCCAGGCTAGCCGAGAGCAACCCCTCTCCTTTTTTTCCTTTTTTATTTTTGTTGAATAAAAATTTCAAAAAATCTGAGAAAATTCTCATTAAATTTATAAATAAGTTTGGGTGTTTTTAATATTTTTATTAAATTTTTTTGGGTGATATTTGGTGATGAAATATGAGAAAATATCTGACGCACGCCATGTGTTTGATGAAATGTCTAATAGAATTAAAAATCATGAAAATTGAAATTCAATCACTCAGAGTGCTTGCCTTCAGTCTGAACTCTCCTCCCTCAAGTCCATAACACCAGAATCTCGCCTAGATTGGGCTTGAGGAGAGAAAATGAGAGAGAAGTGAAATAAAGCTGAAAATTTGGAGTTTTGTCTATAGAGTTTTTAGATTGTGGACTGACCCATAATATAAGCACCAAAATTTCTCAATTAAATTCTGGGAGTAATTGATACGTGGATGAAGATCATGGGACAAATTAGAGTGATTTATTTGGTGTATGTAATCAGAAAATAAAATTGCCCAATAAAATGGTCATTGTAAAGTATTCAAATAAATTTCATTCGTCACATTTCTCACACGTCAATGTTCCATGATGGTTTTCACTTTTGGTCTGTTTGTTTTACCGCAAGTGGGCGCAAGTCATAAAATTTCTTTTCCATTTTTTACTCTTTGTTTTGATGAAAAATAACTTTAATTTTTTCACCTACAGTTGCTACAGTTAATTTTGTGGTGATGTAAATCTCATTTTTACACCCACATTTTCTCACTTACAGCTGCTATAGTTAATTTTATGGTCATGTACTCACTTGCAGTACACTTGCAGTTCTAAGCAGTTACTTGATAATCAATATATAATTTAATATTATTAAATTTTTAATATTTTTTAATATTTCTAATAGTATCTAATTTCTTATTTAATTGTTTAATTATTTTATAATTTTAATCTTTAGTATTTTATTATTTTTAATATTTTTTTAATATTTAATATTTTAATATTTAATTTAGTATTTTTATTTTATATTGTTAATTAATACTTTATTATTTTATTAATATTTATATCAATTTTTTAATATGTTATTTAGATTTAATATTTTATTAATATAAAAATATTATGCTTTAATATAAAATTACTATATATTTAATTTATTAATTTTTTACTATCAATAATTACTTTATTAATATTATAATATACTTCATTAGTTTATTAATATTTTAATATGTTAATATTGTAATAATAATTCATAATAATAATATTATTATAATAATTTATTAATAAAATTATAATTTTAGTTTACTTTTTTAATTTTATATTTTTATAATAGTACAATAATATTATAATAAAATTTAATATAATAATATTTTTAAGTATTTTATAATATTATAATATTATAACTATATTTTATTATTTTTCTTAAGATTTTTATTTAATATTTATGTTTTATTAGTATTCTTAAAATTTTATTAATGTTCTTAGATTTTATTAAAATTTTATAATTATTTATTTAGTTAATATTTTAGTAATATTTTACTGATAACTAATATTTTATTAATATTATTGTTAAAAATAAATATTAATAATTAATATTTTATCTCAAATTTATTAATACAATTTAATTTTCAATAGTAAATTTAATTTAATAGTATTTATAATATTTAAGTCACTGCTACAGTTAATTTTTTGGTCAACTTTTCGCTTACACTTTTACATTACCAACCAAACACCGTAAAATACAATATACTTTCTCATTTACACTTTCACTTTACCAACTAAACACCATAAAATACAATATACTTTTTCATTTACGCCTTCACTTTTACCAACCAAACACTGTAAAACACATATATTTTCTCTACTACAGTTCACTTTTCTTATTCTCATTTTATGACTTACGGCTTGTAGCCACTTCAGCAAAACAAACAGGCCTTTACTCTTTTCAGTTAACAGACCTCGATTCAAATTCGAGTGGAGCCGTAAATTTTTTATTTTTTTTGGCTTAAACTTTGTTTATGGACCGGGCTTGAGCATCAATCAAAGGGAAAATGACCAAGAAAAGGAAAAAGGAGAATTTGGGCTTGAGCTTCTTGGGCAGGAAAATAAAACAAAACAAAAAAGAAAAATAGAAATGTGAGCTTGAGTTTATGGGCTTTATTTTTATTTTATTTATTTATTTTATTTTATTTTTTCATTTATTTCTTCTTCTTCTATTATTATTATTTATTATTACTACTATTGCATATTCATTTTGCAATAATATATTATTATTGTATAATAATTTGTAGTGATATGTAACTATTAATTTTTATTACTTCTATTATTAATACTATTGCATATTCATTTTGCAATAATTTATTATTATTTTTGTATAATAATTTGTATTGATATGTAACTATTATTTTTTATTACTTCTTATTGTATTTATATTAATTAATATTACCATTATAATAATTGTTATAATAGATAATTGTTATTAAAATTTATATTCACTTTTATTGTTATTATTTGATATTTATTTTAAAATGCAATTATTGTTTATAAATTGATCTTATTAATCACTATCTATACATAATTTATTACCATTAATTATCATTATTTTATTATATGACATTTAATATTGAAATTATTATTTAATATTAACTTATGTATTATTAAAAATGGATATTACAATTAATCTGGAAGGCAATAGATTACTACGTAGATTTATCTGTAATAGAGTGTAGACACTCTGAAATACCAACAACTTTCCTTCCAAAATAAATAATATATATATATACACACACACATTTCACCTTTTTGGTAAAGAAATGCTGGGTCCATCACAATGGCGGCAAACGAAGTGAGATTCAGCAGCGAATTCGGTCAGTGCACATTGAACCAGCAGGTTCGTTCTTGAGAAATTTTTTTTTGTTTTAGATTAGTTATTTATTAAAAGAATCTTTTTTTTTTAGGTTATTAATTTATAGCTGAAAAAGATTAAATTCTTAATAATTTTATTATTTTTGATTAGTTTTTATTATAAGAATTTTTTTTGGAAGGTATATAATTTATCACTGGAAAAAAAAATTAAATTTCTTGATTTTTTTTATTTATTTTATTTTAGATTATTTTTTTGTTAAAACAATTTTTTGAGGGTTTTTTAATTTATCGTCCAAAAAAGATATTCTAAATTACTAAGTAGAGGGTTTAATGTGCAAAAAAACCAGTCGACGATCAAAAAGGACCAGAATCAAGATTAACAAGCCAGATTCTCTCGATGCCCCCTCGAGATCGAGGGCTCGAAATGGAAGCGGAATAAAATGTACGTAATTTAATTCATTGATGAATTTCTTGTAATCTTGTTATCGTTCTCGGTTGAGTGAGTTGGGTTTTTTTTTTTGAAAAACAGAATGATTTGGGTTTTTTTGGTAAGATTCAAAATTAGTTTTTCCTTTATATTTTAGGGTTTCATCGCTATTTAGTTAGCTTTTAACGATGCGGAAATTTAGGCCTGTCTTGTTTTTCGTAGAATCAGGTGATTTCAATCTAATGCTTTGATGTAATTTCTTGTGATTTTTAGGTTATCGTTCTGTGAGTGAGTAACTTTAGTGTTCTTGTATTTTTTTTTTTGAATTCCTTGATCCTTTTTAATCTTGACTAGAACTCACTGTTTAACGCAGATAAATTCTTGTATTTTTTGAATTAGTTGTATATTGATGATGATGACGACTATGATTGTTGTTTTTTGTTGTTATCATTCATTCTATCCTTTTTTTTTTTTTTTAATTTTTCCCCCAGAATAAGGAGAACTTTCTCCTAGTGTAAAAGATCCTGTTGGTTAGTAATAAATATAGATGAGGGGGTTAAGTTAGGGAAAATTCAATGGACAAAATCCTAATTACAATTGGTAGAATGAATTTCTATCAAGAACTGAATACAATTAGGTTTTAGATTGATATGCCGAAGTCTCACCTTTCTCAATCTTGAATTTAAACTGAAATATCAAATTATCCTGTCTTTTACCAATATTGCCTTTGCTAATAATTCATTCTCCATCGCGTGTGTCTCACATGCTAGCAGACCCATCTTTTCAAGTTGAGATCCAGACTATTAGTTGTAACTGTGATGAACCCAGTTGTTGGATCCTTCTGGTTGAGCGAGTTTTCTCCCTTATTCGACCAAATTCAGGACCTGGTTATCTGAGAAATTCCGCAAGTGTTCCACCTGGTCCTCTGTAGAGCTTTGCAGGGTAGCACTTGCATCATTAAGATATCAAATCTTGTTCTAATAGATTTTTTGCTATTAAGGGTTTGTGTGTATGCGCGCGGCCTGTGTGTCTTAAGTATATATATATATATATATATATATATATATATATATATATATATATATATATATATATATATATATATATATATATATATATATATAATGGCCATAAGTCACTCTTGTTTTCTCTTTACTTTGGCATCCACATTGGGCAGCTCATGTAACTAAAGAACTCATTTCTTCTAATTCATACTTCAATACTGAATCCTTGATTCATTGCTTCATCAGTTTAATTTCTAGGTACCTCTGCTCAAACTTCTTGTTTACAACAAGAGAATCAGTTTCTTGAAATGCAATGATAAGCCAATGTGCATCCTATAATTTATGTTTTGGTATGGACAGTAAAGTTGTAGTTTGTCATTTCTCTCCAGCTATCATGATGCTTTCTGATGTACTTCTATAAAATATTTTCAATGAATATTTTCAATATCATGTTTGGAAAAAGGTAGTGAATTTTCTTTTATGAGATAATAACTGCAAATTTCTGATTGATCTTTCATTCAGGATCTAGATTTTGAATATGAAAGTTCTGGAGGAGCCAATCATACTACTACTCTTTCCCAGTCTCATGTACAGCTCCCTCAGTCGCACAAAAGACCACACAAGCTACAGGTGCGAAGGAAATGGTTTGCATCCCATTAGAAGTTTAAATTTAGGGAATCATATTAGAACGATGTAAAATATTTAATACACATGCATACGTATGTGCTTGTGAGTGCACATGGTACATATAATGATTTTATTATTATTGATGATGATGATGATTGTTGTTTTGTGTTGTTATAATTCATTCTATCCTATTTTTTGGTCCCCCTACAAAATGGAGAACTCTCTCCTATCATAAAAGACCGTGTTGGTTAGCAATAGATATAGATGAGGGGCTTAAAGTGGTCCCTCAGCACCTTGTTCTGCTTAGAAACCGTAGAGAAATGAAATCCTTTCATAGTGGTAGACATAAACATAGGAAAGGAATTACAGAATTGTATAGAACGGCACTGATTTTATTGGTCAAATTAGGGAGCATTCAATGGACAAAATCCTAATTACAATTGGTAGAAGAAATTGCTATTAATAACTGAATACAATTGAAAGAATACAATTCGGGTTTTAGAATGATATCCCATAGTCTTGCCCATATCAATGTTGAATTCAAGCTGAAATATCAAATTATCCTGCCTTTTGCTACTATATCCTGCCTTTGCTGATAATTCATTCTGCATTGTATGTGTCTCGCATGCTAGATCACCCATCCTCTCAAGTTGACATCCAGACCATTAACTATAATGAACCCAGGTTGGATCCTTCTGGTTTTGCGAGTTTCTCCCTTAATTCAACCAAGTTGTTGACCTGCTCATCGGATAAATTCCGGAAGTCTTCAACCTGGTCCTCTGTAGAGCCCTGCAGGCAAGCACTTGCATGATTAAGGTAATCAAATCATGTTCTGATAGATTTTTTGCGACAAAGGGTTTTGTGCGTGCGTGCGCACACGTCTGAAGGGGGTTATCTGTTATTTTAACAAAATTCCAGGCTTGTTATTTTCAAGAGTAAACAAAATCTCACTAGTGTGCAACTTACCAAAAAAAAGACTTACTCAAGTTTATAGTCATTAAAACATAGACAACTAATAATTTAAATTATAAGAAATCATCATTTCTCAATTAAATGTTCACTCTGGATATAAACTAACCAATAAGAGAGAGCTGATTAAGAAGACAGAAGCTTTCAAATAAGAGGAGAAAATTTCTCAACCGAGAAATCTACTAGCAATTGCTTATTTTTCTAGAAAGTTTTATCAGTTGCTTGGTTTCTCATTAAATTTTATTTTTCTCCTAATGGCCATAATTCGTTCTTGTTTTTCCTTTACTTTACATCCACGTCGGGCAATTCATGCAATTAAATAACTCATTTCTTTTAATTCATACTTCAATAATTTATATCTTTTTTGTATGGATAATAAAGTGGTAGTTTATCATTCCTTTCCAGGTATCATGCTGTTTTCTGAAGTATTCCTATAAATATTTTCAATTAACATATTCAGCAACATGTTTGGAAGAAGGTAGTGAGTTTGCTTTTATGAAATAATAACTGCAAGGTTCTGATTGATCTCTCATTTCAGGATCTAGATTTTGAACATGAAATTTCTGGAAAAGGATCCAATCCTCTAGCTACTGCTTCCAACTCTAATGTGCAGGTCCCAGAATCGTGCAAAAAGCCACGAGACAAGGTGCGAAGGAAACGGTTTGCATCCCGTTAAAAGTTCAAAATTAGAGAATCATATAAGAAACATATAAAGATATTAAATATATTACCATTTTTTATTATCTGTTTAAGCTGAACATAATTTTGACATGTTCAACACCTATTTTATTTATGTATGTATTTTTTAGAGTATAGCTATGATCAAGGATGATATGCACATTTTTCATGTAGTAAATATGATGACATAAAATGTTACTTGATTGTAACGTGAGTAACACTAAGGAGAACTCTCTCCTATGGTAAAAGACCCTCCTCTTGGTTAGTATAGATGAGCGGGTCAAGTTGTGGCCCTCGGCACCTTGTTCCGCTTAGAAACCTCAAGGAAATGAATACCTTTCATGTGGTAGACAAAAAATTAGAAAAGTATTTACAGAATTGTATAGAACACCACTAATTTTATTGATCAAATTGGGGAAAATTCAATAGACAAAATCCTAATTATAATTACTAGAAGGAATTGCTATTAAGAACTGAATACAATTGAAAGAATACTACTTGGAAATTATATTGATATCTTGAGAAATTCCTCTAGTCTTCGACCTGGTCCTCTGAAAAGCCCTACAGGCAAGCACTGACATGATTAAGATAATCAAATCTTGTTCTAATATATTTTTTTTTTCCGATGAAGGTTTTTGTGTGGGCGCGCACATCTCCCTTGTTATTTTAATAAAATTCCAAACTTTCTTTTGCTATGGACAGTAAGGTTATAGTTTATCATTTCTATCCAGCCATCATTCTGTTTTTGAAGTACTCCTATAAATATTTTCAATTAACATATTCAACAACATGTTTGAAAGAAGGTAGTGAATTTTCTTTTATGAAATAATAACTGCAAGGTTCTGATTGATCTTTCATTTCAGCATCTGGATTTTGGACATGAAATTTCTGGAAAAGGATCCAATCCTCTAACAACTGCTTCTCAATCTAATGTCCAGGTCTCAGAATCACGCAAAAAGCCACGAGATAAGGTGCGAAGGAAACCCTTTGCATCCCGTTAAAAGTTAAAATTTTGAAATGAGAGAATCATATAAGAACCATATAAAGATATTAAATATATTGCCATTTTTATATCTGTTTAAGCTGAACATAATTTTGACACGTTCAACACATTTTTTTTAATATATATATTTGTTTAGAGTATAGCTATGATCAAGGACAATATGTACATGTTTCATGTAGTAAATATGATGAAATAAAATGTCACTTGATTTTAACATGAGTAACACCCAGGAGAACTCTGTCCTATGATAAAAGACCCTCCTATCGGTTAGTATAGATAAGCGGGTCAAGTTGTGGCCCTCAGCACCTTGTTCCGCTTAGAAACCTTAAGGAAATGAATTCCTTTCGTGTGGTAGACAAAAAATTAGAAAAATATTTACAGAATTGTATAGAACACCACTAATTTTATTGATCAAATTAGAGAAAATTCAATGAACAAAATCCTAATTATAATTACTAGAAGGAATTGCTATTAAGAACTGAATACAAATGAAAGAATACAACTCGGGTTTTTGATTGATATCCTGAGATATTGCCTATATCAATGTTGAATTCAGACTGAGAAATCAAATGATCCTAAGTTGTTGACCTGGTTATCTGAGAAATTCCTCGAGTCTTCGACCTAGTCCACTGAAAAGCCCTACAGGCAAGCAGATGCATGATTAAGATCGAAGCACATGCATGATTAAGATAACCAAATATTGTTCTAAATTTTTTTTTCCGATGAAGGGTTTTGTGCGCACGCGTGCACGTCTTAAGGGGGTTATCCCTTGTTATTTTAAGGCTTGTAGTTTATCATTTCTATCCATCCATAATGCTATTTTCTGAAATACTCTTATAAATATTTTCAATTAACATATTCAACAACATGTATGGAAGAAGGCAGTGAATTTTCTTTTATGAAATAATAACTGCAAGGTTCTGATTGATCTCTCATTTCAGGGTCTAGATTTTGAACATGAAATTTCTGGAAAAGGATAATCCTTTAACAATTGCTTCTAAATCTAATGTCCAGGTCCCAGAATCGCGCAAAAAGCCACGAGACAAGGTGCAAAGGAAACGATTTGCATCCCGTTAAAAGTTCAAAATTAGAGAATCATATAAGAACCATATAAAGATATTAAATATATTGCCATTTTTTATATCTATTTAAGCTGAACATAATTTTGACTCGTTCAACACATATTTTTTTATGTATATATTTGTTTAGAGTATAGCTATGATCAAGGATGATATGTAAATGTTTCATGTAGTAAATATGATGAAATAAAATGTCACTTGATTGTAACATGAGTAACACCAAGGAGAACACTCTTCTATGGTAAAAGACCCTCCTATCCGCAAGGAAATGAATTCCTTTCATGTGGTAGACAAAAAATTAGAAAAGTATTTACAGAATTGTATAGAACACCACTAATTTTATTGATGGACAAAATCCTAATTATAATTACTAGAAGGAATTGCTATGAAGAACTGAATACAATTGAAAAAATACAACTCGGGTTTTAGATTGATATCCCGAGGTCTTGCCTATATCAATGTTGAATTTAGACTGCGAAATCAAATTATCCCAAATTGTTGACCTGGTTATCTGAGAAATTCCTCGAGTCGTCGACCTGGTTTTCTGAAAAGCCCTACAGGCAAGCACATGCATGATTAAGATCAAGCACATGCATGATTAAGATAACCAAATATTGTTCTAATAGATTTTTTTTTCCCGATGAAGGGTTTCGTGCGCACGTCTTAAGGGGGTTATCCCTTGTTATTTTAAAGGTTGTAGTTTATCATTTCTATCCAGCCATCATGTTGTTTTCTGAAGTACTATAAATATTTTCAATCAACATATTCAGCAACATGTTTGGAAGAAGGTAGTGAATTTTCTTTTATGAAACAATAACTGCAAGGTTCTGATTGATTTCTCATTTCAGGGTCTAGATTTTGACAATGAAATTTTTAGAAAAGGATAATCCTCTAACAACTGCTTCTAAATCTAATGTCCAGGTCCCAGAATTGCGCAAAAAGCCATGAGACAAAGGTGCGAAGGAAACGGATTGCATCCCGTTAAAAGTTCAAAATTAGAGAATCATATAAGAAACATATAAAGATATTAAATATATTACCATTTTTTATTATCTGTTTAAGCTGAACATAATTTTGACATGTTCAACACCGATTTTATTTATGTATATATTTGTTTAGAGTATAGCTATGATCAAGGACGATATGTACATGTTTCATGTAGTAAATATGATGAAATAAAATGTCACTTGATTGTAACATGAGTAACACCAAGGAGAACACTCTTCTATGGTAAAAGACCCTCCTATCAGCAAGGAAATGAATTACTTTCATGTGGTAGACAAAAAATTAGAAAAATATTTACAGAATTGTATAGAACACCACTAATTTTATTGATGGACAAAATCCTAATTATAATTACTAGAAGGAATTGCTATTTAGAACTGAATACAATTGAAAAAATACAACTCGGGTTTTAGATTGATATCTCGAGGTCTCTCCTATATCAATGTTGAATTCAGACTGAGAAATCAAATTATCCCGCCTTTTGCCAGTACTTGATATTTCATTCTGCATCACTTGTGCCTCACATGCCAGAAGACCCATCCTTTCAAGTCGACATCCTGACCGTTAGCTGCAGTGAACCCAATTTGAATCCTACTGGTTCAACGAGCTTTCTCTTGTATTCACCAAGTTGACCTAGTTATCTGAGAAATTCCTTGAGTCTTCGACCTTGTCCTCTGAAGAGCCCTACAGGCAAGCACTTTGCATGATTAAGATAATCAAATCTTGTTATAAAATGTTTTTTTTTTCCAGACGAAGGGTTTTGTCTGCTCGCGCACATATGTCTTAAGGGGGTTATCCCTTGTTATTTTAACAAAATTCCAAACCTGTTATTTTCAAAAAGAAACAGTTTCTTGAAACGCAATGATAAACCTTACTATTTTGTTGATTTCAGCAACATGAGAAGATGAAAACACTGAAGGACAAGAATGAAAAACTGGTGGAGGAAAATGAAAATTTGGTGAGCTCTCTTTTTTTCTTAGTTAATCTTATATATTCAGTGTCCCATTGTATTATGTTGGGTCCTTTCTCTTGACAGTTGGCTGCACTTCGGGGGAAGAATGAGGAGTTGTAGGGGAAGAATGAGGAGTTGGATGGATGTCGGAGGTTGTACGATGAGTTGACCTCTCGAGTTTATGGGTCACGTTCTTTAAGAGAACAAGAATGGTTCTTAAGGAGCAAGCAAGAAGAGGTTAAAAATTGGCGGGCCATGTTCACTAAAGAAGCCGAATTGGGTGTGATGGCTTCTCGCCACATAAAAACCCTAATTGAGGCTTGGGTATGTGTTATTTTGTTCCTACACAACGTATCTTTATTCCATGCAGCATACCCCATGCATAGGCTTTAGTACTGGTTTGATATTTTGATCTTTATCTGGGTGACGCCGGCGGGACTGGGAATGTACGTGGTATTGCAAGTTCATTGATAACACAATTCGAAGGTATTATGCGGCGGTCCAAAAGGTCAGATTGAGGAGAAAAAATTGTTTCCTTTTAATGTAGATGCGAATTGCATGTACCCACTCATACTTGTTAGAGATTAACTCTGTCAATGGTAAAGGCTGGCGAGGAAAGAGAAGGTGAGGGACATTTGCATCATTTTTTATCAGGGGACAATTGCACAAAAAATGATGGCAATGTTGTAATTTTTTCTGTAGTTACTCATCACTTCTTTGAGTTTAAAAATAACAGTAATCAAGTAAAAGAGATGATTGCTTCTGGAGTATTATGAGATTATACAATATTAACCATTACCCATGAATTCAACAGAAAATTCTGAAAGACATAATACGGCCAGCATTTTGCTTTGTGGCCGGAATGTTGAGCAGTTAAAATATGTTTAAAAAGAAGGTGTCTTTAAAATGAGAATCTTGAGACTGGTGAGTGGCAATATGCAATAAATAGTATACTTAAGTGCATCCATGAGGAGTTGGAGGCAGCTTCCATTAAAGATTGAATGGGCCGGAACAGGCTGAGATGGCTTGGGTATGGACATTGGCGACTGATAAATGCGCAAGTTAATATACGAGTGGTAGAGTTGTAGTTAATGTAGCAACAAAAGGATATGATATGTAATTTAATGAGAGAGCATCAGATAGATTCAGGAGGTTAGGAAGGCGAAATATCAAATATTGTCTAGTATTAATATTTACGCCCCACATAGATATTGTTCACATGACTCGATATTTCGCCTTCCTAACCTCCAGACTCTATCTGATGCTCTCTCATTAAATTAAATATCATATCCTTTTGTTGCTACATTAACTTCAACTCTACCACTCATATATTAACTTGCGCATTTATCAGTTGCCAATGTCCATACCCAAGCCATCTCAGCCTATTCCAGCCCATTCAATCTTTAATGGAAGTTGCCTCCAACTCCTCATGGATGCACTTAATTATACTATTTATTGCATATTGCCACTCATCAGTCTCAAGATTCTCATTTCAAGGACACCTTTTTTCTTAAACATGTTTTAACTGCTCAACATTCCGACAAAGCAAAATGCTGGCCGTATTATGTCTTTCAGAATTTTCTGTTGAATTTCATGGGTAATGGTTACTATTGTATAATCACATAATACTCCAGAAGCAATCATCTCTTTTACTCGATTACTGTTATTTTTAAACTCAAAGAAGTGATGAGTAACTACAGAAAAAATTACAACATTGCCATCATTTTTTGTACAATTGTCCCCTGATGTAAAATGATGCAACTGTCCCTCACCTTCTCTTTCCTCGCCAGCCTTTACTGTTGACAGAGTGAATCTCCAACAAGTAAGAGTGGGTACATGCAATTCGCATCTACATTAAAAGGAAACAATTTTTTCTCCTCAATCTGACCTTTTGGTCCGTTGCAGAATACCTTCGAATTTTGTCATCAACGAACTTGCAATACCACGTACATTCCCCGTCCCGCCGGCGTCACCCAGATAAAGATCAAAATATCAAACCAGCACTAAAGCCTATGCATGGGGTATGCTGCATGGAATAAAGATATGTTGTGTAGGAACAAGATAACACATACCCAAGCCTCAATTAGGGTTTTTAAGCGGCGAGAAGCCATCACACCCAATTCAGCTTCTTTAGCGAACATGGCCCGCCATTTTTCAACCTCTTCTTGCTTGCTCCTTAAGAACCATTCTTGTTCTCTTAAAGAACGTGACCCATAAACTCGAGAGGTCAACTCATCGCACAACCTCCGACATCCATCCAACTCCTCATTCTTCCCCTGCAACTCCTCATTCTTCCCCCGAAGTGTAGCCAACTGTCAAGAGAAAGGACCCAACATAATTCACTGGGACACTGTAGATTAACTAAGCAAAAAAGAGAGCTCACTAAATTTTCATTTTCCACAACAAGTTTTTCATTCTGGTCCTTCAGTGTTTTCATCTTCTCATGTTGCTGAAATCAACAAAATAGTAAGGTTTATCATTGCATTTCAAGAAACTGTTTCTTTTTGAAAATAAAAGGTTTGGAATTTTGTTAAAATAACAAGGGATAACCCCTTAAGACATGCGTGCGCGAGCGGACAAAACCCTTCGTCCGAAAAAAACATTTTATAACAAGATTTGATTATCTTAATCATGCAAAGTGCTTGCCTGTAGGGCTCTTCAGAGGACCAGGTCGAAGACTCAAGGAATTTCTCAGATAACCAGGTCAACTTGGTTGAATATAGGAGAAAGCTCGTTGAACCAGTACGATTCAAATTGGGTTCACTGCAGCTAACGGTCAGGATGTCGACTTGAAAGGATGGGTCTTCTAGCATGTGAGACACAAGTGATGCAGAACGAAATATCAAGTACTGGCAAAAGGCAGGATAATTTGATTTCTCAGTCTGAATTCAACATTGATATAGGTGAGACCTCGGGATATCAATCTAAAACCCGAGTTGTATTCTTTCAATTGTATTCAGTTCTTAATAGCAATTCCTTTTAGTAATTATAATTAGTATTTTGTCCATTGAATTTTCCCTAATTTAATCAATAAAATTAGAGGTGGTCTATACAATTCTGTAAATACTTTTCTAATTTTTTGTATACCACATGAAAGGAATTCATTTCCTTAAGGTTTCTAAGCGGAACAAGGTGCTGAGGGCCACAAATTGACCTGCTTATCTATATTAACCGATAGAAGGGTCTTTTACCATAGAAGAGTGTTCTCCTTGGTGTTACTCATGTTACAATCAAGTGACATTTTATATCATCATATTTACTACATGAAACATGTACATATCGTCCTTGATCATAGCTATACTCTAAATAAATATATATATAAATAAAATAGGTGTTGAACATGTCAAAATTATGTTCAGCTTAAACAGATAATAAAAAACGGTAATATATTTAATATCTTTATATGTTTCTTATATGATTCTCTAATTTTGAACTTTTAACGGGATGCAAACCGTTTCCTTCGCACCTTGTCTCGTGGCTTTTTGCACGATTTTGGGACCTGGAAATTAGATTTAGAAGCAGTTGTTAGAGGATTATCCTTTTCCAGAAATTTCATGTTCAAAATCTAGACCCTGAAATGAGAAATCAATCAGAACCTCGGTTTCATAAAAGAAAATTCACTACCTTCTTCCAAACGTGTTGCTGAATATGTTGATTAAAAATATTTATAGGAGTACTTCAGAAAACAGCATGATGGCTGGATAGAAATAATAAACTACAACCTCTAAAATAACAAGGGATAACCCCTTAAGACGTGCGCGCGTGCGCACAAAACCCTTCATCGGAAAAAAAAAATCTATTAGAACAATATTTGGTTATCTTAATCATGCATGTGCTTGATCTTAACATGCATGTGCTTGCCTATAGGGCTTTTCAGAAAACCAGGTCGAAGACTCGAGGAATTTCTCAGATAACCAGGTCAACAACTTGGGATAATTTGATTTCGCAGTCTGAATTCAACATTGATATAGGCAAGACCTCGGGATATCAATCTAAAACCCGAGTTGTATTTTTTCAATTGTATTCAGTTCTTAATAGCAATTCCTTCTAGTAATTATAATTAGGATTTTGTCCATCAATAAAATTAGTGGTGTTCTATACAATTCTGTAAATACTTTTCTAATTTTTTGTCTACCACATGAAAGGAATTCATTTCCTTGACGATAGGAGGGTCTTTTACCATAGAAGAGTGTTCTCCTTGGTGTTACTCATGTTACAATCAAGTGACATTTTATTTCATCATATTTACTACATGAAACATTTACATATCGTCCTTGATCATAGCTATACTCTAAACAAATATATACATAAAAAAATGTGTGTTGAACGAGTCAAAATTATGTTCAGCTTAAACAATTATAAAAAATGGCAATATATTTAATATCTTTATATGATTCTTATATGATTCTATAATTTTGAACTTTTAACGGGATGCAAACCGTTTCCTTTGCACCTTGTCTCGTGGCTTTTTGCGCGATTCTGGGACTTGGACATTAGATTTAGAAGCAATTGTTAGAGGATTATTCAAAATCTAGACTCTGAAATGAGAGATCAATCAGAACCTTGTAGTTATTATTTCATAAAAGAAAATTCACTGCCTTCTTCCAAACATGTTGCTGAATATGTTAATTGAAAATATTTATAGGAGTACCTCAGAAAACAACATTATGGCTGGATAGAAATGATAAACTACAAGCTTTAAAATAATAAGGGATAACCCCCTTAAGACGTGCGCGTGTGCGCACAAACCCTCATCGGGGAAATTTTTTTTTAGAACAATATTTGGTTATCTTAATCATGCATGTGCTTTGATCTCAATCATGCATGTGCTTGCCTGTAGGGCTTTTCAGTGGACCAGGTCGAAGACTCGAGGAATTTCTCAGATAACCAGGTCAACAACTTAGGATCATTTGATTTCTCAGTCTGAATTCAATATTGATATAGGCATGACCTCAGGATATCAATCAAAAACCCGAGTTGTAATCTTTCATTTGTATTCAGTTCTTAATAGCAATTCCTTCTAGTAATTATAATTAGGATTTTGTCTATTGAATTTTCCCTAATTTGATCAATAAAATTAGTGGTGTTCTATACAATTCTGTAAATATTTTTCTAATTTTTTGTCTACCACACGAAAGGAATTCATTTCCTTGAGGTTTCTAAGCGGAACAAGGTGCTGAGGGCCACAACTTGACCCGCTCATCTATACTAACCGATAGGAGGGTCTTTTATCATAGGACAGTTCTCCTGGGTGTTACTCATCTTAAAATCAAGATACATTTTATTTCATCATATTTACTACATGAAACATGTACATATTGTCCCTGATCATAGCTATACTCTAAACAAATATATATATATATAAAATATGTTGAACGTGTCAAAATTATGTTTAACTTAAACAGATATAAAAAATGGCAATATATTTAATATCTTTATATGGTTCTTATATGATTCTCTAATTTCAAAATTTTAACGTTTAACGGGATGCAAACGGTTTCCTTCGCACCTTATCTCGTAGCTTTTTGTGCGATTCTGGGACCTGGACATTAGATTGAGAAGTAGTTGTTAGAGGATTGGATCCTTTTCCAGAAATTTCATGTTCAAAATCTAGATCCTGAAATGAAAGATCAATCAGAACTTGTTGTTATTATTTCATAAAAGAAAATTCACTACCTTCTTACAAACATGTAGCTGAATATGTTAATTGAAAATATTTATAGGAGTACTTCAAAAACAGCATGATGGGCTGGATAGAAATGGTAAACTATAACCTTACCGTCCATAGCAAAAGAAAGTTTGGAATTTTATTAAAATAACAAGGGAGATGTGCACGCCCACACAAAAACCTTCATCGGAAAAAAATATATATTAGAACAAGATTTTATTATCTTAATCATGCAAGTGCTTGCCTGTAGGGCTTTTCAGAGGACCAGGTCGAAGACTTGAGGAATTTCTCAGGATATCAATATAATACCCAAGTAGTATTCTTTCAATTGTATTCAGTTCTTAATAGCAATTCCTTCTAGTAATTATAATTAAGATTTTGTCTATTGAATTTTCCCCAATTTGATCAATAAAATTAGTGGTGTTCTATACAATTCTGTAAATACTTTTCTAATTTTTTGTCTACCACATGAAAGGTATTCATTTCCTTGAGGTTTCTAAGCGGAACAAGGTGCTGAGGGACACAACTTGACCCGCTCATCTATACTAACCAATAGGAGGGTCTTTTACCATAGGAGAGAGTTCCTTGGTGTTACTCACGTTACAATCAAGTGACATTTTATGTCATCATATTTACTACATGAAACATGTACATATCGTCCTTGATCATAGCTATACTCTAAACAAATACATACATAAATAAAATAGGTGTTGAACATGTCAAAATTATGTTCAGCTTAAACAGATAATAAAAAATGGTAATATATTTAATATCTTTATATGTTTCTTATATGATTCTCTAATTTTGAACTATTAACGGGATGCAAACCGTTTCCTTCGCACCTCGTCTCGTGGCTTTTTGCACGATTTGGGACCTGCACATTAGAGTTGGAAGTAGTAGCTAGAGGATTGGATCCTTTTCCAGAAATTTCATGTTCAAAATCTAGATCCTGAAATGAGAGATCAATCAGAACCTTGCAGTTACTATTTCATAAAAGCAAACTCAATACCTTCTTCCAAACATGTTCCTGAATATGTTAATTGAAAATATTTATAGGAATACTTCAGAAAACAACATGATAGCTGGAAAGGAATGATAAACTACCACTTTACTATCCATACAAAAAAGATATAAATTATTGAAGTATGAATTAAAAGAAATGAGGTATTTAATTGCATGAATTGCCCGACGTGGATGCAAAGTAAAGGAAAAACAAGAACAACGAATTATGGCCAATAGGAGAAAAATAAAATTTAATGAGAAACCAAGCAACTGATAAAACTTTCTAGAAAAATGAGCAATTGCCAGTAGATTTCTCGGTTGAGAATTTTTCTCTTATTTGAAAGCTTCTCTCTTCTTGATCAGCTCTCTCTTATTGGTTAGTTTATATCCAGAGTGAACATTTAATTGAGAAATGATGATTTCTTATAATTTAAATTATTAGTTGTCTTATGTTTTAATGACTATAAACTTGAGTAAGTCTTTTTTTGGGTAAGTTGCACACTAGTGAGATTTTGTTTACTCTTGAAAATAACAAGCCTGGAATTTTGTTAAAATAACAGATAACCCCCTTCAGACGTGTGCGCACGCACGCACAAAACCCTTTGTCGCAAAAAATCTATCAGAACATGATTTGATTACCTTAATCATGCAAGTGCTTGCCTGCAGGGCTCTACAGAGGACCAGGTTGAAGACTTCCGGAATTTATCCGATGAGCAGGTCAACAACTTGGTTGAATAAGGGAGAAACTCGCAAAACCAGAAGGATCCAACCTGGGTTCATTATAGTTAATGGTCTGGATGTCAACTTGAGAGGATGGGTGATCTAGCATGCGAGACACATAAAATGCAGAATGAATTATCAGCAAAGGCAGGATATAGTAGCAAAAGGCAGGATAATTTGATATTTCAGTTTGAATTCAACATTGATATGGGCAAGACTATGGGATATCATACTAAAACCCGAATTGTATTCTTTCAATTGTATTCAGTTATTAAAAGCAATTTTTCTACCAATTGTAATTAGGATTTTGTCCATTGAATGCTCCCTAATTTGACCAATAAAATCAGTGTCGTTCTATACAATTCTGTAATTCCTTTCCTATGTTTATGTCTACCATTATGAAAGGATTTCATTTCTCTACGGTTTCTACGCAGAACAAGGTGCTGAGGGACCACTTTAAGCCCCTCATCTATATCTATTACTAACCAACACGGTCTTTTATGATAGGAGAGAGTTCTCCATTTTGTAGGGGGAACCAAAAAATAGGATAGAATGAATTATAACAATACAAAACAACAATCATCATCATCAACAATAATAATAAAATCATTATATGTACCATGTGCACTCACAAGCACATACGTATGCATGTGTATTCAATATTTTAAATCGTTCTAATATGATTCCCTAAATTTAAACTTCTAATGGGATGCAAACCATTTCCTTCGCACCTGTAGCTTGTGTGGTCTTTTGCGCGACTGAGGGAGCTGTACATGAGACTGGGAAAGAGTAGTAGTATGATTGGCTCCTCCAGAACTTTCATATTCAAAATCTAGATCCTGAATGAAAGATCAATCAGAAATTTGCAGTTATTATCTCATAAAAGAAAATTCACTATCTTTTTCCAAACATGATATTGAAAATATTCATTGAAAATATTTTATAGAAGTACATCAGAAAGCATCATGATAGCTGGAGAGAAATGACAAACTACAACTTTACTGTCCATACCAAAACATAAATTATAGGATGCACATTGGCTTATCATTGCATTTCAAGAAACTGATTCTCTTGTTGTAAACAAGAAGTTTGAGCAGAGGTACCTAGAAATTAAACTGATGAAGCAATGAATCAAGGATTCAGTATTGAAGTATGAATTAGAAGAAATGAGTTCTTTAGTTACATGAGCTGCCCAATGTGGATGCCAAAGTAAAGAGAAAACAAGAGTGACTTATGGCCATTACAAATATATATATATATATATATATATATATATATATATATACTTAAGACACACAGGCCGCGCGCATACACACAAACCCTTAATAGCAAAAAATCTATTAGAACAAGATTTGATATCTTAATGATGCAAGTGCTACCCTGCAAAGCTCTACAGAGGACCAGGTGGAACACTTGCGGAATTTCTCAGATAACCAGGTCCTGAATTTGGTCGAATAAGGGAGAAAACTCGCTCAACCAGAAGGATCCAACAACTGGGTTCATCACAGTTACAACTAATAGTCTGGATCTCAACTTGAAAAGATGGGTCTGCTAGCATGTGAGACACACGCGATGGAGAATGAATTATTAGCAAAGGCAATATTGGTAAAAGACAGGATAATCTGATATTTCAGTTTAAATTCAAGATTGAGAAAGGCGAGACTTCAGGATATCAATCTAAAACCTGAGTTGTATTCTTTCAATTGTATTCAGTTCTTGACAGAAATTCATTCTACCAATTGTAATTAGGATTTTGTCCATTGAATTTTCCCTAACTTAACCCCCTCATCTATATTAATTACTAACCAACAGGATCTTTTACACTATGAGAAAGTTCTCCTTATTCTGGGGGAAATTAAAAAAAAAAAAAGGATAAAATGAATGATAACAACAAAAAACAACAATCATAATCGTCATCATCATCAATATACAACTAATTCAAAAAATACAAGAATTAATCTGCGTTAAACAGTGAGTTCTAGTCAAGATTAAAAAGGATCAAAGAATTCAAAAAAATACAAGAACACTAAAAAATTACTCACTCACAGAACGATAACCTAAAAATCACAAGAAATTACATCAAAGCATTAGATTGAAATCACCTGATTCTACGAAAAACAAGACAGACCTAAATTCCCGCATCGTTAAAAGCTAACTAAATAGCGATGAAACCCTAAAATATAAAGGAAAAACTAATTTTGAATCTTACCAAAAAAACCCAAATCATTGTGTTTTTCAAAAAAAAAAAACCCAAATCACTCAACCGAGAACGATAACAGATTACAAGAAATTCATCAATGAATTAAATTACGTACATTTTATTCCGCATCAATTTCGAGCCCTCGATCTCGAGGGGCCATCGAGAGAACGGGGCTTGTTAATCTTGATTCTGGTCATTTTTGATCGTCGACTGGCTTTTTTGCACATTAAACCCTCTACTTAGTAATTTAGAATATCTTAATATTTATTTATTGTATAATTAATTTTCTAACATGATAAAATTACATGTTTTAGTTGATGTTGTACATTTTCTCTGAAATTATTCATATTGTACATGCATGATATTGGTGTGATTATATGTCACGTAAATAATTAGTGATTTTCTAGAAATAGAATTATCTAGATTATTAATTATTTGTCATTTAGAAAAATGATTAAAATAGCCAAAATAAAAAATAAAAAAATTCATGTTTTTACTTTTGACTGTTTTGGTGATTTTCTTGGAATTATTTCACAATTATATATGATTATTACATGATATCAATATAGTTAATGTTACCAAAAATTATTGAGAAAATGCAGATATCATTTTCTATTGTGATACTGATATCTTATTTATACTGTCGACACTGCTACCTTATTATGAACATATTACCCTAATAATCTAAGTAGCATGGTGTGACGTCTTGCCCCGACGGGTACGAAAGCACTACTGTGACATACATACGCAGGACAGAAATACCCTCATATATATATATATATATATATATATATATATATACACACACGCTAAGTATCAGTACAAAAAAGAATCAGAGTACGGAAGCACATTGGTAATATACATTCCAACAAAAAAGATACAAATACATAGTTATCGCATAGTGTGATTCAATATTACATGAGTATTACATCACAAAAGGCGCAAAATTTATATTACAGGGTATGAACAATACAATAGGTGCTCACGAGTTACAAAAAGGGAGTCCCGCGAGCCGGTCAAGAGAGAGCAGGAAGATAAGGAGCTATGAGGTAATCCCCTTGCTCCGCAAAGAAAGCCTGGTCTTTATTTGGTGGGAGTAAGTTCCTTGCAAAATTTCCTTGAATCAAATGAAAGATTACAGCGGATTAACACTCCGACTACAAGGGAGGGGAGATTTTTAGACTTGAATCTCCCCTTTTTTTAATGTTGGATTCTTAATGTTAATGTCTTTAAATGCCAAGTCGGCGTTGACGATTGGGGACTCGCATCGTCCCGAAACGGCAATCCACGCGTCAACTCTTTATTGGGCTTCGACGTTCGTGCGGGAATTAAGGCCGATGGCTCTGATTTTTACGCCATTAATTACAGGCCTTATGGGTTGCCTATAAATAGGCCTCGCCCCCTTAACAGTCCATTACTTAGACTGTTTCCCCTTAAGAGCAGGCGCTCTAAGGGACTTCATCTTGACTTAATCTTCTTCTTCAATGGGATGTACCCCCATGGACAGCGAAGACTCAAAGCTTACATGCTTTCCTTTAATCTTTCCTGAAGATTATCACTGTCAAGTGATTTCAAGATCAAAAAGCGTCCCTCTGAGCACCTTTTATACCCGCGCCTTGATGCAAAAAGTTCAACCTCTAGCGGGTTCTTCTGCGGGTAGGAATTAATTGTCACCATGACATACTCAGCCCAACATGAGTTTCGATTTTGCTGTCCCTTGAAGAGATTCACTCTCTTGACCTTCTCTTGAGGTCTGACTAGTGTACCCGTTATTTGGAAGTCACGCCTTTTAGATTTCTTGATGAAGCGCGAATTGACTGAGTCTGAACTCTAACTTAAAGTCCTTTGGACGCAAGTGTGATGAACTCTGTACCTAGACTGTGAGAAGCGAGCTTTGCATATAGAGCTCGCGTTTGAGGTTGTTGACTTCGAAGAACTTTAATTCTGGTCAAGGGCTTCAGACTTGGATGTAGCAACCCTTGTTTCTCGAATAAGGATGTGGCAACTTTCGCGTCTGATTCCTTTTGCGTCAATTATTTTGGACGCGGGTCTAACACTAGACCGCGTTCAGACCTGTGTGTATCTAAAATCCACAACTTCGATCGCGTCTGTTTCTGTCGCAACAGGATTTTGACTTTCTGCGCGGGTCATCCCTGCGTCTGAAGTTTACAGCTATAGCGCGTCTGTTCTTCAATCTTTCTGTTTCAGAATTCTAACCTTCTGGTTTTTACTTCTCGCAAGTAGCCTTAATCATCCTTTCACATATTCGCTGGGCCCTTGGGAGAATATATCGGCCAGTAAACTTGTTCGATGGTTGACCATTGGAGGAGAAGTCACGGCTCCTGTTTATGGGAGACGAGGATTTGCGCGACTGATGACATCCGTCAAGACTTCATTGGACATAATGCACCGACAGTACCCCCGGGCTCGTGATGGTCACAGTGGGTATGGCGATGGATATGGTGGTGGGTATGGTCCTCTTGCAGGTCACGGGAAAGAGGACGGCACCTGTAAGGTCTCGAATCCTCCCTTCACCAATCTTACCCCAGAAGTGACATCGACGAAAAGTTCATGTTCATTGGATGACTTTCTGGTGGTAGAGATGTTCATCAACGAAAGATCATGGCCTACACCAGTTGGTCGGGTGGAATCAGAAGGTTCTGCTGCATTTCGACCTCAAGAAACACTGTTGTTCTTGGCCAACGATGGACTCCTTCGATGTTTACGTCATGCATCATGATATAATCAGCATCCGATCGTCACCATAGTGCTCAGCCCTTCTTTGGCGCCCTTCCAAACATCTTGTATTTGGAGTGGTGAGCATGCTTCAAGGAGTGAGTGCAACCTTTACTGAGAGAGAGGGACTTCTTTGTACTCCTTTATTGTAACACTCAATCTTATTGTATAAGAGAGCGTCTTGTATCACTTTCATATGTCTGGACATAAATAAAGCGACACTTTTTTTTGGCTTCTTCTATTGTCTTGAATTCCTTTTTTGTATTGAAAATCAGATGAATAGAAGTAAAGGATCTTTGGCTAGCTAAAAATATGATAATACTCCTAACGAGTCAAAGTTTGTAGGAAAATCCTGTTTCAGAAAATTCAACAATGTTGTCAGAGGTGTGATATTAAACTTGACAGAAATAAGATAATTCTTGTGGACCTGCCAATCTATAAATGAGAATGACAAGTAGAATTTGTACCCCAGGGAGGATGAGTTTTCATCAGAGGTTCGGTGTTAACTTGACTAAGACTCGTTGGAGATTTAATGAAAACACTGTTAACGTTGTAATGTTAACCTAACAATATTTTTAAGTAGACTTGTTATTCTGTTGACGAGAATAACAAGTGAGACTAGACTCACGGGGAATCTAGGAGGACTTTTTCCGTTAGAGGTGTGATATTAGCTTAACGGGTTGAATATAGTCTTGTCAGAAGTGTGATGTTAACTCGACAAGGGTGTGAGTCAGAGGTGTGATATTAACTTAACTCAAGAGTGTTCCAGCTTTATTTGGGAAAACTGAAAGTGTCACTGTCATAGGTGTAATGTTTAACTTGGCAGTGAGGGTAATGCTAGAGGTATAATTTTGAACTTGGCATTAGTCATCTTGACTTTGACAAGGAAGTCTGAGGGAAAGTCATGACCATAAGTGTATTGTTGAACTTAGCAATGACCTGGATGCTAGAGGTGTAATGTTAAACTTAGCATTGCTCATTTCAGCTTCGATACGGAAGTCTGAGGGAAAGTGACTGTCAGAGGTTTAGTATTGAACTTGGCAGCAACTTAATCACTGTTAGAAGTGTGATGTGAAACTTAACAGTAATTTATCAGAGGTGTAGTATTAACTTGACAGAAATTGGCTCGAGATAGGAGCAATTTGAAGACCTGTCATTCTACTGATGAGAAGTGACAAGTAGAATTTAAAATGTCAGAGGTGTAATGTTAAACTTGACAGTGATTGATTTGCGATATAAGCAATTTGAAGACTTATCATTCTATTGATGAGAGTTGACAAGTGAAGTTTGAAGTGTCAGAGGTGTAGTGTTAACTTGACAAATTTGACGACTTGCTACTCCATCTAGAGCTGAGACAAGTAAGATTTGCACTTACTAGGGAGTATTGAGATTTTTCATTGCCAGAGGTATAATGTTAACGTAGCAGTGACTATATTTTATGGACCTACCATTCCGTGTATGAAAATTGGTAAGAGATTTTGGAGGAGGGAGTGGGATCAAGTCCACTTAGGATTTTTAGCAAACCCTCAGCTATCAACGGATTTGGTGTGCTTTTACCAACTACCGTTTGAGTTGGGCTAGCCATGCTATTCCCCTCAGCATGATGAGTTGTCGAAGACTTATGTTGGGCTTAGAAGCCAACATTTTCCTCTGTCCTTAGCCGCCGGAGGCGACGGACGTTAATGAAGGTAGAAATACTAAAACCCAAGTTTCGCCTTTTGTTGCTTCTTAATATGTACATCATACATCACGGTGCAGTCAGTGCTCAATTAGCTTGTCACTGGTCTATCCTGATGTGACCTAGTAAAGGAAAGAAGCTTTTCTTTGATCTAGAGTTTTGATCAGAGGTGTAATATTAACTTGATCAGAGGAAAAGTACTATTCAAGGAAAGTACTTCTTCAAGAATCTGCTATTGATCGGCATCATGAGTGTATCACCATTTGACGTTATGAGGCGATATGTTCCATTTGAGTAGACTGACTCTACTACAAATGGTCCTTCCCATTTGGGCTGGAATTTTCCTTTTGTCTTATGTGTCATCACCATAGGTCTTCTGACGGCTAAGATAAGGTCACCTTTCTTGAAAGTTCGCGCCTTAACTTTCTTGTTGAAGGCTCTGGTAATCCTGGCTTGGTAGAGCTCGATTTGTTGTTGGGCCTGCAGACGTTTATCATCTAAGGCTTCCAATTCTTGGAGTCGCAGTCGATGCTTCTCCTCCTTTGTCATCTCTGCTGTCAAGGCGACGCGTAGAGATGGAATTCAGATTTCTAGTGGAAGCACGGCTTCACACCCATATACCAAAGAAAATGGCGTAGCTTTAGTTGGGGTTCGAACAGTTGTGCGATAGGCCCATAAGCATTCACCTAATTTGTCGTCCCAGTCACGCTAACTTTTCGAGACGAATTTCTTGAGAAGCTTGCCAATGGTCTTGTTGAAAGCTTCTGTGAGACTATTAGCGGCGGGTAGTATGCCGTTGAGGACACACTCTGGATTCTGAACTTAGTGCAGAACCTCTGGAAAGCCTGACTGACGAACTGGGGTCCATTATCATGGACGATTCGCCGAGGTACACCAAAACGGTAGATGACGTGATGTTTAACGAATTTGATCACATCAGATGACTTTACCTCCTTCAAAGGAATGGCCTCAGCCTATTTAGAGAAGTAATCGGTTATGGCTAAAATGAACCGATGTCCTTTTGATGATGGTGGGCTGATAGGGCCAACTACGTCTATGCCCCACATCTCAAATGGCCAGGTAGAAGTTGTAGAGTGGAGGTATCCTGGTGCTTGATGGATAAAATCACCATGCACTTGGCAGACGTGACATCTTTTGGCATAAGTGATAGCGTCAGTGATCATCTTAGGCCAATAATATCCCAACCTTTGGAGTCGATCCCCAAGTTTTGGGCCAGGTTGATGGGCTCCACACATACCGTCATGGGCATCTTTCAATACCTCCTGTGCCTCTTTTTGTGATAGGCAGCGAAGCAAGACCCCGTCATGCGATCGACGATACAATGTTCGTGTGATCGCATTATAGTAGAATTTGGGGGCTTTCCTTCTAATGGCAGCCGCTTCTTTGGTATCATCAGGCAGGATGCCGTACAAGACATAATCAATGTAAGGAATCGCTAGTCTCTAGGCTCTGGGCCGGTTGACGACTCAAGAGCTTCTTTGACTTGACAATCTTCTGTTGGCTTCTGATCGGGACGGAACTAGCACTCAAAAGTGTGTATTTATAAAATCAATGTAAAAATGTATATGTGCTAATGTTCCCTCGATACTTCGTTATAGCATTGGCTCAACGGGTCGAATCCACAGGGACGGGAGGCGATAGAAGCATTAACAGTCTCTATTCACGTCGTTATGTAACAGTTCTTCTTTGTTAAAGAATTAGAAAAAGAAAAGAAAAGAAAAGAAAAGGAAATCAGAAAGTGGTAGGTGGAGAAGGCGATGAAAACGGCGAAGAAAATAAAATAGAAGTTGTTTGAAAAACAAATAGAAAAGAAGATGAAACAAAGGTGAACTAAGAGGATGTAAAGACATCGATAGAAAAATGAGAAAAAGAGTTTGAAAATGATTTTCAAAACAAAGTAAAAAGCGAGAAGAAAACTATGAAAGAAAACTCATGGCTACTAACTAGTAATTGCTCCACTAACCATGCTAACCTCTTAGTGATAGTTGCCTCACATAGATCCTTGGCCATCACTAATCCTTGGCTTCAAGAGACGATACAAAGCATGGTCCATAAGATTGATCTTCTACATTCAAACAACACATCCATACCACTAACAAGTTGCAAGCTACTTATTAAATCATCAAAATCGGTTAGAGGTGAGCATGAAATAAAGAAGACATTGCAAGTTAGCAAGTTAGTGGGTTAGGTGTTAGAAATGTTAGAATGTTAGAATCCATCATCATGAGCCATCAATGGCTCTTGCAAGAGCAAGGCCTTGTGAGGCTGTTAGATTCATGTGGATTATCAAGTAAGTGGTTAGATGGTTAGTGGTTAGTAGTTAGATTGCCATGAGAAGAAGAAAAGTTAGCCAAGCAACATGTAGAAGATGAAGAAGATTACAATAGAGAAGATAGGAGGCACCTTTACATAGATTGTTACCATCTATTACATCAATCCCTCTCTATCTCTCTCTGAATCTCTCAGCCCTAATACATGATCTAAAAAGAAAAGAAAATACAAAAGAAATGAAATGAAGAACACCTACCTACACTACACTAAAACATAGAAAAAATCAAAAACTACTCCTAAAAACGAAAACTGCTTGCGCTTTGGCCAACTACAGGGGTATTTATAGGCATAGGCTGATTCCAGAAGACGAGACGGGGCCACGCGTCAAAAATCGATGCGTGGCTCCACCCAATTGCCGCGGATCCGCGGCAATACCAGGGACTTAGGTCCCTGGTTTTTGGCAGGTGGTCCCCGTCGCTTCGAGAATGTTCCTGGTATATCCCAATTCTGGTAATTTCGGCCGAATATTCGTCTGATGTGCGCAAGAGTCTAAGTTCGACGTATCTTCTAGATGTTCCTTTGCTTGGCCTCCAAGTAATGCGGGATTAATTACCATAAAATGGAATTAATTAAGCTCTTATCACTCCTTTGCCCTTGAACTCTTGATTTACCTGCAAGAGAGACCAAAACACGGTTTAGACCGACATTTTATTCATAAATCGGTAGGGAAATGCAATATAAAAATGCAGAATTGTAGACTAATCAGCTTCTGGTAATCCTCAGAAGCGACTCTTGGGTAATACAGGTCATGGCTGTGGACAAATATTTTCTCTACTACTCCAGCTGGAAGGGCTAAAGAGGCAGTGAGAGACGCCAGTGCATCTGCATGCGCATTTTGCTTGCGTGGTACATGGTCGATGTAAAAGTTTATGAACTTCCCGGCCATGTGGACAGTTGCGTTGTAATAGGGTACTAGATCTTCATGTCTGACTTCGTACTCCCCCCGAACTTGGTTGACGATAAGTTTAGAGTCACCATATGCCTCGAGATTTTTAACGCCAATCTCATCGGCGAGTTGCATTCCAATCAAAAGGGCATTGTACTCCGCTACATTGTTGGAACAAGGCTCGGTTAATGAGACGGCTCGAGGAATCACATAGTTATGTGGGGAGATGAGTACTACCCCTACTCCTGCTATGATATGTCCTTTCGGGCCTGTTCTCGATGCACCGTCAAAGAAAAGTTGCCATACTTGTCTTTCAAAAGATGTCTGGGTCAGGCAGACTCAGCACCTCATCTGGGAGATCCTCGTAAAGTTTGGTTGCCCTCGGATCTGGATGCTCAGCCAGGAAATCCGCCACCGCTTGTCCCTTCACGGCTTTTTGTGATAAAAAGCGCATTTCATATTGGGATAGCAGTATGGCCTATTTTGCTAATCGGCCGTTTAACGATGATGGCTTTGTCATGAGTAACCTCAAAGGGTTAATCTTTGATATGACGTTTATAGTTTGGCCTACCAAATAGTGTCGCATTTTCTGAACAGCGAACACCAATGCCAAACATTCCTTCTCGATCGGGTTGTATCGATGTTCGGCCCCGATCATAGTTCTACTCAAATAATAGATTGCTTGTTCGTGTCCTTGATCATTGTTCTGGGCTAGTAAAGCTCCTAAAGAATGATCCATTGCTCGGACTGTTGGCCCAAAGGCCATTAGCCCGGACATTTTGATGATAACAAACCATATTTAGTTATGTTTTTAACAACCTTGTTTACATAAGTTTCAGGAAAATACATTTGTTGATTTGACGGCTCCAACTCAAGACTCACGCTTTTGGACGCCGCAAAGGATTTGAATCCCCGAGCCTAACACAATAAAAGCGCTCCCGGATCATACAAAGAAGAAGAACACAAAAGTTGTAAATTTTCTTTATAGTTTTTATTTTTAGATGATTTTGTCAAAACCTATATGATAGAGGTAGAATATTTGGGATTGTCACTCACACACACTTAGTATTGCTTCATGGCTTCAAAACAATTTTTCTAACTTAGTTTTTAGAAAAACCATGTTTGGAAAAATCAGTTTTTAGAAAAATCATTTTTCATTTTATCAAAAAGGATTCCTAACATGTTTGAGTGATGATCTATGATCACACTCTAAGTTTTATAAGACCTAGAACCTTGCTTTAGGAATCCTTACCCAAAAATGTTTTAACCAAAATTTCCTTTCCCTTTAGCAGACTCTGGAAAATAGACCTGACAGAGTCCGGTCGACCGACCCAGTCGACCGACGTGCACGGCTGTGCATGTGTGCACGTCGGCCGACCGCCCGGACGACCGGAATTAATGTCAGTGCTCTCTGTTTATTTCGGTCGACCGGATCGGCCGACCGTAAGAGAGTTCCACTCTCAGGCAGAGCTGCGGTCGCCCGAGTCGGCCGGCCGTTTCCCCCAACGGTCGGATTTATGACCGTTGGCGGTCGGCCGGCCCGGTCGACCGGTAGCTGTCAGAAAGTCTGACAGACTCCAACAGCTCTATTTTTCTGGACAGATTTTATTGGGTTTCACCCCAACGACTCTATTGAGCTGTGTAGACTGTTTTCCATCCCCTATAAATAGTGAGACTATTTTACAAACAAGACACAAGATTTACATATAAGATTTACAAGTTTTCAAAAGCCTTTCATTTTAGAAAAAGATTTTCTCTCTAAGCCAAAAGTTTCTAACACTTTCTTGAAGCAAACCTCTCTACTTCTCTCTAGTCTTTTGCACTTCACAATCCCAAGTATCATCTCTTTCATATTGGTTATTGGATTGTGCGAAGTGAGCCTTTTGTGATCAAGTGTGATCAACTTATTTCATTGAGCGAAGTTGTAGAGGCATCGGCCTCAAGCGAGCGCGTGTGCTCCAAGTGGTGTTGCGGCATCACGAGAGATAGGACAAGTGTGTCCTTGTATTGACGATCCAGTGGGATCACCAATAGTGGAAATCCTTCAAGTGTGAAGGCGGGGACGTAGAGCGTGGCTCGAACCTCGGAAAAATTCCTTGTGTTTGCGTTTGATCAAATTTCTCTGAACTCTATCTCTTTTACTTGCTCTTTTATATTGTTCACTTACTTGCAAGTAGTTTATTTGTGTTCATCATTTTAAATAGTTTTAAATTCGCATAATTGTCATTTTATATAGCCATCACCTATTTACCCCCCCTCTAGGTGATTTCAATTGGTATCAGAGCCTAACCCTTACATTTGGTTTAACCACCTTAGGGAGATCCTTGTATTTGGCTATATTTTTGTGCATTTATATTTGTTTGTGCATTATACCTTTGTATTCATGGCATCCCTTGACTTTTCTAGCATCAAGTCCCCACCCAAATTTGATGGCTTGAACTTCCCCATTTGGAAGGTCAAGATGAACTTATTTCTTAAGTCCCTAGGAGTTAGAGTAGCTAGGGCCATAACCAAAGATTTTGTAGAACCTCTCACCGATGAGAGAACATGGTCTGAGGACACCACCAAGGACTATGAGGCCAATGCTAGGGCTCAATATGCTTTAACTCAAGCCCTTAATGAAGATGACCTTTCACGCATCATTAACTGTAAATCCGCATTTGAAGTGTGGAATGTTTTGATTGTTACTCATGAGGGAACGTCCCAAGTCAAGAGATCTAAGATTGACTTGCTTCGTTCTCAATATGAGAATTTTTACATGCTTGAAAATGAAAGTATTGATGATATGCTCACTCGTTTCACCCAGATAACTAATGCATTATCTTCTTTAGGTGATACGATCGATAATGACCAAAAGATCCGGAAGGTCATTAGAGCTCTTCCCAAAGCTTGGGAAGTCAAGGCAACCACCCTCAAGGAGCTCAACGATCGGGAGGAGATGGACTTCTCCGGCTTCATCGGCAATCTCAAAACCCATGAGATGGAGATGAATGTTAGAGAAGAAAGGGAGGCGCCAAAGAAGAAAGCCCTCGCTTTCAAAGCCACTCCATCCAACCATGACGAGGAGGACTCATCGGAAGACTACGATGAGGACTTTGCCATGCTCATCCGGAAGGTGGGCAAAATGTTTTACAAGAAGGGGAGGCAAAGCAACTTCCGAAGAGGGAAACCTCAAGGAAGATTTGAAAGAAAAAGAGAGGAGCCGGGTCCTTACTTTCATTGCAAGAAGATCGGACATCTCATCGCCGATTGCCCCGCTCTCCAAGCCACAACCTCTAAGAATGGGCCAAAGAAGAAGAAAGCAATGGTGGCCACTTGGATGACACGGAGTCAGAATCCGAAGAGGAGATCGACGCTGCACACATGTGCTTTATGGCACATGGGGAGGATGCATCAAAGGTATATCTTGAAAACTCCATAGATGATGATGAATTAACTATGAATGAACTTGCACAATTTTTCGAAGAGCTACAACATAGATATGAGATTTCACAATCTCAAAATAAGAAATTGAAAAAGGAAAATGATTCCTTGAAAAATAATTTGATATTGTTTTAAAAGAGAAAAATAATTTAGAAAACTCTTTTGTAAAGATGAAAAAGGACTTTGAAAATTATAAAATATCTTCTAAAGGAAAAACCCCATTTCATCTTGCAACAAAAGTGAATTTTTGGAAATTTAAAAACGAGTTGTTGTTTTGGATTCAACTCTTAAAAAGTGTGCCTTTGATTTAAACAAGTTTGCATCTAGGTTTCCCAAAGGAATAACCCAAGGGAAACACACTCACCATCAACATGCACGAAAACATGCACACACACATAAACATGCTTTCATGTATGGTAGTGGTAGAATTTATGTTTGCACTCATTGTGGCCGCAAAGGCCATTTAGAAAATTTTTGTTTTGCTAAGCTTAACATGACAAATAAACATGTTTGGGTTCGCCCCGGTACTAACTGTTGAAGCCTACCAAGTTGAAGACTATCAAGTTGCAAGATTTTGATGATGGACAAACACTTCTACCTCATGATGATTGCTCTACCTCAATTGAAGACTATTGAAGATTATGGGTGCTGTTGGAAGTTTTGTGTAAACTTAGAAAATATGTGAAAAGCCTTGATCACTTACACAAAAATCCTTCCCAAGTCGACTTACCCTATTGATATAGTCGACTACCCATACTTAGTCGACTTGCCAAAAACCCCTAGTCGACTAGACCATTCCAAACCAAATTTCCTAACTCTCTGTTTGGACCCCGTAATGACAATTAGTCGACTTGACTTATATACCTAGTCGACTAACAGATACTCTAGTCGACTACCCAATTTCCCAAGTCAACTAATATCAGATACAAAATTTTCCCAACTCTCTGTTTCTGTCTGAAATGAAACTTAGTCGACTACCCCTATTTCCCAAGTCGACTAACACATTTTATAGTCGACCAACAGTCTTTTTTAGTCGACTAATTCAGTTATCCAGAAACTTGTTCTGCCAACAGACATATACCTAGTGACTAATTGCTAAACCTAGTCGACTAATAGTTGAAGTTTTGCCTAGTCTAGTCGACTAACTCAGAATCCTAGTCGACTATAGGCAGTTTCTGACTGTTAGACAGTTTCTCTTATCTGATCCATTTGACAACGTTTTCCAACGTTTAAATTGTCTGAATTGGTCCTATAACTACCCTAACTGACCCTAGTCTTCAGCTATAAATAGGGAAGTTATTCCAAAGGCCAATTACCAATTCTTTCCATCAGTTTTTCCAAAGAAAAATTCCAGAATTCCTAAAAACTGATTTCCAACTTCTGTTCTTCACCAAAAGCCATTCCATTAGTGAAGTGCTCTGAAGTTCATCTTTCCTATACTACCTTGTCCACATACACATTCAGTATCAAGGCTATAGGAAATCATTGTATTCATTCAAAGAAGATTTTGTATAAGGCGTCTTCTTGGGAGTAGAAGAAAGTTGTACAAGGCGTGTTCTCTTTGGTGTAAAGAGGAGTTGTGCACATTTGGCAAAAGGGCGTTTGTCAAGTGGTGTACAAGGCATTGGTTGTGGGTGTACACAAGTAAAGAAAGGAAAATCTCAAGCATTTTGCTTGGGGACTGGATGTAGGTCACAAGGACCGAACCAGGATAACTCTCGTGTGTTTGCGTTTGTATTTTCTGTGTTTATCTTGTGATTACTTTATTTCCTGCAAGTAATTTGTTTAATTATCTATAAACACTATTCACCCCCCCTCTAGTGTTTGTGTTGCTTTGATTATAGATCCTACACTAACCCTAAAGGACCCAAAAAGATATGGGTACCAAAAGACACACCCAATTTAGTTGATACAGGTGGGTCTTCTACCTCCAAGACGTAGGGGGAGACGGTGCCCGGGTGGTGGATGCAACAATGCCTAACGAACATATCGTCGCTTGCATCGCTATCATGGAGGCACCTATTTTGGAGAAAGCACTCGGTTTTGGTAATTTCTCCATTTAAAAGTTTTATTTTGTTTATATATAGATGCATAGGATTGCTAGTTTACCATGTTGTTGTATTGATAAATGTTAGAGTAAACTTGCACTTCCATCATGCGTATATGTATGTTTTTGTTTTATATTAACATATAATCTTGTATGTCCACATGTCTAGATTGATTGTATATGTGTTTTTTTGTCAAAACTAAATAAATATTTAAAACATTTTTAAAGCAAATACATAGAGATGGCAATTGCGCGCCTCAACTCATATCTAGAGGAATCTCGAGGAGAAGTACAGAACCCTTCACCGGGTATACGGCTTCAACATCTCTAAAATTTGGCTTTATTTATAAATAAAATAAATAATAAAATAGGTATAAAGTTTTGTTGTTTTTTTTTATGTCCAATATGTTTAAAAATTTTGTTTAAAAACTTTTTTGATGAAAATATACCTTTACTGTTAAATTGAAAAGTATAAGATAAATATTTTTTAACTGGTTTTGCTGCTGTCAGTTTTTGGGCAAGACCGGCCGACCGGAGCGGTCGACTGACCTTGCTTGGAGAAATTTTATTTTTTCTCTGTGGACGGCCGACCGGAGCGGCCGACCGACTAATCTGTCAGTGCTCTCGGGTATTTTCGGTCGACCGGGCGACGGGAAACTGCTTTTTACTCATCACTATTTAAAGCCCTTTATCTCCTTTTCACTCTCTCACCTCACCGACCCCTCACATTTCCTCTCTCAAAAACCCTAACAACCCTAATCCATCTCATCCCAACTCAAATCCAACCCTAAAACTTCTAAAAATTTCCTGGATCTTCAGTCTCAGGCCCTGATCTACGTGTATTTTCAAGAAATTTCGGATTTTGGCTTCTTGATCTTCAATCCTTCAAGGTAAAAATCGTTTTTCTTTGATCTTGCATCTAATCTTGTTATCTATCTAGATCTTGTCTTTCATCTAGCTTAGATCAAGCCTTTACCTTGTCTATTTCTTGAATTTTAACCTAGATCTAATTTTTTAACTAAAAATATGCCTAAAAGATCTAGATCTGAGAAGGGTAAATCTATTGCCCCTTCTTCCTCTACCAAATCCAAACCACTTTTTGTTTCTCCTCAAACAGAACATCGCTATATTCTCCTTTTGGAGAAAACTATCATATCTGGTAGATGTGTGGTTCTCCAAGATTTTGAACACCTGAATATACCCCACATCTTGAGGAACAACTCTCTTGATCAATTCATGTCCATTAGGGAACCTGTTTACACCTCCCTTATTCCCTACTTTTATACAAACTTGTCTTATGAGGGTAACAGGGTTAGGTCTAGAGTACTTGGGAGAGACATTGACATCTCTCTCCAAGAATTTGCTGATCTTCTGCATCTCTCCTGTGAGGGAGTTGATGTCTATTCCTTTGACCTTCAGGACTTTGATTATCCGGCCGGTGAGTCTGCGCTCACCGCGTCAACTTTGCTTCACGGGGATGACAACCCGGTCTAGTAAGAAATGAGGTAAGTGAGACACTATACTCTCACCGCTCAAGTTCTTGCTAAGTTTGTCTTTTACAACATCCTGCCCAAATCAGGAGAATTCAGTCATGCCAGGGTACAGTGCCTTTGTTAGTCTATTGCCTTCTGCGAGGCATTAGGGTCAACATCCCCAGGCTTATCATTTCCCACATGACCTCAGATTATGTTCTTGTCCCCACTAGGCACTTGCCTTATGGGATGATTATTTCCTATCTTCTGAGGCAACTTGATTTTGATTTATCCTCTCTGAGACCCACAGAACCCTCTGTGAACTTGAACAGTTCCCTCCTGAAGAGGATGCAAGCTGGGATGCGTCACCATGCTCCCCAGCAGCCACCCATTCCTCCTACATCTTCTGTTCCAGGGTCTTCCTCTGTTCCAGGGTCTTCTTCTGCTCCAGGGTCATCTATTCCATCTGACCTTCAGTCCTTCATTGCTTCTGAGTTGCGAGCTTAGTTTCAGGAGCATCATTCTTTGATTTCCGCTGAGATCCAGCAGCATCACACCCAAATTTCTGCGGAGATAGCGGCACATCGTGAGGAGATGGCCACTCGCTACCAAGGACTTCGCAACGACATGTGCTACTTTGCTGATTCCATGCGATACATGGATTCGCAATTTGGTGCACTCTATGTGAGGTACGACATGCGAGCTCCGGATCCCACGGCGTATGAACGACCGCTTTCTTCCTCCGGCCCTCCATTTCCGATCAGGCCTCCTACCGCTCCTCTAGCACCACAGCCTGCTGTTGCTGCGATTGTTTCTGAGGAGGAGGATGATGAGGATGATGATGATGATGATGCTGTTATGGCTGATAAGGATGCAGAGGTTGCTGCGGGAGATAAGGACGACTCGTCTGAGGAGGACGATTCTGACGATGAGGAGTGATTTTCCCCTTTGTTGATGATGTCAAAAAGGGGGAGAGATATTTATGAGACTCTCTGAGCTTGTAGTACTTTATTTTGTATTTTGTGTATTTTGGGATGTAGTATTTTATTTTGGACATGTATTTGTAGTGGACATGTGTTAGTATTGTATGGTTGTGTATTTTTAATTCTGTTGGACATGAGTTATTGTATGACATATGATTTCTCCTTTTATGTGTTTGATTACCTTATGTCCATTTTAATTCTGTTGGCATGTGACTCACTTCTTATCCTATATGCCTTTATATATGCATGAGTATCTCTTTGATATATGCATGTGTTGAGGGGGAGCTTCACTTGAAGTCTCCACCCAAAATATTTGTGATAACTATATATGTTTTGTCATCATCAAAAAGGGGGAGATTGTTGGCCCAAAGGCCATTAGCCCGGACATTTTGATGATAACAAACCATATTTAGTTATGTTTTTAACAACCTTGTTTACATAAGTTTCAGGAAAATACATTTGTTGATTTGACGGCTCCAACTCAAGACTCACGCTTTTGGACGCCGCAAAGGATTTGAATCCCCGAGCCTAGCACAATAGAAGCGCTCCCGGATCATACAAAGAAGAAGAACACAAGAGTTGTAAATTTTCTTTATAGTTTTTATTTTTAGATGATTTTGTCAAAACCTAGATGATAGAGGTAGAATATTTGGGATTGTCACTCACACACACTTAGTATTGATTCATGGCTTCAAAACAATTTTTCTAACTTAGTTTTTAGAAAAACCATGTTTGGAAAAATCAGTTTTTAGAAAAATCATTTTTCATTTTATCAAAAAGGATTCCTAACATGTTTGAGTGATGATCTATGATCACACTCTAAGTTTTATAAGACCTAGAACCTTGCTTTAGGAATCCTTACCCAAAAATGTTTTAACCAAAATTTCCTTTCCCTTTAGCAGACTCTGGAAAACAGACCTGACAGAGTCTGGTCGACCGACCCAGTCGACCGACGTGCACGGCTGTGCATGTGTGCACGTCGGCCGACCGCCCGGACGACCGGAATCAATGTCAGTGCTCTCTGTTTATTTCGGTCGACCGGATTGGCCGACCTAAGAGAGTTCCACTCTCAGGCAGAGCTGCGGTCGCCCGAGTCGGCCGACCATTTCCCCCAACGGTCGGATTTATGACCGTTGGCGGTCGACCGGCCCGGTCGACCGGTAGCTGTCAGAAAGTCTGACAGACTCCAACAGCTCTATTTTTCTGGACAGATTTTGTTGGGTTTCACCCCAACGACTCTATTGAGCTGTGTAGGCTGTTTTCCATCCCCTATAAATAGTGAGACTATTTTACAAACAAGACACAAGATTTACATATAAGATTTACAAGTTTTCAAAAGCCTTTTATTTTAGAAAAAGATTTTCTCTCTAAGCCAAAAGTTTCCAACACTTTCTTGAAGCAAACCTCTCTACTTCTCTCTAGTCTTTTGCACTTCACAATCCCAAGTATCATCTCTTTCATATTGGTTATAGGATTGTGCGAAGTGAGCCTTTTGTGATCAAGTGTGATCAACTTATTTTATTGAGCGAAGTTGTAGAGGCATCGGCCTCAAGCGAGCGCGTGTGCTCCAAGTGGTGTTGCGGCATCACGAGAGATAGGACAAGTGTGTCCTTGTATTGACGATCCAGTGGGATCACCAATAGTGGAAATCCTTCAAGTGTGAAGGCGGGGACGTAGAGCGTGGCTCGAACCTCGGAAAAATTCCTTGTGTTTGCGTTTGATCAAATTTCTCTAAACTCTATCTCTTTTACTTGCTCTTTTATATTGTTCACTTACTTGCAAGTAGTTTATTTGTGTTCATCATTTTAAATAGTTTTAAATTCGCATAATTGTCATTTTATATAGCCATCACCTATTCACCCCCCTCTAGGTGATTTCACGGACGTATATCAGGAAAGGTTTTCCGGACTCCGGAGCTGTAAGGACTAGTGGTTATGTGAGGTACTGTTTAATTTCCTCAAACGCTTATTGGCAAGCATTGTCCCAAATGAACGAGACACCCTTTTCATTAATTTGGTAAAGGTTGGCATCTTCCAGAGAGATTTGAGATGAACCTTCGGATGTATGCCAATCGTCCTTGCAATCCCTTGAGTTCTCTGAGATTCTGTGGAGGTTGCATCTCCTGAATGGCGCGAACCTTTTCCGGGTCCAAATGAATTCCTGCGGAAGTTACGACAAACCCTAGGAATTTGCCGCTGGCCACCCCCAGGAAGGATTTGGTGGGGTTCATCTTCAACTGATGGGTCCGCATGATGTCAAAGATAGCCTTTAAATCGGCTATGTGCGCGGCTTTTTACTGCAATGTCGTCAACATAGCATTCCACCGTTTTGCGCATGTGTTCATGAAAAATGGCATTCATGGCCCTCTGATATGTCGCCCCCGCATTCTTTAGTTCGAAGGGCATGACGGTGTAGCAGTATACCCCCAGTGGTGTCCTGAAAGAGGTATGTTTTTTATCATCAGGATACATTTTGATTTTGTTATACCCTGAGAATCCATTCATGAAGGACATTCGCTCGAATCCACACGTATTGTCAATCATGACATCCGTGATTGGAAGTGGGAATTCGTCCTTGGGACAGCCTCGTTTAGATCATGAAAATCAATGCAGATCCAGATCTTTCTGTTCTTTTTGGCAACGGGGACGATATTGGCTACCCAATCAGGATGTTGTTCTTCCCTAATGAAGCCAGAGTCTATAAGTTTTTTGACTTCTGACTGAATTGCCTCCATTACTTCTGGATGGAACCGTCGCTGCTGTTGTTTGACAGGCTTTACGTCCGAATTAATGTTGAGGCGATGCATAGCCACTCGAGGATCAAGTCCAGGCATGTCCTCGTAATTCCAGGCGAAAACATCTATATATTCTCGCACAAGAGATATTAAATCCTCTTTCTCAAAGGGCGACAAGCTTTCGCTTATAAAGATGGGCTTAGGATTAGCCTCACCTCCTAGATTAATCTGAGCAACCTTATCCTCCGTGGGTGGCTCGCGCTGTTCAACGCGAGTATCCCAAAGAGTATTTAAGTGTTTGATCCAAGGATCTGTATCAGATTGAATCATTTTTTCATCTCTGTCTTTCAGGTGGCTTGTTGAAACCATATTCATTGAAAGTTCTCTGAAGATGTTGCCGACACTAACATCTGACTCCCACGATGACGTGCCCGATGAGTAATTATGGCATAATGACTCTTCAGACTCAGAGGCTGATGGGATCAGAGTTGACACATAGCCCAACCCCCTGCGAGTTCGATGATAATAATCAGGGGTTTTCCCTTTTGGCACAAAAGATCGGAGTAGTGTTCTCCTTCCTTTGCCGAAATTCAACCCTGAACCGTTTGTCAGATCACACCCCATGCTTTCCATCATTCTTAGTACATTTGGCTCATAATGACCGAACTGAGGGGGTTCCTTCTCGCTTTCTGATTCTTCACGAGACATCGGTTCAGATTTAATTCGTCCGAAAAGAATTGATTTTTGGCCTTTTCGTCTTGCTGGAACCACGAATACTGATTCTTGCGCATCATCGGCATCTTGGTACGTTTCGAAGGATGACTTCACTGGTACATGTAATGATGTCAAAGCATCCATTGCCGACCAGGCGTCATCATTCACTTCAGTACTAGTGTCTGACGGCACTGAATCAGAAGCGAACACAGAAAAATAAGCCAAATCTAATTCTTCATTAATATACCGTCCGCCTACATCATTAGCGGTGTTATCAACATCAAGCTTATCAATACTCGTTACAAGTGGATCTAGTTCCCACATGCACTCTTCTTTTTTCGGCTCGGTGTCGGTTTCATTACCAGAGTCTGGCTCCTCTGGTTGTGGGATTTCATTTGTTTCCACAGAGTCCTGATACAGGAGAGAGTCTGTGAAATAGTTCTCGACTTCCTTGAACGGATGCCTTTCGACAATCAACGTTCGTATCTTTCCACTCCCGTCGATGTATTTCATGACTTGGTGGAGAGTGGAGGGAACGATAGAATTACGATGAATCCATGGTCGTCCCAGGAGCAAATTGTATGAGGTGTCGGCATCGATCACGTAGCATGTCACTTCCGACTTTAAGTCCCCAATTTGGCATTTGAGCTTGATCTTCCTCATTGGACAGGTACCACTGGCATTGAACCCATAAATGGTAGTCTGGGTGGCGCTCAACCGGTGAGTAGGAATCCCTAAATGTTGAATGACTCGGCGAGGCATAATGCTCAATGCGGACCCTGGATCTACCTGAATGCGGCTTACTTCAGATGAACCAATATACCCTGTGAAGTATAGGGGTCGATCATGTCTCCCCTTAACCTACATATCATCTGCCGTGAAGGTGATGCAGGGAGCATTTTGGGTGACATGGAGGCAATCTTCTACATCTTCCTCCTGTGGTCCAACCGGTACCTGGGTCATGAAAACCTCAGCATTAGCTGGAGCCTCTCTTAAAGCTTCTCTGGTTGACTTCGATCGCCTCAGGAGCTCGTAAAGAGTAATTCGGGCCGGGATATTGGCCAGTTGAGTCAGGACGTCAAAGCGGTAAGGTGTTGTGGATCCTTCCGCGATGTCTTTTGAGAGAGCTTTGAAAAACCGAAGCTCTTTCTGTCTTTCCACGGGTTATTTTGTGGAGGGCTTGGCTGACTCTATAGCGGGTTTTGGAGGAGCTGGCGCCATTTCGTCATACTTTTTCAAATATGACTGACCCGAACGAGTTTCCGCCTCAAGTTGGGTGGGTTCTGCAGTGAGAACTATTGTTTCCTCTTCTGAATCAGTCAGTGAGGAAACATCAGTTTTTGCTTCTCGGGAAGAAGCGCACACCACATTACAGGATGAAGCTTTCGCTTTGCCTTTGGACCTTCTGCTGGTAATAGTGGTCCATTGTTGTCCGTCCACAAGGTCGGGATGAACCCACATAACTTCTTCCTGAGGTATGGGAACAGGTACAAGACCCTTCTCTTGTTGATGGTGAGGGTCTATGTTGATCATTCTTAGCTCCCCTTTTGGGATGGGGACTACTCCAAAGGGTATTGGAGGTTGTCTTCCAAACTGGAGGAATGATGTCATATTGGCCGTCACTTTTTTCTGCTCTGGACGGAGTTTTAATACCTCTGCGTCAATCAAAGCCTGAAGGATGTCTTTAAAGACATAACAACTCTTGGTGGGGTGTACTAGCATCCTATGATACAGGCAGTAGTTGGGATTATCAGTTTTACCGACTTCTTCAGGGCGTCTAGCTTCAGGAAGCTTCAGTCTGTTGCTCTTGTTAAGTAACTTGAACAGCGAGTCAACATGTTCGTCCTTGAAGGAATAATGTTTGCTGGTGCGCGGCTGACTTGAAGAGCCACTTTCCTTGACCGGTTGAGGTTTGATGGGGGTTTTGGTCTCTGTCGCCAAGTTATCCTTCCTTTTTGTTTGAAGGGATGCGTCTGGCGCACGCCTTGTCGACCTTTCGGGTCTGGGTTTGTTTTCTTCTGCCCTAACCCGGGCGACAATTTCTTCAGCCTGTTCACCTTGCTGGATCAATTGTTTCCAGGTGCGGCTTTCAGCAACTCCTATTTGGGTGAGGAGCGAAGTTTGTAGATTGTGGCGGCATGTTTCCACCAGGATGACCTGGGTCATACTGCTTGGACATCAGAGTGCTACATTCTGAAATCTTTCTACAAATGATTTGACGGACTCCCCCTTTCGCTGCTTTGTAGCCAAAAGAGTAGGCATTGTGACCTCTGAGTCGTCTTCAAAGAAGCATGTCAGAAAGAGCTTCACCAAATCGCCCCAATTTTTAGTGGAGCCTTCTGGGAGCTTCATGAACCATTCAAAGGCGAGCCATTTTAGGGTGCCGATGAACAAACGTGCCAGGATGGCATCGTTATCTACCACATTACCTGTCTGAGACTTAAAGTAGTAGATATGTTGGTTCGGTGACCCTTTGCCGTCAAATGCTTGGAGGGTCGGAGCTTTGAACTTGGGAGGGTATGGAACATGGTCCCAGTCAGCCGGATATGGCCGGACCACTCCTGCTTCTTGAAGGCCTTTCTGATTAGTAAGGGCCTCAAGACGTTGCTCTAATTGAATCATTCTTTTAGAATGAACCCTTCCCTGGTCTCGGTCGTCTTTTTCCCGAGATGAGGATTTAGACGAGCCAGAAGTAGATTGCTCTTTCTCCTCAATATGTATAGAAGATGAGCTTTCTCCCTCTTTTCGTTTGCCTTTAGACTTTTTAGAGGAGGCTTTGTCGGTTGACTTCCTCTTGTCTTCAAGCAATTGTGCCAGCATCTGCTTGAGGGAATCGATAGATTCTTGTTGAGCACGAATCATCTCGAATTGTTCCTTCTGGACCTGGGCTTGCTGCTCCAAGCGCCTGGCTGTCTCCTCAGGAGTATTTGTCATGTATATAAAGGCCTCCTTCTCTATGGAAGAGTTCGAAGCCTGTGACTCTGCAATAGCGGAATGCGAGTCATTTACTTCAATGCCCGAGCCAGGGCACTGTAATTGATCGGGGGAATTACCCCAGTCTGAGTGCGAATATGTCGGTACACTCCTTCCGGTTCTATGTCAGACTCGTTGGAGCTGACCACAGGTTGCTTTCCCCTACTCCTGTTTGTCATGTTTGCAGTGAGTTCAAGGTATTCAGTGTCAGAGAAAGTCCTCCTCCTGTGGGAGCGATTTCTTTTAGCTGATCGGGGAGTTAGAGTCAGCTGTCTAAATTTAGACTGCTGGTTTGTACGTGAACTGCAACGGCACTCAGAGAGCATTGTGATAAGCCGTTCGCAGCAACACGATGAAGTGATCGGACTAGCACTTCTCTTCCTTGTCAAATAATCCCTTAGATCCGCGGGAGGGGGATCGAAGAGATTAGCCTCGGATTGTCAGGGGCTTTTCAACTTGTGAGAGTTCTCCTTACTCCGCACAGCTGAGACGCAGGGTTCTGAGACGCGGGGTTCATGAACGCAGCTCTTGCGTCGCGGCTCCGAAACGTGAGTCTGGCGTCTCTGCTGAGAAGAGACGCGACTCTCGTGTTGTCGATTATCGCATCTGGACAAAGATGCTTGAGAAACGCAGGGCTGCTGGGTCCCGCGTATAGAGGCGCGCGTCTTGTGTCTTTGACAAAGAGCACGAACTTCGCGTTGACGTTTGGGAAGCAGTGCTTCAGAATCGCAAGCTTGGTGAATCTCACGTCTAGGTTGCCAAACGCGGACTTCACGTGTCTGATACGGTACAGAAGAGACGCTGGTCTGAACTTCGCGTCCTATCTCTGTTGGACAAACAGTTGTTCCAACTCGTAGTTGACGCGCACACCGCCTCTGTCGCCGCTCAGCGTTCCGGTTACGTCGTGTGGGTTGAAGGGAACCCCCAGTAACCGACGTTGAGGAAGAGGATGAACAGGCTGAACGTCAGGGACGTTAACCATGCGGGCCTCCTGAGAGGCGTTGGCGCGGGCGTTACGCATGATGCGATTAGCCACTACATCCTTCTCACCAGTCGCGTCTGGGAGAATCTCGGAGCGAACTTGAGAGCAAGTCCCCGAAGAGACTTTTTGGTAGACCCTTGGCTTTGGGCTCTTGGAGCCAGAAGAGAGGAACTCTTCATACTTCGCCTGGTCGAATTCTACGACAAGTGATTCGACCATTTTTCCCATACAGGTGACGTCACCTTGCGCCACAACTTGCTCGTCAGTAGAGAAAGTGGTCCCCAGCGGAGTCGCCATCTCTTGTTTGGTGGGAGTAAGTTCCTTATAAAATTTTCTTGAATCAAATGAAAGATTACAGCGGATTAACACTCCGACTACAAGGGAGGAGAGATGTTTAGACTTGAATCTCCCTTTTTTTTAATGTTGGGTTCTTGATGTGGCGGTGGAAAGTGAATCTTGTTTTCCGTTGACCGGGTGAACGTTCGGACCTCTTGGGAATCCTCTCTTTAGATGGCAGACGGAGTAACACAGCTCCTTTCGACCAGGAATCTCAAAGAGATTGTAGGCAAAGATTGACTTGTACGCAGCAAGTTGCATGAAGAGTTGAACTCTCTTTCTTTTCGGTGGAAGTCTCGGTGTTTCTACAGCTCACAAGCGAAATTCTTCTCCAAGAATTATCTGTTCAACCCCCCTTTCTCCCTAGCAAACGAGGTTATTTATAGAGGTTTCAGGGGTGAACGTGCCCCCTAAAAACGCTCCATAATGGGGGTTAACTTCCTCATTATGTGGGCAGTGATTGACCCAATAACGAGGGCAGTTATAACTGAGACGCGGGTTTCGGCCCTCGCGCCTTGGTGCTAAAGCAATACTGAGACGCGGGTTTTGACCCTCACGTCTTGGTGCTGCAGTGATACTGAGATGCGGGTTTCGACCCTCGCGTCTTGACGCTGCGGTGAACACGGGTTTCGACCCTCGCGTCTTGATGCTGCAGTGAACGCGGGTTTCGACCCTTGCGCCTTGATGCTGCAGCGCCTTGATGCTGAGACGCGGGTTTCGACCCTCGCGTCTTGATGCTGTTGTGATAGCTATGATTAGCCCTGCGTCTGGAGTTTGGACTCTGTTTTTTGATGACTTGTTTTTAGTGATTTTTAGACAGTCTACAGTCTTCTACAGACGGGTCCACTTCAACCCAAGCTTCGGGATATAGATATGCAGGTCCAGAGTTATCAGAAAACAACCCAGCGAGTGCATAAAATGAAGCCAAGTGGCGTGTACAAATAAGCACACGTGTACAAGATCAAATTGGCATGGTTCAGTCATGCAAACATAATCTAGTAAACAAGTAAATCAGGAAAATCACAGAAGCACAAACATAATATCACGCAAATGGCGAGCAAGATACTATAATTATATAATAATAACAATCAAAATCGCCAGTTATTTTAATCATTCTCTTCCAGTGTCTTATACCACTGGCAGTCCGTAATGGAGTCCGTACTCCAGTAGAACTCATTTGAACTTTGATATGCGGATACCATTATCTGAACGAGAGATGACCAAATAACACGCGCTCCTGTTATTATCATTGTTGGTTACTAAATGCATCATTTGCTGGGTCAGAATGACTAGTGTATTGGGGACGCGATATGGAACCTAGAGGTGTCCCCCACATATACGAAGAGGTGGCCTTTACTATGTGTGTGGTGTGGCACTTTATTCTGTGTGACACTTAGCTCCACATGCCATTCCTCCGTGTCCAGGTAATGTGAGTGTTATATCCATGTCAGTGATATAGGAACAGTCATGTCACATATTCGGGTATATCAGTGCAACAATGATACAAGTACATGAAATAACAGTGTAACATGCAATCAGTATTGAATTAATAAAATAAAATCAGATTATTATTATATTATTATTACTTATCCGATCATATGTTTTGGGATGCATCCCGGCGTCCGAACACACATACATCCACTTGTGAGTAAGATGAGATTGGTTATTGAAAACTGGTGGGGATATCAACGAACTATATTTACAATGGGCCATGTACATACATGGGATAATGGCTTAGGAGTTCCGGTACTGAGCCGGAACCTGTCGCTAGACAAAAAGGAATGATATATATATATATATATATATATATATATATATATATATATATATATATATATATATATATATATATATATATATATATATATATATATATATATATATATATATGGAGTAGGGATGCCAGTACACCCCAGCGGAACTCCTGCAGCCACTGGTAGATTCGAAGTTTTAGTTGCACAATATTTTTCCATTGTAAACACTTGATTTCCATCAGTTTCTCCTATCCACGTGTAAGTTATCCAATTATTAAAATTCTATGTTCATGATGATCGGTTTACGGAGATTAACATGAATATAATAACATAAGGAACATGCTTGATACAGAAGTACAAAACTTCTTGATTTTTAACATGATAGCAGGTGTCAAGTCCCTGTATAATTAACAGATCAGGCGTCATTTTACAAGGTGAACTATACAACATAAGTAGAATACAGAATCATGCCAAACCAGTACAAAACTATTTCAAATTCTTCACAATTATAATAATAATAATAAATAATAGATTAAGCTACTAAGAAATCAAGCGGAGCTAGGCAAAGCTAGAGCGTAGTTAGACCGTGTCCACAGTTAATAACACTAGGCACACAACTGAACTATGTCACCGGCGAAGCTAGCTTGCAGCGCTAAGTGCTAACGCGCTGGACGAGGCTAACATTCGCGATGAAGCTTAGCAGATGAACACTTATTAACGCACGTGGCGAAGTCATGCTCGCAGCGAAACTAATGCTTGCAACGAAGCAAGCGTGTGAATGCTTTGCCAAGGCTCGCAGCGAAGCCACGGTAGCGGCGAAGCTAAACGAACACGACGAAGCAAGCGTGTGAACGTGTGAACGATTTCGCTAGCACTCGCAATGAAGCTATGCTCGAATGATGCTAGTGATAAAGCGCTGAGCGTTAAGCTCACTTTCCAAGCGTTGCTTGTAAAACTCAAATATTAAGCCTAAATGTTAAGCTCGAAGGCTAAATAGTAAAACCCGAAGATTAAGCCCAAAGGCTAATAACAATTGAAGGCACTCGCACAAGCATGCAACAAGCATTCATATAGACAAATAACAGGCATTATTGCAGGCACTCGCCCAAGTAAATACAGGTACATGTCAGCAAGTAACAACATCCGTTCAAACAAATAAAAGTACACGCATAAACACATAACAAGTACTCGCATAAACCAATAAAAAAACATACACATAAAGCACTCTCCTAGGGTTGACTAGAGGCATGACAGTGGAATCTAGAGAAACTCCAGTGGAGTTAGTATGTAACGTGCTAAGAGAGAGAAACAAAATGCAGTAGGTAATTCCTAGGAAAACTATCCACACACTAAAGTTGTGAAGATGGAAAAATCAAATCTCAAAAAAACCTACGCAAACACTTAGATTTACGTGGAAACTTGAAAAGGGAAAAACACGGAGAGAGGGGACTTCACAATAATTTGAGGAAACTTACAATGGTAATAGCTCCAATTGCTTGAGCTAGGGTTTCTAAGCTTCATAGATCGACCCCTTCCCATTGGAAGGGGCCTGCTATTTATACATGTAGTGTCTGTTGGATAAGATTACACAGTCTAGCTTTATTTAAATATTTAACTGCTTATCTCCGAGGTGATTTAGAGCCAAATGCATTGATTTGAATCAGTTGTATGAGTGTTCATCTTTATCTGGCAGCCTACGTCCAGCTGTAGATGCGGTTGATTTGTTCCTGATCTATAACTGTTAAGTTTAAATGAAAATTTGGCTAATAGATAGAGATACTCATAGCCAAATTTATCACTTCCTTCTAACTACCTGAACTGCTCGTAGCTAAATTGAACGGGGATGATTGAGTTGGAACCTACACACAAAAATACAGATTTTTAGAACTTAAGAATAAAGAGTGTAAGGTGCTCAATACTACCGCGATAGCAAGTGGCTATGCGAGTCGTGATCCACAAGAAGAGACTAGCGATGGAAGCTTTTTAATAATTCTCTTTTATGCTACAATCAATGGTTAAAGATCTTTTAATTCTTGAAAAGTAAAAGAAAAATAAGTTATAATCAAGTTAAGAAAAAAATGGTAGATTGAGAAAATGGAGAATGAGTTTATACAAAGAAATTAAAAAGAGTGATGAAAGAGTTGAGAGATTGTGATGTAGGTGATTAAACTAAAAGTTAAACGAAAAGAAAGAAAAGCCTAAAAGAAATATTTACGTCCTCTGGCCAAATACTTACCTTAAGTTTATGGCGACGATGTTACCTTGAAGTGAGGCAATCAGCGCATAGCCCATAAGAGTTGATTTCTATCTCTTCCACATTATATCATCAAGACGATACAAGTATGAAATGATACAGATTGAGAATAAAATCCATCGTCATGAGCTATCGGTAGCACTCACAAAGTTAAGGCTCTTTCGATGTTATAAGACTCACTTGGATATCAATTGGTACAAAAAAAAGATAAGTAGAAAAATAAGAAGAATAAAAAAAATAAAGAAGAACATAAAAATGTAACTATAGATTCAATATTGTAACAAGAAGAGAAAAGAAGAACAACTTACACCGGTGTCACTCTCATTCTCCTATGAAACTCTGATATCCTCTGAATTACATAAATGAAAACTGAAAATTACATAAAAAGAAAAATAAAAACCTACACTAAAAAGAATGAAAAACTAGCTTAGAATCTATCTCTGCATGGTCGTTCACTGTGGTCTCTGAAAAACTCAGTATTTATAGGCAAAACTAAACAGGGGAGAGCGTACGAAGATAGGGGGAGCAAACGCTCCCCCAACTTCCTCAATGAAGCCACAGAAATGCGGCTTTGGCCGTGTTTTCATAACCTGGGTGTGGCCAGGTGGCCACACCCGGGGGACAACACGTATCTGATTTCTCGATTTTCTTTGTCTTTAGCTGGATTTTCAGTTTAGGTCCGAATTTTGATGAAACTGCCTTTGATCTTTGGCTTTAATTAATTGATTTGTGAAGATTTGTTTTAACCAGTTTTCAACTAATTTTATCTTCTCTGATCTGCCTTGATCTACCCTGATTTTTTGATTTTGAATTAATTCTGAATTAAATCAGAATTTTGATGGGCTTTTGTGCTCGTTTCTCTTCCTTATCCTATAGCAATGGGCCTGCACATCATTAAATAAAAATAAGAATTATTAATAGGATTTATTAGATAATAAACATGGTAATGTGATAATATATATTTAATATATGTGACCGATCTCACCCCTATACTTATCTTTTGCTCGTCCTTGAGCAAAACAATAAAACTAAACCAAAGATTATTAGATCACTTTCGCAGGTCACGCGATTGCATTGAGCATGTGCAACAAGCTATTAAACCTCTAGGTTTCCCCTAGAGGACGAGTTTTGTCTCGTGAAGGTTTTAAGTGGATTACACCCACAAAATCCATAAAGAAAGAGAAACAAAGAGTTAGTATTTTCGAAAAGCATTTTAAAAGAGAAAATATTTGAAGTATTATTGTAAGAGTTCAACTAATTTATAAGTTATAGGAAAACCGAACTTTTCATTCTTAAGCTTAGTCTTAATTCAAAAACTTGTTTATTAACCAAGACATAGAGTTAGACTGTATTTCTCATCTAATCTATTATTTTACTTTAAGTCATATGCACCTTTGTGACCATGAAATTTTGACTCGAGGTTCTTTAACTCTATCTCTTATGCCTTATTTTTTTCTTTTTTATTTCTTTATTTCGTGTGATATTATTCCTTAATTCTATTAGGCTTTCTAATCTGCCCATGTAATGAGTCTTTAATCGGTGACTCTCACACCAAACGGTCTTAGGGCATCGGGTGAGAAAACACCCCAAGGATTTAAGGACTCGAGCAAACAAGGCCATAAAACTAAGAATTTTATTATATGAACCACCTTTAGGCGTGAATACTGATACTTTATGAGGCACAAATACCCAGCTTAATCAGAGAATTATATATATAATTCTTTTTCTTTTTTTAATAAGGCATAAGAATCTTTATTTTTGAACCCTAAGTGTGCAAGTGTATAAAGCATGCATATATCATTAAGGTAAAAATCAAGACTAAATTACTCTTCCAAATTTTCTTCCTAACTTTGGAAATTAAATAAATAATTTTATTTTGACCAAGTATAAGAAATTCTAAATATGATTCTCCTATTCCTTAAAATTGCTTAATTTCTTACAAAAAACATGTAAAAATATTATTTCTATTTTTTAAAAAAATTTAAAAGTAAAGAAAATGTTAATAAATTTTTTTAAAAAAAGAAAACCTAAGTTATGTTAGAATCCTCCCCCACACCTATCTCATGCATTATCCTCAATGTATGAATTAATGCATAGATGCATGAAAAAGAAGAAAGGGAAGGAAAATATTACCTTAAGGTGGTGGTTCCGGTGGTGGTCTGATTGGGTTAAGTGTTGCTACCCAATCAAGATAATGTAGTGGTTCATAGAACCCACCTTTATTGACCTCTTTTCTATTTACATATTTACAGTTCCCAATATGAATAGGATCATGAAAGATCCTATCGTGAAACTTACTCCCTTTACATGACCAGTCCTGAAAAATCATCACGGAGTCATTATGATCTATACCTTTGTCCAACAAAGAATGTGACTTAGTGGAATGATTGACTTGGGCTCAAGAATGATAGGTTCAGGAACCAAAACTAACTCGAGAAAATCAACTTTGGGTTCGAGAGTCAGTTTTGATTCAAGAGTTGAGTCCAGATTCAAGAATTAAAATTCATATTCTTTTTCCATCAATAGAATATGACTATTCAAAATTGGTGATTCAATTTCTAGATCTATGGGTATGAAAATGTTGACTCAGGAAATTAGTCCAAATTGGGTAAGAAAATCAGAGTCAACATAGATTCGAAGATGGAAACTGAATCACAAAGTTGGTAATCGGGTTCACATTCATAATCAAGTTCAATCTCATTAAAATGAAAACTTGCAAATTCGTCAATGGGTTGATATTGGTCAAGTTCAAGATTTTGTGGTGAAATTGAATCTTGATCAAAATCTTCAAGATACCATGATTCTTGATTTTCCTCAATATGACTAGAAGTGTCTAGAATATTCAAAGATTGGGTAGGGAGAGTTTCCTTATTCTTACGCATGTTTTCTAATCTACTAAGTTTTGCTTCTATCATATCGAGTGGATCATTTTGACATTGAATCATGGTTTCCATACTCTTTTCTAAGTTATCATGTTCTCTTTAAAAAATAGAGTAAGGATCTGTGACTTGAAAATTTTGACAGGATTTTGAGTCTTCGCTCATCTAAAGCTTTCATTCTCTTTTCCTAGTTAATTAGTCTCTAATATTGCATAATTTTTATCACATCTGCATAGTTATTCTATATAAAATTCTGCTAACAAAGCTTTGCTTCTTTGATCTAGGTCCATGGTGTGCAATGAAGAAGAAGACTCTAAATCACCATTTAATGAGTGATTAAAGGCCTACCAAGTAGCCATTAACATTAGGGAGGAGATTTTATCAGCCCAGGGCATCAAATCAACAAACCAAAAGATCCAGCTGATAGGGGACAGACGTGACTAGACGCAGCAGACGGTCGGGCGCGCGTCGCCCTGGCAGTGCCGCGAAAACGCGGCCCAGGCCGTCTTTCCACGGCCGTGCCCGTGCTTTGGGCCAGGGGTTGCCCCTGGCTCATTTTCCCCTGGTGCCTATAAATACCCCTGGGGTTCTTCAGTTGAGGATATCCAGAGCTTTAGGAGTTGTTATTATCTTATTTTTAGATGTTGTAGTTATTTTTATTTTCTTCTTCTTCTAGTTTTAGTTTAGCCATTAGAGTAAAAGAGAGAGAGAGAGAGAGAGAGAGAGAGAGAGAGTGTAAAAGTTGTATTTGAAGGGTGACAAGCTTTATGCAAGTAATTACTTCTCTTTCTTCTTCTTCTTCAAAAAAAATCTCCAGAATGAAAAAAGAATTTTCATACTCTTAATAAAATACCAAAAGGTTGTAGGAATTAAGGGAACCTTATTAAGGGAATCTTTATTTTAGCCTAAATAAAAATGAAACATTGGTTTGACTAAGAGTTGGGAGGAATAAGAAAAATAACTCATATCTTTTATTTAGCCTTAATAGAATATGCATAAACCACACACACATGCTTGAGATTTAGAGACACTACTCTGAATAAAAATTAAAATAAAAAAAACTGGATAATTGTGCTTCAAGAAGCATGATTACTCACGCCAAAATTTTTATATATATATATAAGTAAATCTTGATTTCGTGGCCTACTCTACTTGCATATTTGATCTGAGGGGTATTTTTCCGCCTAGTGCCCTAAAACCATATGGTTTGGGAGTCATCGATTTGGTATGTGTTACTGAGTAAAGTAGAAAGCCTAATGAAACTAAGAATAAACATATAGATAAATACTAATAAAATTAAATAATATTCAAAGATGAGTTTAGAAATCCCAAAGCACATCACACTTACACATTATGCATATCTATCTAAAGCAAAATAACAGAATAAGTTAGAAGTACAAGATCCTTTCTAAATTCAAAGAAAAATCATAATTTCTTATTTTATGAAGGCTAAAGTATAGGAGGACTTATGAGGGTTAAACCTAATTCTTATATCATTTGGTCATTTTTACGTAGATGATTGAAAAAGTCTTTTTCTTGAAAGAGATTCGCTAACAACTAACATTTTTCTTCATTTATTGAATTTTGAAGGTGCAATCCGCTGAAAATCCTTAGGAGACAATACTCCTCCTCTAAGGAAAACTTAGAGGTTTAAAGGCTTGCTGCACATGCTCAGTGCAATCGCGTCACCTGCGAAAGTGGTGTAATAATTCTCTTATTTTTGTTTTGCTCGGGACGAGCAAAAGATAAGTGTGGGGGTGTGATTAGTCTCTAATATTGTATAATTTTTATTACATCTGCATAGTTATTCTGTATAAAATTATGCTAATAAAGTTTTGCTTATTTGATGCTAGGTCCATGGTGTGCAATGAAGAAGAAGACTCTAAATCACCATTTAAAGGGTGATTAAAGGCCTACCAAATAGCTATTGACCTTAGGGAGGAGATTTTGTCAGCCCAGGGTATCAAATCAACAAACCAGAAGATCCAGCTGACAGGGGACAGACGTAACCAGACGCAGCAGGCGGCCGGACGCGCGCCGTCCTGACAGTGCCGCGAAAATGCGGCCCAGACCTCGTTTTTGCGGCCGTATGGGCACAGCCGCACTCGTGTTTTGGGCCGGGGGTTGTTCCCCTGGCTCCCTTTCCCCTGGTACCTATAAATACCCTCTGGGGTTCTTCAGTTGAGGATATCTAGAGCTTTAGGAGTTGTTATTATCTTGTTTTTAGAAGTTGTAGTCATTTTTTGTTTCCTTCTTCTAGTTTTAATTTAGCCATTAGAGTGAAAGAGAGAGAGTGTGTAAAAGTTATATTTGAAGGGTGACAAGTTTATACAAGTAATTACTTCTCTTTCTTCTTTCCATTTACTTGTTGTTTTCATTTGCTTCTATCTCTTTGTTTTAGTGTAACTCCTTTTCTTTTTACCTCTTCTCTCTTGTTGTTTCGTTTACTACCATGTTTAACTAACTCTTTCATTGTATGGCTAGCTAACTACTAACCTATTAATCTCTAACAACTTGATTGATAACCCAAATGAGTCAGTAGTGTCAAATAAACCTTGTACAAACGATAACTATGACATTTTAAGATGAGAGCTCTAACTCTAACTTACCTACAAGTATTAGTTCTCTCATATTTCATGCTTAACGGATTTTTGATGATCTATAGATTGCAAACTTTGCTTGTCTTTGTAAGTAGAGATATTCCTTTTAACTTGGCCAATACTTTGTGTCTTCCCTTATTCTCGCCTTTTATTGGACCTTGATAAAGAAATGTCCAAGTTTTTACCGTGTAAAGCTAAGTTAAAAGAAGAACTTTTACTCGATTTCCACATGAATAGTTCATATGCATAAGGGTTATGCTTGCCCATGATCCATCGTGAGGCTACATCTTCAAGAAGTTAGAGATTAGTGGGAGCACTTAGTAGAAAGTTAGCCATGCGTTTTTACCATTAAGAAAATTCACGTTTACAAACTAACAAACCATTTCAAACTATTCTTGAAACAACACTTGTTTTCATTTTCAAATTCTTTATTTAAAATAAAGAACCTTCTCTTTTCTTGAACAAAGACGCCGCATTAAGTTTTCATTGCTCTCCCTCCTTGTGGATACGACCCGTAGAGCCACTTTGCTACTATGAAAGAATTGCAAAAGCAGTAATATCGACCCACACTCCTTTACTTATTTTTATGCTTGCTTTTTGCTGATCAGCGGTCCCCTATTTCTCTCTTACCTCCTCACATCCGCCTCCTCCCTCCTATCTTGCTATGTAGCAACGACAACAATGGCGGCTACAGCTGGTGACGGCGGCGGCGGCGGCAGCAGAGGGGGAAGCAACATCCTCTCTCTCCTGTTGATGAAAAGAGCCATTAAAATTTTGTTTTTCCTAAATGTGTGCTTCATCGCTCTTCAGCTGGAATTTTGAGGGGAAGAAATTATTTCCATCTCCCGCCACATCACCGCCAAATCGGATGCCACGCTGGAGGAAGATGCTTTTTTCCTCCATGAAACAAACAACAAATGGAGATGAAAAAATCTCTCTCTCTCTCTCTCTCTCTCTCTCTCTTAGTCTCTCTTCTGCTTAAAAAAAATATGCCCTTAGTACTATAACTAACTCATATGGCAGTCCCGATCACAGTTCAGGTTCGAACTGGCAAATCGAATCAGAACCGATCATGTTGAACCGAAATCGAAACCGTACTGGCTCGGATCCGCTTCCAAACTGAACCGGAACAAACCAAGAACTGATTCGGTTTCGGTTTCAATTTTGTTGAATAGAAACCACTGGTTTTGATTCAAACCAGATTTGAAATTTTTTTCTTTGTGAGTGTCGCCCACTTCAAGGCAGCAACGATCAAAAAACTGTTGTTGCACTGCTCAATTTTTTTCCCTTTGCGTACGCCAATTGAAGAACCAGAGCCAAACCAAAACCGGAACCACCGGGTCCTGAAACCAGAACCAAAACCAAAACTGACAAGATCCGATTCAGATCCAGTTCATCATGACCCAAAACCAAAACGCCTGGTTCCGGAACCGTGATCACCCTCGCATATGGAGGAGAACAACTAAACATGCATATGATTTTTTTTTAAATATAGAATCAAACTAACACTATTGCTTCATTTTGCTCCCGATAATCTATTTATCAACCAGGCCACTCAGGGCCCCATATTACGGGCGAGTGGGCCCCACTTGCCCGCGATTGCAAAGGAGTGTGGCAGTAAGCCTCGTAATAGTACCAAATTAGATTACCAGAGATTCTAGATTTGGAAATTGCCTAGAGTTCTCCATCCAAAAAGCTAGTAACCGAATCAGTAACTTTATTATTTATTTTTGGAGTTTTACTCCTTAAGCCAGCTATTAATGAGATTGAGAGCCCTCTTATTTAATGTGTCACTCTTCATCGCCTTCACCAGCAAAGCCCTAGATTAAAGCAAGATTTACTACTAATTTAAAAATTTCTCATGCATGACAAAATTAATATGTGATAGCAAAAACAATGGGAAAATCCAAATAGGGGAATAATATTAGCTTAATAATTGCTTAATGCGTGAGCTTTCCATTCCTTTTCTTTTAACAATATACTACTTTGAGTTTTGAAGTTTTTCCATTCTTTTTCTTTAACAATTTACTACTTTGAGTTATGCTGAAACACCTCTAACAGTAAATGAATCCTTATTAAGTTAACATCACACCTCTGATAAGTTGCTTATATAAATCCCTAAGTAGAGAAGTTGTTACGATCACTTTGGACAAAATCTCCTAATTTCCCAACAAGAAATTTGGTTATGATGTTAATGATTACCTCTAACAACTTTTCAGGGAACAATCATTACCTCTGACATAGAGTTCTTTATGTCACGTTAATGATTACCTCTGACATCATAGAGAATGCTAAATTCTCTATAACCTCTTATAGGATTCATTTTTCTAACTCTCCAGCGAATTTCTAATAAACTCTCCTCAAAGTCTATTATTCCATTTTTCAGTCCCCAATGGACTTTCCTGGTTGTCACGTAAACAATATACCTCTGACAATTTCTTCCAAATGATTTCCGAAAGAAATACCGATTTCCCCACGGAGTTTATGATCAAGTCCTATTTCTCCCAGCGGAATTATTTCTTTTGTCATCATCTCTAGTTTGTCACCTCTGAATGACAAAATTTCGCGCTTGGTGGCTTCTCAATCAGTAATGTCCAGTTAATCACCTCTGAACTGATAGATAGCCAAGTCTTACCTTTTCATAAATGGTTGTGTCTAGTTCATCACCTCTGAACAGTAAACACTTTGAGTTTGGTGATTTCTAATCGGTTATGTCCAATACCTCTGAATCGACGAATATCCAATCTCATCCTTCTTTATCGTTATGTCCAGTTCGATACCACTGAACGACAAGGCTTTGTATCTGGTGATTCTTAATCAGTTTTGTCCAGTTCATTACCTCTGAACTGACGGATACACAGATCAAAATTTTCAGTCTGGTAGGGACTCTTCTCGCTATTATGTCCAGTTTATCACCTCTGAACAGCAAACCCTCTTTTCTAGTGGTTCCTAACCTGTTATGTGCAATTACCTCTGAACAGACAGATTCCTAGATCTGCTTTCTTTTGTCCTCAGTGAATTCTCATACTTAGACTGATTTTATAATGTTCACAACTTCTGAATAATTTCAGTCACAGTTCTAATTCTTTTGGGAAATTCCACTTGGTGAATGCTTACCTTTTTGAACACCCGAGGCAATTCAAAGTATTTCAAAATTCAAACCATCCCATTACGGATTTACGAAAACTTTGAAGTAGCTTTGGTTAACACTCTAAAAAGATAAACACTCAGATAACTCTTCAACTGGTCTGAACGAGGTCTAACTTGTCGACATTTACAAAAGACAAGTCGCAGACAAGCTGACGACCAGTTTCTGCCCATCCCCGAGGGACAAATTAGCGACTTGGACTCTACTGATCTAGTGAAGCAGACAGTAAGTCAAGGTTGCCTTGGAAGAGACCTAAGCAAGCCTAAAATGCTAAGTTAGCTCAACATTTAGCCTCGCATGAGCTCAGGGGATAGCCACGCCTGAGAGGCTATATTTGTCTGGCTTCACCTTGAAGCTCTTCATAGCTCCATAGAGAGCTAACTTACAGCTTTCCCTGAAGCTAATTCTATCTTCGCCTGAGGCTTCTTGATAGCTTCACATAAAGCTCTTCATAGCTCAACAGAGAGCTAACTTATAGTTTCGCCTGAAGTTAATTCTATCTTCGCCTGAAGCTAATTATACCTTCGCTTGAAGCTTTCTTGATAGCTTCATGATAGGTAGTCAAAAGTGCATATTTATCATTATATTTCCCTACTTATTCTTTTATTAAGCTCTTCTACATAATGTTTTATTGTTTAATGTGTGCAGACCTTGAGTAATTAAAGAATAAAGAAATAAAGCACAAGTGAAGCACAAAAGCCGAAAAATCCCAAAAGCCCAACAAAGCACAAATGAAGTCCAAAAGCCCAAAAATTCCAAAAGCCCACGTACATAATTTATTTTAGTAATTTAGAAGCTTCCATCTTATCTAACCTAATCTAAACTTGAATTTTAAATTACTAATTTAAAATTTAGGGGAGGAAAAGGAAGGATAAAGTAGAACTCCTAATTGCTATTCAAATAAAGAGGAGGAGGAAAAGGATAAAATGGATTCTTATCCTAAACGAGAGATGTACTTTTACTTAAATCTGGTTGCTTGCAATACAAAGATAAAGATAAAGGGGAGAGAAAGCTTAAAGATAAAGATAAAGGGAACAAATCCTTTTCAAAATTTAAAATTTTGATAACTTGCTTCCCAAATTATCCCGAGTTCTCCAGATAGAGGGTCTGAATACATAATCCAGAAGGAGGCGCCCAAATGGACGGATCAGAGAAGGCCACGCGAGAAAGCGCGTGCCATTGGCCACGCTTTTGCCTCGGAAACGCGGCTATGACCGCGTTTCCGCGGCCGTTTGGATACATCTGGCAACGCGGTTTCGTAGGAGAGTTGTACTGGGACTCTACGTCTTAAATCTCCTATAAATACCCCTGCAGAGCAACAGAGAGGGGGGATCAAAGAGCTGAAGCTTAGGATTTTTTTAGCAGGAGAGATTTGTAATTGGTCAGTGACATCCAATGAAAAGGTTTTTTTATTCTTCTTTCTTTTTAAAATTCAATTTAGTTTTCTACTTAGCTTATTTGTTTTTCTTCTTTTAATTTTCATGCTACTTTTCTTATTCAAAAAAATTAAAAATAAAAATAAAAATATGAATAACTAATTAAACTTATAGTTTGCTAATCTCTCAATCAACCATAGTTTAGTTTAAAAGATGAACTGATTGACATCTATGCTTGTTAGAAACCCTAGGATTAAATTGGTGTTCTTGAAGGTGAATCAATAATTTAATTTAACTAATTTGGGTTGCACTTTTTAAATGGTTATTCATGGTTCATAATTAAATACTTTGAAAGCATAATTTTAAGTGGAATTTTCTTATGCTATGCTTTGAAATTATGATGAACTACAGTTTAATTTTTATTAGTGCAAACTAATTAAGGTTTACAACATCTTTATTCATCTTGCTTGATTCTCAATCAAAACCCTTGGGTAGATAATTCTTCATTCAATATGATGTTCACTCTTTTAGACTAATACTTTGGTTGTGGTAGATGATTAGTAAACTATAATTCTTTTGCTTGAGTAAATCTAATTCTCACAATCAATATCTCTTTTTCTTTTCCATGCCAATTACAAAGAAGATCGTTCCGAAAAGCTTCCATTACATCTTTCCCTGTGGATCGACCTGTCTAGCCCTTGCTACACGGTTACATTGAAACGAGACTAAAATTTTCTAACTCTAAACTCTTTCTTTATTATTTTCCCATTTTAATCAAAATTTTGACGCCATTGCCGGGGAGGGAATGGTACAATATTCTCAAAAACTAATTATTCTTTTTCTTCTTTCTGTTTGCAGGATCTGAGAACAGGAACTATAACTACAGCTAAGGACATATAGTAACTCTGTGCCTCTGCCCTAGAAGGCAGAGCAACAGAGCCTACTATCTAACCGCAAAAACGCGGCAATAGCAGCGTTTCAGCGGCAATAGTAGTTCACTACTGACTGATTTTTTACAGGTTGCTGCAAATTACAAAGTCCTCTTTACTGCTTTAATATTATTCTCTATGATCATTCTGCATACTGCTAATCAATTAACAGTAACATATTAGTTGACTAATTAAAAAAATTTAGACTCTTACATCATAGGCACATGTCTATTTAAATTTTCATAATTCCTGTTGAAGAGTGCTGGCGACAAGGTACATTTGCATTGCATATAGACTAGGAAGCAGCCTTGGTTGATTTACTGCTTTTGAGTGAATACTTGTCTATTAGTTTACACATACACTAAATCACTTTAAGGGCAAATCCCATAAACAAGATAAGGTGGGGACGTTATTACCCTTCCTTGGCCCAAAAAATATCTCCATTGCACTCACAATCCTAACCCTAAATAAAAATTGACTAGACGTTGGCCTTAGGTTAAGTCGAACTCTTAAGAGATTGGCTGAAGGAGGAAGTTATTCGAAATTAACGCTCGCCAAATCGGTGTCTAGGAAAGGGATTAAGGGTCGAAAGCCTTAAGGTTGGTGGTTACTTAATTAAGGAACGTCCTTGACGGATAACCTCCCACCGATCTTGCCACCTACCTGGCCGATTAACTTGTGGTTAAGGTCGGCAATATACCTCCTAAAGATAGTCTAAAGTTAGGAGTCGTCTAGGTCCAGGCTTACCCTAGATTAGGATTTTTGATTTTCGATTATTTTTTCTCTTTCTTGATTGATTGGGTGAACTTGTTTGTTAACTGTGCATGTCAGCTTGGTCGAGAGACCCAGTCATATCTAAACTAACTAGGAACAGTTCACTACCCGAACAAAAACCCGATTCACACATGGCACAACCGCCATCACTGCAAGATAGGTTCTATCCTATTAGAACCTCTCTTCCATCATTCATTCAGCGTCCCGATGAAGGGGACGACCAATTTGAGCTAAAACCATAATACATCAACACTCTTCCCAAATTTCATGGATTTGAATCTGAGGATGCATACTTTTTCATAAGAAAATTTGAAGAAGTATGTCTAATGATGAAAATACCCAGCCTAGGAGTAGATGCCATTAAATTACGTTTTGTCCCATTCTCTTTGAAAGACTTAGTAAAGAAATGGCTCACAGTCTAGAAGTCGGTTCCCTATCATCATGGGATAATTTCGTCAAAGCCTTCTTAAAGAAGTTCTATCCCGTTCATAAGACTGCACAACTTGCAGTTTAAGCAAACAGCCAATGAACCTTTTTGGAAGTACTTCGAACGTTTTAAGGACCTCCTTGCCCAATGCCCTCACCATGGGGGCGACTTTGCCAAGCTATTTATATTAGATTAGAATATCAAACAAAAACCCTATTAGAATTCATGTGCCAAAGAGGATTTTGAAAAAGAACGAAGATGAAGGATGGTTATTATATGAAGATTTGGCTGATAAGACCATCCAATGAGAACCAACTCCGGAAAAATTTAGGACTAATGACCCTAACTCTTCTAAAGGAGGTGTCCATTCCATTGAGGCAAACATAATTACCGAAGCTAAACTAGCTACTGTGATGCGAAGACTAGAAGCTCTTGAAACTAAAGAACCAGTCTCAGTGAACCAAGTCAGCCCAACACCTTCGGCGGGCTGTACTTATTATCAAGTCATGAACCATGTGTTCGAGAAATGTCCCGTCTTTTTAGCTCATCAAACTTTTTTCGAGCATATGAATGCAGCCTTCAAAGGCCCGCTAACAATCCATATTCATCCACCTATAATCTCGATTGGAGAAATCACCCAAATTTCTCATGGGGCCTAAACAACAATGATCAAACAGGCCCAAATTCTCCAATAATTTTCAACAATCTCCTTATCAACAAAATTTTCCCAACCAAATTCCTCCACCCTCTTTCCAAAATTCACATATAGAAACAAGACTCTCCAATATGGAAAGAAAGGTAGACACTCTAGTTAAAAGCCAAGACATACTAGCTCAAGTCTTGACTAGGATAGAGATGCAATTGAATCAATAAGAAAGCCAAAAGGGAACTCTACCAAGTCAACCATTGCCAAACCCTATGAATCCTAGGCAAGCCAATGAGGCTCAAGACCCAAACCAGTGTAACTTGGTTCATATGTTGAGGTCAGGAAAACAAGTTGATAATCAAGTATCCATGCCATTTGACTCAGCTCAATTGTTTACTCTATCTAGTTTCACTCCATCCCCACAAAACTCCAAAGAAACTGAAGTTGATAAATCAGCAAAACAAGTGCACCAACCTATTGCCCTATTTCCAAATAGGCTTAGAGTAATAATAATGCACATATGAAGAAACTGCTTGAGGTATTTAATTAAGTTAGGCTTAATATACCACTTCTTGATGCAATCTAACAGGTCCCTAGTTATATCAAATTCCTTAAGTACATGTGCATCAAGAAAAGAAAGACAAATGTGCCCAAGAAGATTTTTCTAGTCACTAACATTAGCGAGCTATTATCCAACCAGATTCCAGTCAAGTACAAAGACCCTGATTGCCCCACCATTTCTTGCACAATAGGTCAAGCTGAAATTAGTAAAGCACTCCTCGATTTAGGAGCAAGCATTAATTTGCTTCCCTTCTCCGTATATCAACAACTTGGATTAGGCGAACTCAACCCAACTCAAGTTACGATCCAATTAGCTGATCGATCAATTAAAGTTCCAAAGGGAGAGATCAACGATGTCCTTATACGTATAGGAGAATTCATTTACCCGATAGATTTCATTATTTTAGAGACACAACCTGTGTCTAATCCTAGGTCCCAAACTCCTGTCATCTTAGGACGTCCGTTCCTAGCATTTGCTAACGCAATCATAAATTGTAGAAACAGATCCATGAGATTGACTTTTGGAGACATGACCAAGGAAGTCAATGTTTTCAACTTAGGTAAGCACCCCTACGAAATAAACGACCAACCCTTTGAGGTCAACTTCATTAAAAATATAACTAGTGAGCACAAAGAGGAGATCACACTAGAATCAAAGGATGATGAAGAGTTAGAATTTAGTGACCTCAACCTTGACGAGATTGAGTGGGCAGCAAGTCCAAGTTCTATAGAGATGGAGAATTTAAGCTTAATACCTCCACCAATTGAGCCACCTCCTTTCTTGGAGCTAAAGACCTTGCCTAAGCATTTTAAGTACGCCTACCATGGTGAACAAGAGACGCTACCAGTCATAGTTGCATCCAATTTAGCTAATAGGAAAGAGGAAGACCTATTGGCAACACTTAGGAGACATAGGGAAGCCATTGGTTGGACTATGGACGATATCAAGGGACTAAGTCCTAAAATAATCCAGCATAGAATCCATCTATATGAAGGGGTTAAACCGAAGAGGGACCCAGCGTAGACTAAACCCGCTCATGCAAGAGGTTTTATAAGGCGATATAGTGAAACTGTTGGATAATGGGATCATTTATTCCATTTCCGATAGCCAATGGGTCAACCCAGTGTACATGGTCCCTAAAAGTCTAGTTTTACTGTAGTGGAAAATGACAAGTAAGAGTTAGTACAAACACGATTACCTACAAAGGTTCGAGTGTGCATAGACTATCGCAAGTTGAACACCACTACTAGAAAAGATCATTTTCCCTCCCATTTATCGACCAAATGTTGGAATGATTAGCGGGCCATGAGTATTACTGTTTCTTGAATGGTTACTCAGGGTATAACCAAATCCCAATAGCCCCGAAGGACCAAGAAAAGACAACATTCACAAGCACATTTAGGACTTTTGCTTATCGCCGAATGCCTTTCGGCCTATGCAATGCCCCCGCGACATTCCAACGATACATGTTAAGCCTATTCTCTTACATGGTCGAGCGCTTCTTGGAGATCTTCATGGATGACTTCTTCGTCTATGGAGATTCGTTTGATCAATATATACATCACTTAGAACTAGTGCTAAAAAGGTGCACCGAAAAGAACTTGACCCTAAATTGGGAAAAGTGCCACTTTATAGTGCAACATGGGATTGTCCTAGGTCATGAGATATCTAGGAAAGGGATCAAAGTGGATAAGGCTAAGGTGGAGATCATAGCCAAACTCCCAATTCCAAGATGCGTGAAAGACATTCATTCTTTTTTAGGACACGCCGGGTTTTACCGTAGGTTCATTAGGATTTTAGCAAAATTGTTAAACCCCTTACAAACCTTTTAACCAAAGACGTGCCCTTCATCTTTGATGACAAGTGTCGTAGCACATGGGAGAAGCTAAAATTGAAACTTATCTCTGCACCTATCATCTCACCTCCGGACTGGTCCAAACCCTTTGAGATCATGTGTGATGCTTTCAAATTTGCTATAAGCGCTGTCTTAGGACAACACAAAGATAACAAGCAATACGTGATCTATTATTCAAGTAGGACACTAAACGAAACCCAAAAAACTATACTACTACTGAGAAGGAATTCTTAGCTGTAGTGTTTGTTTTGGAGAAATTCTGCCCATTCCTACTTGGGACCAAGACCACTATCTTCACCGACCATTCAGCGATTCGATACCTTAAGCTCAAGAAGGATGCGAAGGCCCGACTCATCCGTTCCTTTAAGAGTTTGATCTCAAAATTCAAGATAAAAAGATATCGAAAATGTCGCGCCGACCATCTCTCTCATGTGCCAAACACACCTTCCGACGAACTGCCTATCAACGACAACTTCCCCGATGAACAACTTTTAGCCATCTCTACAGAACCATGGTTTGCCGATGTAGTTAATTACTTAGTCACAAATCAAACCCCATCTAGTTGGTCAAAACAGGATAGATACCGGTTCTTATCTCAAGTCCGGTATTTCGTGTGGGAGGACCCTTACCTCTTCAAATATTGTAGCGACCAAATAATTAGAAGATGTGTTCCCGAAAGAGGAAACTAGAAGTATTCTAGTCTTTTGTCACAAATTTGCTTGCAGTGGACACTTTGGTCCCCGAAAAATAGCTGAAAAAGTTTTACAGAGCGGGTTCTATTGGCCCACTTTGTTTAAAGACGCATTTGACTTTTGTAAAACTTACACAAGATGCCAAATGATAAGAAGGATTTCTACATATAGTATGATGCCCTTAAACCCAATTCTATAAGTAGAACTCTTTGATATTTGGGGCATTGATTTTATGGGTCCCTTTTCTAATTCATTTGGGCACCAATACATCTTGTTGGCTGTAGATTACGTATCCAAATAAGTTGAAGCCATCCCTTGCAAGACAAATGACAATAAAGTTGTTGTCAAGTTCTTAAAAGAAAACATCTTTTCACGCTTTGGAACCCCTCGTGCCATAATTAGTGATAATGATACACATTTTTACAATAGAACTTTTTAAGCTCTTATGCGAAAATATGCCATAACACACAAGTTATCTACACCTTACCATCCTCAAACCAGTGGGCAGGTAGAAGTCTCAAATAGGCAAGTTAAGCGTATCTTGGAGAAAACTGTGAATCAAAATAGAAAAGACTGGTCCACTAAATGGGTGGATGCCTTTTGGGCATATATGACCGCCTTTAAAACGATTCTAAAAATGTCTCCTTATAGATTAGTCTTTGGAAAGGCTTGCCACCTTCCTGTTGAGTTAGAGCACCGAGCCTTATGGGCAATTAAGCAGCTGAATTTTAATCTAGATAAGGCCGGTGCACTTTGCAAATTGTAAATTTCTGAACTTGAGGAGTTAATGAACGAGGCGTATGAAAATACGAAGATTATGAAAGATAGGGTTAAGGTTTTTCATGATAAGTTCATCATGAGAAAAACTTTTGTCCCAGAATAAAAAGTCTTACTCTATAATTCTAGACTTCACCTTTTTCCAGGAAAGTTGAAATCAAGATGGACAGGGCCTTTCGTTGTTAAGACTGTGTTCCCACATGGAGCCATAGAGATATACGACCCTAAGAATGGTAATGAATTTAAGGTAAATGGTCAACGTCTAAAACCGTTTTTGGAATCAGTACCGGAAGCAGACACAACCATGGGTCTTTTTGACCCAATGTATCGGTAACTCTACCTCTCAGCCAGTTCATTTCATGCATTTAGACATACATGCATACATTGGGGACAGTGCTTGAAACAAGTGTGGGGGAGGGTACTAACTAGGGGTGCCACAGGATACGGATTATCCGCGGATATCCGCATCCGAATCCGCCTCCAATCCGGATACAGATATCATTTTTTCACATCCGTCAATATTCGTATCCGTATCCGTATCCGAAAGATAGGTGCGGATACGGATATGGTAAAAGTAATATCTTATTCGTATCCGATCCGATATCCGAATGTTGCGTGCTTCATAATGATATCGGTATGGAGAAGACTATTCTTCAATGGAATAAGGTATTAAATTTTGATATTTTGAGTTGGTGAAAAAGTAATAGTGAAAAGTATTCGATTCTTGCAAGAGCACCACATGATATTTTGAGTATTTCGACATCAACCATGTCATCTGAATCGGCATTTAGCACCGGAGGACGTGTAATCTATTGTTATAGAAGTCAAATGACAATGAATACGATGAATGTATTGATATGTACACAATAATATCATAGTATGTATCACATTTAATATTGTAGTAGATGAGAGAAAAAGTAATATAATTATTTCTGTTTAATTTATCTTTAACCATATCCATTTTTAATATATCCGATTAGTATGCGCATCCGATCCGCTAATATCCGATTTATATCTGATATCCGATTTTGGCGGATACGGATATTATTTTTCCACATCCGCCAATATCCGTATTCGTATCCGTATCCGAAGGTTGGGTGCGGATATGGATATGGTAGAGATAATATCCAATCCGTATCCGATCCGATGGCACCCCTAGTACTAACGCTTAATTTCAAAAAAATAAAAAAATAAAAAAATAAAATAAAATAATAATAAAAATAAAATATTTATTTTAATATAGATTATTGACTAACTATAGGTTGCTGTTAACATAACTCGCTAACCTTACGTTATTAACTTAACAAAAATAAAATAAAATAATAAACTATAAATTAAATATATATTTGAAAAGGAAACAATATTTTGACTTATCTTTTAAAAGAAATCCAAGTTAATCTTAAGAATTAGGAAAATCATGATTAGGATTTCTAAAAACTTTGTCAAAATAAAATAAATGTTAGATTTTTAGGTATAGGAGGAAAATTTGAATAAGTAATTAGTCTTGATTTTTTACCTTAATGAAATGTGCATATCTAATACACTTACACATCTAGGATTCTGAGACAAAGACTCTTGTGCCTTAAAAAAAAATATAATAATATAATAATATAAATAAAAAAATATAGTTCACTAATTAAGCAGGATACATGTGCCTCAAGAAGCATAAGTATTCACGCTTAAAGGTGATTTTAAAATAAAATCCTTACTTTTGTGGCCTAGTTCACTCGAGTCCTTAAGTCCGTGGGGTGTTTTCTCACCCGGTGCCCTAAAACCAACCGATTTAGGAGCCACCGACCTTAGGCTCGCTATATGGGTGAATTAGAAAGCCTAAGAAAACTAAGAAATATTATCTATATATGTATTTGAAATCACCTAGAGGGGGGTGAATAGGTGATAATGCTAATCTAGTGAACTAAATGCGAAATTTAAAACTAATTGCAACAACACACAAGCAAGTATGAACAATGCACAAAGTAAAGAGAGAGAGTCAATGGATCAAGCGCAAACAACAAGATTTGTTTCGAGGTTCGAGCACCCAACTCTACATCCCCGCCTTCACCCAGAAGGATTTCGAATCCACTAGCTTGTCCACACAGGACTCCCACACAGGGAACCTCCACCGAGGATTTGGGGCAATACAATAACTAGGAGTACCCAACTCCTTTCTTTACAACCACAACCTCTCACTAGAGGCAAAACACCAAGCCAACCAATACAATCACCTCACAACTTGAGGGATAAGCACAAAGCTACACAAGGATCACCTCACAACTAGAGGGATACAACCCACTTACACAACCTCCTCAACACTATGAGGGAAAGGCACAAAGCCAAGCAAGAATAGGGTTTACAACTTGGTGATCAAAAGATCACAAACCAATCTCTTTTTCCCACAAACACAAAGATCCTATAGATAGGATAGAATGAAGCTCAAGTGTGTGAAAAACCAAAGGAATGGAAAAACAAATACTCAAAGAAAATCCTTGGGAAAAACTGAAATCAAGATAAAGAAGTTGAATCACAAACTCTTGTCCCAAAAAACACTTTTCTTTGATTTTCCAAACCCTAGAAAAACACCAAATAGATTGTAAAGATTTGAGCCCAAAAACTTCTTTTTGATTGCTGTAAAAACATTGGTAAGATCAGAAATTTTGCTCTCTAAAAACTTGTTAAAAACTATTAAGAGAAAACCCAATTTATAGCTTCTTTAAAATATAGCCGTTTCAGCCAAAAATGGTCAGATTTGACCATCCGGTCGACCGGCGGTCGACCGGCCAACGGTCAATTTTTGACCGTTAGTGTAGGCTGTCTAAAAATCACAAAGACAAGCCACCAAAACGCAGAGATCCAAGATCCAGGCGCAAGGCTAAAAGTGACAATCAATACGCGAAAGTCCAAACCCGCGTCTCCGCATCAAGGCGCGTTGGCTCAACGCCCGCGTCTCCGCATCAAGGCGCGTTGGCTCAACGCCCGCGTCTCAGCATCAAGGTGCGTTGGCTCAACGCCCGCGTCTCAGCAACAAGGTGCCCGCACCTTGGTTGTAACCACCCCGATTATGGCGCCATCCACCGCCCATGTAGCGGGGAAGTTGGCCCTCATCGTGGAGCACTTTTAGGGGGCACGATCACCCCTAAAAACCCTATAAATAGTCCCGTCACTATTGAAGAGAGGAGGGATTTTTCGAGAAGGAAAAGAGAGGATTTTTCTTGGGTCGGACCCTAGGAGACTTTTGGCGATAAAAGAAAAAAGGAGAGATCATCAACAGAGAGAGAGAGCTTAACTCTTCATGCCAGCTTGCTGCGTACAAGTTGGTTGCTCTTCGCCTACCTTCTCTTTTAGAGTTTTGGTGGACGGGGCTGAGTTACTCCTTCTACCTACCAAGGAGAAGATCCCTCGACGGTACTGACGGTCATCTGGTCAACGGAGAACAAGATTCACTCTCCACCGCCACACGAAGAACCCAGCACTAAACAAAGGGGGAATTCAAGATTCAATATTCTCCCTCCCTTGTAACCGGAAGATTAGCCTGTTGTAATTTTTCATCTGATTCAAGGAAAAGTTGCTCCAGTCCGCTTTTACAGTTTTCCGCGTCCAACAAGAGATGGCGACTCCGCTGGGGAATACGTTTGTCACTGACGAACAAGCCGTGGCGCAGGATGATCTCCTCCGTAGGGGGAAAATGGTCGAGACACTTGTTGTGGAGTTCGACCAAGCGAAGTATGAAGAGTTTCTCTCTTCTGGCTCCAAGAGCCCAAAGACCCGCGTCTGTCGCAGGGTCTCGGCGGGGAATGGCCCCGAAGCCCGACCTGAAGCTCTCTTGGGCGCCGCTGCTGTTGCCCACTGTGCCCAGCAAAGTTCACGCGTCAACGCCTCTCAGAAGGCCCGCGCGATCCCAAGCACAGTTGCTGTTGCGACCAACTCCGGCGCACAGAAAACCCGTGTCAACGTCTCTCAGGAGACCCGCGTGGTTAAACTCCCTGATGTTCAACATCAGGATGTTGTTGGTTTCTCTCCACCTCCTCGACGCAACCGGAATGCTGAGCGTCGACAGAGGAGACGTGCGCGTCAACTGCAAGTTGGAACCGTTGGTTGTCCAACTGAAGCTGGACGCGACGTACAGTCTCGCGCCTTGCCCGCGTCACGTCCAGTACGTGAAATCCGCATTTGGCGGCCCAAGCGCGGAACTCCTCAAGTTGAGTCCTCTGAGGACCAACTTACCAAACGCCAGAATGAAGCTTCTGTGTCTCGTCAAACGCAAGAAGCACGCACCCAGAGACGAGGCGCCCTGCAGCCCACTCTCTCTCGCGCGCCTCTACCCGGACGCACCAAACAGCAACGCGAGACCCGCGTCTCATCTCAACAGAGACGCCGGACGCGCGTTCCACAGCCAAGACGCAGAAACCGCGTCTCTGAAGTCTGCGTCCAGACTGCACAGCACATGGATGCCTCCCGTCTTCGACGTTGCGAGGCTAATCTTTTCAATCCCCCTCCTATGGATTTGAGGGATTACTTGACGAAGAAAAGAAGTGCCAATCAGGTCACTTCATCATGCTGCTGCCAACGGCTCATCTCTATGCTCTCAGAGTGCCGTTGCGAATCAAGCGTACACCAGCAGTCTTTGGTCAGACAGCTGACCCTGATTCCTCCGTCAGCTAAAAGAAGACGCTCCCACAAAAGGAGAACCTTCTCTGACGTTGAGTACCCCGAGCTCACTGCAAATATGACAAGCAGGAGCAAGGGAAAACAAATTGCAGTCGGCTCAGATGACTCCGAGTCTGACTCTGAACCGGAAGGGGTGTATCGACACACTCGCACCCGGACGGGGGCCATTCCCCCAATTGACTATAATGCCTTAGCCCACGGCGTTAGAGTGAATGATTCCCACTCCGTCGTAGTGGAATCAGGGGCTTCGAACTCTTCCGTCGAGAAGGAGACCTCTGCCTACATGACAGGCACTCCTGAGGAGACGGCAAGACGTATAGAGCAGGTCCAGAAAGCACAAATGGACATGATTATTTCTCAGCAGGCATCGATTGACTCCCTCAAGCAGGCGATTGCACAACTGCTGGAAGACAGGAGGAAATCTCCTCCTAGGAGGTCAAAGGGCAAAGGGAGAAAGGGAGGAAGCTCATCTTCCGAACCTTCTGAAGAGAGGCAGCAATCTACCTCCAGTTCGTCCAAACCCTCGTCGCAAGTAAAAGGCGACCAAGACCCAGAGAAGGCTCATGCTAAAAGGATGAGTCAATTGGAGGAACGCCTCAATGCCCTTGCCAGTCGCAAAGACCTCCAAGAGGCTGGAGTGATCCGGCCCTATCCAGCTGAGTGGGATCTAGTCCCGTACCCTCCTAAGTTCAAGGCTCCAACCCTCCAAGCCTTCGATGGGAAGGGGTCCCCTAATCAGCACATCTACTACTTCAAATCCCAAACCGGGAATGTAGTAGATAATGACGCCATCCTGGCGCGACTATTCATCGGCACCCTGAAAGGGTTGGCCTTTGAGTGGTTCATGAAACTCCCGGAAGGTTCTATCAAGAACTGGGGCGACTTGGAGAAGCTGTTCTTAACACGCTTCTTCGAAGATGACTCCGAGGTCACAATGCCCACCCTGTTAGCTACGAGACAGCGAAAGGGAGAGTCCGTCAAATCTTTCGTGGAGAGATTTCAGAACGTGGCACTCCGGTGTCCAAGCGGTATGACCCAGGCCACCCTGGTGGAAACGTGCCGCCACAACCTCCAAACCTCACTCCTTGCTCAAATAGGAGTTGCTGAAAGCCGCACCTGGAAACAATTAGTCCAACAAGGTGAACAGGCTGAGGAGATTGTTGCCCGCGTCAGGGCAGAAGAAAGCCGGAAAGGTCGACCAGGCGAGCACCAGACACCTCCCTCCAGACGAAGCGAAAGGATAATTTGGCGACGGAGACCAAATCTCCCACCAAACCTCAACCAGCCAAGGCGAGTGGCTCTTCAAGCCAACCCCGCGCCAACAATCAGTATTCCTTCAAGGAGGAACATGTCGATTCGCTCTTCAAGCTACTCAACAAGAGCAACCGACTGAAGCTCCCTGAAATTAGGCGCCCGGAGGAAGTCGGCAAGACCGACAACCCCAACTACTGCATGTATCACAGGATGTTGGGACATCCTACCAAAAGCTGCTACATCTTCAAGGATGTCCTTCAAGCTCTGATTGACGCGGAAGTGTTAAAACTATGACCAGAGCAGAAGAAGGTGACAGCCAATGTGACGTCAGCTCTCCAGTTCAGAAGACAACCCCCAACGCCTGCGGGGGTGATCCCTATTCCAAGAGGAGAACTGAGAATAGTCAACACAGACCCTCACCAGCAGCAAGAGAAAGGCTTGGTACCCGTCCCTACGCCTCAAGGGGAAATTATGTGGGTCCACCCTAACCTAGTAGACAGCCAGCAGTGGACTACTGTAACCAACAGGAAGTCCAAAGGCAAGGCAAAAGCTTCGTCCTGCCATGTGGTATGTGCTTCCTCCCGAGAAGCAGAGGATGATGTTCCCTCACTGACTGATTCAGAAGAGGAAACAATAGTCTTGGCCGCAGAGCCCAACCAACCAATGACGGGGACTCGTTCAGGACAGGCGTACTTGAAACAGTACGGTGAGACGGCAGTAGCCCCTCCACAACCAACTGCAGAGCCAACTAGGCCCTCCACGAAGCCACCAGTGGAGAAACAAAAAGAGACTCGATTCTCTCGAGCTCTTCAAAAGGGTATAGCGGAGGGATCCACAACGCCTTACCGCTTTGATGTCCTGGCTCAATTGGCCAACATCCCGGCGCGGATCACCCTGTATGAGCTTCTAAGACTATCAAAGTCGACCAGGGAGGCTCTACAAGAAGCGCTGGCAAACGCTGAGGTCTTTATGACCCAGGTGCCAAAAAAGGAAGATGTAGAGAATTGTCTCCACACCTCCCAGAATGCTCCCTGCATTACCTTCACTTTTTGTAATGTTCTGTTTGTGCTTCCGGAACATGTACCAGTAAAATCATCTTTCGGGATATACCAGGATAATGGTAATGCGCAGGAATCTATATTCATGGTTCCGACAAGAAGGAAAGGCCAAAAACCAATCCTTTTTGGGCGAATCTCGTCTGAACCAACGCCCCGCGAAGATTCAGAAATTGAGGAGGAATCCCCTCAGCTCAGTCATTATGAACCAAAAGCGCTCAAAATGATGAAGTGCATGGGGTACGATCTAACCAACAAGCCCGGGTTGAACTTCGGCAAAGGAAGGAGAACGCTACTTCGATCCTTTGTGCCAAAAGGGAAGGCCCCCGATTATTATCATCGGACGCGCAGGGGATTGGGCTATGTATCAACTCCAATCCCATCAGCCTCCGGTTCTCAAGAATCATCGAACAACGATTACTCTTCAGACACATCATCTTGGGAGTCAGATGCCAGTGTCGGCAACATCTTCAAGGAACTTTCAGTGAACATGGTTTCGACAAGCCACCTGGAAGATGGAAATGAAGAAATGATCCAATCCGATACAGATCCATGGATCAAACATTTAAATGCTCTTTGGGATACCCGCTTTGAACAGCGTGAGCCACCCACAGAAGACAAGGTTGTTCAGATCAACCTAGGAGATGAGGCCAACCCCAAGCCCATCTTCATAAGTGACGGCCTGTCACCATCGGAGAAGAAGGATCTAATATCTCTTGTACAAGAATATATAGACGTCTTCGCCTGGAATTATGAGGACATGCCAGGACTTGATCCTCAAGTGGCCATGCACCGCCTCAACATCAATCCGGACGTAAAACCTGTCAAACAACAGCAGCGACGGTTTCGCCCAGAAATAATGGAGGCAATTCAATCAGAAGTCAGAAAACTTATTGATTCTGGCTTCATCAGAGAAGAACAGCATCCCGACTGGGTAGCCAACATCGTCCCCGTTTCCAAGAAGAACGGGAAGATCAGGATCTGCATCGACTTCCGTGATCTAAACGAGGCCTGCCCCAAGGACGAATTCCCATTGCCAATCACAGATGTCATGATTGACAATACTTGTGGATTCGAACGAATGTCCTTCATGGACGGATTCTCAGGATACAATCAAATCAAAATGTATCCTAATGACGAAAAGCATACCTCCTTCAGGACACCCCTAGGAGTGTATTGCTACACCGTCATGCCCTTCGGACTGAAGAATGCAGGGGCAACATATCAAAGGGCCATGAATGCCATTTTCCATCAGCAAATACGCAAAACGGTGGAATGTTATGTTGATGACATCGCGGTAAAAAGCCGCACTAAAGGTGATCACATAGCGGACTTGAAGTTGGTCTTTGACATCATGCGAGCTCATCAATTGAAGATGAATCCCACAAAGTCCTTCCTGGGGGTGGCCAGTGGAAAATTCTTAGGATTTATTGTAACCTCCACCGGAATCCATTTGGACCCGGAAAAGATCCTCGCTATCCAGGAGATGCAACCCCCGAAAAGCCTCAAGGAGCTCAGGGGATTACAAGGACGATTGGCGTACATCCGCAGGTTCATCTCAAACCTCTCCGGAAGATGCCAGCCCTTCGCTAAATTGATGAAGAAGGGTGTCTCGTTCATTTGGGATGACGCTTGCCAACAAGCATTCGAGGAAATCAAGCAATACCTCACCCAACCACCAGTCCTTGCAGCTCCAGTATCCGGAAAGCCGTTTCTGGTGTATGTCCGAGCAATAGATCATTCTTTGGGAGCTCTACTAGCTCAGAATGACGATCAGGGACGTGAGCAAGCAATCTACTATCTAAGTAGAACAATGATCGGAGCCGAACATCGGTATAACCCGATCGAGAAGGAATGTTTGGCACTGGTGTTCGCTATCCAGAAAATGCGACACTATCTGGTAGGCCAAACTATAAATGTCATATCAAAAGTCAACCCTCTGAGGTTACTTATGACTAAACCTTCATCGCTAAATGGCCGACTGGCAAAATGGGCCATATTGCTATCACAATATGAGATGCATTTTCTGCCACAAAAGGCTATTAAGGGACAAGCGGTGGCGGACTTCTTAGCTGAACACCCAGATCCGAGGGCAGTCAAACTCTACGAGGATCTCCCAGATGAAGTTGCCAAAGTCTACCAGACTCAGACATCGTTCGAAAGTCAAGTATGGCAACTTTTCTTCGACGGTGCATCAAGAACAAGCCCGAAGGGACACATAGTAGCGGGGGTAGGAGTGATACTCGTCTCCCCACAAAATTATGTGATTCCCCGAGCTGTCTCACTGATCGAGCCTTGTTCCAATAATGTGGCGGAATACAACGCTCTTTTGATTGGGATGCAATTCGCCGATGAGATTGGCGTTAAAAATCTCGAGGCATACGGTGACTCTAAACTCATCGTCAGCCAAGTTCGCGGGGAGTACGAAGTCAGACATGAAGACTTGGTACCCTATTACAATGCAACTATCCGCATGGCCGAGGGATTTACAAGCTTCTACATCGACCATGTACCACGCAGGCAAAATGCGCACGCCGATGCACTCGCATCCCTGGCTGCCTCCCTAGCTCTTCCAGCTGGAGCAATGGAGAAGATATTCGTCTACAGCCACGACCTGTATTGCCCGAGAAATGCTCTTGAGGATTATCAGGAGTCAACGGGAGGTCGTCACCGCGAAGAAGCACTTGAAGCGTCAACCGGTCCAGAGCCTAGAGACTGGCGGTTCCCCTACATTGATTTCGTCTTGTATGACATCCTGCCTGAGGACGCCAAAGAAGCGGCTGCCATTCGAAGGAAAGCCCCCAAATTCTACTATAATGCGATTACGCGAACATTGTATCGTCGATCGCATGACGGGATCTTACTCCGGTGCCTCTCACCAAACGAAGCACAAGAAGTATTGAAAGAGGCCCACGACGGCATGTGTGGAGCCCATCAACCTGGCCCAAAACTGGCACATCGACTCCAAAGATTGGGTTACTATTGGCCTAAGATGATTGCCGATGCCGTCACTTATGCCAAGAAATGTCACGCCTGCCAAGTGCATGGCGACTTTATCCATCAAGAGCCAGGCTATCTCCACTCTACGGCCTCTACCTGGCCATTCGAAATGTGGGGCATGGACGTGGTTGGTCCTATCAGCCCGCCATCATCAAAAGGACATCGGTTCATTCTGGCGATAACCGATTACTTCTCCAAATGGGCTGAAGCCATCCCTTTGAAGGAGGTCAAGTCGTCGAACGTGATCAAGTTCGTGAAACATCACGTTATTTACCGTTTCGGCGTACCTCGGCGAATTGTCCATGACAATGGACCCCAGTTCATCAGCCAGGCTTTCCAGAGATTCTGCGCTAAGTTCAGAATCCAGAGTGTGTCCTCAACGGCATATTATCCTGCCGCCAATGGCCTCGCAGAAGCTTTCAACAAGACTATTGGCAAGCTTCTCAAAAAGTTCGTCTCGAAAAGTCAACGAGACTGGGACGACAAGTTGGGTGAATGCTTATGGGCTTACCGCACAACTGTGCGAACCCCGACTAAGGCCACGCCGTTTTCCTTGGTATACGGATGTGAAGCCGTGCTTCCCCTGGAGATCCAAATTCCATCTCTACGCGTCGCCTTGACAGCGGAGATGACGACAGAGGAGAAGCATCGACAGCGACTCCAGGAACTGGAGGCCTTAGACGACAAGCGTCTGCAAGCCCAACAGCAATCGAGCTCTACCAGGCTCGAATCACCAGAGCCTTCAACAAGAAAGTTAAAGTGCGAACTTTCAAGAAAGGCGACCTAGTCTTAGCCGTCAGAAGACCCATGGTAATGACGCACAAGACAAAAGGAAAATTCCAACCCAAATGGGAAGGACCATTTGTAGTAGAGTCAGTCTACTCAAATGGATCATATCGCCTCATAACCTCGAATGGCGATACACTCATGATGCCTATTAACGGCAGGTTCCTGAAGAAGTACTATCCCTAGATGGTATCCTTCCGCCGATCAAGTTAAAAGTACACCTCTGATCAAAACATCCGACGCCTCCGACGGCTAAGGATAGAGGAAAATGTTGGCTTTTAAGCCCAACATAAGTCTTCAACAACTCATCATGCTGAGGGGAATAGCATGGCCAGCCCAACTCAAACGGTAGTTGATAAAGGCATATCAAACCCGTTGACAGCTGAGGATTTGCTAAAAATCCTAAGGGACATGTTCCCATTTGATCCGACGCCTCCGACGGCTAAGGATAGAGGAAAATGTTGGCTTTTAAGCCCAACATAAGTCTTCGACAACTCATCATGCTGAGGGGAATAGCATGGCCAGCCCAACTCAAACGGTAGTTGGTAAAGGCATATCAAACCCGTTGACAGCTGAGGATTTGCTAAAAATCCTAAGGGACATGTTCCCATTTGATCCGACGCCTCCGACGGCTAAGGATAGAGGAAAATGTTGGCTTTTAAGCCCAACATAAGTCTTCGACAACTCATCATGCTGAGGGGAATAGCATGGCTAGCCCAACTCAAACGGTAGTTGGTAAAGGCACCTCAAATCCGTTGATAGCTGAGGGTTTGCTAAAAATCCTAAGTGGACTTGGCTCCACTCTTTCCTCCAAAATCCCCTACCAATTCTCATCCACAGAATGGTAGGTCTACCAAATGGTGCCATTACTAAAGTAACACTACACCTCTGGTAATGGAAACTTTTTAATATTCCTTGTCGAGTACAAATTTTGGTTGTCAACTCTACACGGAGTACCAAATTTTCAAATTTGCCAAGTTAACACTACACCTCTGGCACTTCAAATTTTCACTTGTCAATTCTCACCAATAGAATGACAGGTCCTCAAAATTGCTCTTATCATGAGTCAATCTTTGTCAAGTTAACATCACACCTCTGACAAATTGCTGTTAAAGTTCAACACCACACCTCTAAACAGTAATCAAGTTTCTGCCAGGTTTAATATTACACCTCTGACAGTCACTCTTCTTCAGACTTCCATATCGAAGCTGAAATGGATGATGCTAAGTTAACACCACACCTCTAGTATCCAAGTCATTGCTAAGTTCAACAATACACCTATAGCCATGACTTTCCCTCGGACTTCCTTATCCAAGCCGAGATGACCAATGCTAAGTTCAACATTACACCTCTAGCATTCCCTCATTGTCAAGTTAAACATTACACCTATGACAGTGACACTTCTGAGTTAAGTTAATATCACACCTCTAACTCACATCCTTGTCAAGTTAACATTACACTTCTGACAAGACCACTTCCAACCCGTTAAGTTAATATCACACCTCTGACGGTAACAAACTTTCCTAGATTCCCCACGAGTCTAGTCCCACTTGTTATTCTCTTCAGCAGAATAACAAGTCTACCTAAAAACATTGTTAGGTTAATACTACACCATCAACAGTGTTCCCCTCAAATCCCCAGTTGAGCTCAATCAAGTTAATCCCAAACACTTGATAAAAGTTCACCCTCCCTGGGGGTACCAATTTTACTTGTCACTTTCTCTTATAAAGTGGCAGGTCCACCAAAAATTATTTCATCTCTGTCAAGTTAATATTACACCTCTGACAGTACTGTGAGAGTTCCTGAAATAGGATCTTTCCCTCCAAAGTTTGACTTGTTGAGATTATCATCATAATTTTGACAAAGTCAGAGATTCTTTGCTTCTATGGGTCTAAGACAAAAAGTTCAAGACAAGGAAAGAGGCAAAAAGAAAAGTGTCACTTTTATTTATTTCCAAACATATGAAAGTGATACAAAACGCTCTCTTATACAATAAGATGGAGTATTACAGTAAGAACGCTCTCTTATACAATAAGATTGAGTGTTACAATTAAGGAGTACAAAGAAGTCCCTCTCTCTCTCAGAGGTTGCACTCACTCCTTAAAGCCGCGTCTGATTCCAAAGTGCGCGATGTTTTGTGGCTACAATAGAAGCTGGTTACACCACGATGCATGATGTAAACATCGAAAGCGCCCTAGCTGACTAAGCTAAGAGCAATGGTGTTCTTGAGGTCCGGTGGCAGCAGAAAGTCCTGCAACCCTTCGTTCATGAACATCTCTTCCCCCAGCAGACCATCCAGCAGACATGACGAGTCCTTGATGTGACTTCTGGAGTGGGAGAGGAAGAGGATCTTGTCCGCCACCACAACCGCCGGAACCCTTATCGCCGTCATGCATAGCCTGACCATCTCTTGCCAGCAGGCATGAATGGCGAAGCAGATCTGAAGAGACCTTGGCGAGGGTTGGGTCCTCGTCAGAGACGTAATATACTCTCTTATAGGTGACGAGGACCATAATATACTCTCTTATAGGTGAACATCGAACAAGTTCGCCGGCCAAAGCATCCTTCCAGGGGCCCAGCAAACCAGCAAGTCTACCTGCAAGGAATGAAACAAAAGGAATCAGAACAATCTGCAACTTAGTATGCTTCAACAGAGAAAAACTAAGTCACAAATGCAGACTGCAGACGCGGGAATGATCCACGCAGTCAGCCAAGCAGACGCGGGAATGACCCGCGCAGTGAGCCAAACTGCTGCGTCAGCAGAGACAAACGCGAATCAAAACGCGGTCTCGTTCTGCGCCCAAGTCGAAAGCGCAGACGCCGAAAAGGCACAGACGCCGAGAGTTGCCATCTCCTCGTTGAGTGAACAAGAGTTGCAAGGCTCGGGTCTGAAACCCTTTTGGAATTCGTCTAAGGCAATGGCTATAAAACGCGCTAAGGCAATAGCCATAAAACGCGCCAAGACAGTGGCTTTGAAACGCAAGCTTTGTGAACAAAGCCAGCGCCAAGTGCCAAAGACCCCTGCACTCGCGTCCAGAGAAGTTTAAGTCTGTGGCGCAAATTCCAGAAGGAATGCACCAACACAGGCTTCGTGAGGGGGTCCAGATAATGATGGTGCCAGGGTATAGGCCGTGGTAGATTAAAATATCATGGCTAATCGGGACGGCGTACCAGCAGAGGCCTCTACTAAGAGTCGGGCTCTCTGCATCCAAACGCGGGCGTGCAAGATGATCAGAGAAGAGACCAAACAGGAGCATACAAGCCCTGGGTCATCTTCATCCACAGAACCATCCTCATCCATGGAGACAATACTCTGAAGAAGATGAAGGTTCTCAGAGCGCTCGCTCTCAAAAAGAAAACAGTCCAAAGATTGGATTGAAGGGAGAGGGTGCGCCCTATTTATAGGCAGCCCCCGATGACTGCAATTAATGATCTCTTAATCTGAACCGCCGGCCTTAATGACCGCACGATTGTCAAGGTCCACTAAGGGACTGACGCGTGTAACGCCGTTTCGAAAACCGTCGCAGGCGCTAATCTCCAACCACCCGTATCGGTTTCTCATTAAAGGGAATTGACGCTCAAGACCAATAAGAAGCCGACGCGTGGATAACCCCTTCGGGAAACAGCATTCCCGATCATCAATAAAGATTTGAAGATCATATCAAGGCTGTATGTAACGCCTGGGAGGTTACACCAAGACGCAGATTGAGGAAACGTATCCAAAATTCGCGTCCCCTCCCCAGATTGGATGACGATCACCCGCGTCCTAGAGGAATGTCCGCGTGATGCAAAGTCGCGTCCCCTCAGCAAACGGGGTCCTTTTTAAAGGAGAACACTTAGTCCATTTTGGGATTGATGGAAAATGCACAAGGCTACGTCCCTCGCGTCTGCTTGATCCGCGTCTTTCCTAGCGAAGCAGATTCGCGTCTCTCCCTACAGACGGATGCCGCGTCGTCTGAACCATGGCCGCATCTCCTTATGGATTGACGCTGCGTCTCATCAAAAGAACTTGGTTCTGCCCAAGTCTTCTGAACTCATGGCCGCGTCTCCTTATGGATTGACGTTGCGTCTCATCAAAAGAACTTGGTTCTGCCCAAGTCCTGCTGAACTTTTGGCCGCGTCTCCCTATGGATCGACGCTGCGTTTCGCCCAAAGAACTTGGTTCTGCCCAAGTTCTTCTGAACTGATACCCGCGTCTCCCCGTGAACAGAGGCCGCGAGTCGATGCTGCGTTTCATCGAAAGAACTTACCTAAGTTCAGTATTCACAGCCAGTGATCAAGAAGTTGGATTCATCCACAGCTAAACAAAGAAGATGGAACAAAAAATGTCCTTTTTATATCAAAAGTGGATACAAACACTCTGATAAACAGAGTGTCCTTTTCTTTACAAAAAAAAAAAGAAAGAAGGCTAAATGTCCTGGCTCGCCAAGGAACGGATTTGCTCCCTGAGATGATGCATCTTGATCTGACGTGCCTTCTCAGCCTCCATCATGGCTTGGACCCGCAGCTCCTCTTCAGATAGGAAGGGTTTTGCAGCCAGCTGCGCTCGCAGAGATTCCACCCTGGAAGAATGTAGAGACAGACTCTCTTCAGCTCGCGCCTTAGCAGCCTGTTGCTCCACAAGTTCCTCTTTGATGGTAACAAGCTTCTTCTCATTGATCGCAAGCACAGCTTCTGCCTTGGCAATGGTGTCCCGAGCCTTGGCAATGGTGTCCCGAGCACTGATGATGACGTGCTCCGTGCTCTGCATGACAATCTCGGATTCCCTTGAATCGTCAGTTAGTTTCTGACGTTCAGCCTGGGAATATTCGAGGCTGCGGATCTCTGCATCTATTTGTGCCTCTGCCTCCTGTCGCTCTTGTTCTTGAGCAGCTAAGAGCCGGGCTAGAGTGGCCTGGGCCTCACTAGAAGAGCTGGTATTTTCCAAAGACTTCAGCTCGTGCAGGTCGTCTCCCAGTTGCTCCACCACCCGCAGACACGCCTGGGCAAGTGAGGGGCCTCCGGTTAATTCGACGTTCTCGGCCAGATTTCTGAGAAGCGTCCGGGCAAAATTGAAGGAGCTGCTTCCACGTAAGATGAGATCAATACATGATCCCATCGAAGCAAAGAATTGTTGCACCATCTGGCGTGCCAGTTCCCCCATATTGTCACCACCTGGGAAGCTTCCCGACCCCTTTTCTGTCACGGTGCAAGCCGGCTCTTTTTGCGCAAGAGTCGTGCTGACCGTCGATACGTCAAGAGCGAGACTAGCCACTGGCGCTTCCGGAGGTGTTGTCTCTGCAGGAACCTCCACAGCTAATGATGGAGTAGTAAGCGCAACCTCTTCAGAAGCTTCAGCCGAGACCTGAGCTGCGTGGCCTTCTGGAAAGGTACCGACCGTCGGACTCTCCATCTGAGCCCCCTCAGTCCTCTCTGCAAGTTATTGTGACATTAGCCACAAAGGAGAAAAGCGGAACATTTAAAATATCAGAACTTCCTTACCATCTGGGAGGTCCAGAGACGCCGAATCCTTGGGCAAGTCCTGCGGAGTGGAAGTCTCCCTAGCTTCAATAGTAACCCCTTCACCCGGCAGAGTGGGTTCTTCCCCGGCTTTAGGGGTTGTCTCCTCTTCCGGCAAAGGAAAAACCTCCCCGGCATCAGTAGTTGCCCCCGCTGGAGTTATCTCGGCAACCAAAGCCGTGACCCCTTCTGGCTGGGTCAACTCTTGTACCATTTCCTCGATCTGCGAGGAGGGTGCAGCCTCGACATTCTCAGCCAATCCTGCAATATAAAAGGGAGAATGTTAAAGCCTCCTCTTCAAAATTAAAAAGGGAAATTAGGTCAAAAGGTGAAAAGAGTACCTCCAACGGGAACAACCGCCGGCTGCGATACCGTTGATGGCTCACCCCCGTATATTTCTTCCTCCGAGTTATGGGAGAACTTTCTCGGATCAGGAAAAGTGGGTTCATTACCGTAATCAACATCGTCTTCAAACTCGCTTTCCCCTGAGAGTGAGGAAGACGATAGCGCCTCGCGCGAAACCCCTGCAGGTGGAGCCTTGCCTCCAACTACCCCAGTGGTAGGGCTGGGGTCAGCCATCCGAGGACTGGAAATGAAGACAGAAGGAGACCCGGGCTGTTGAGCTGAGGAAGACTCGGGCTGAGCTGAGATCCCAGGGATCTTGACATTGCCTCCGCTCATTATATCAACCTCTAGCTGCTCATCCTCGTCAGTGGCGGCGGATCGATCAACGAGCTCCCCTTCCTCCGCAGACCCGTGGCCTCTGCTAAGTGACCTGGGAACACGGACTAGAGGAGTTTCTTCTTCAGCTATCTCTTCCTCCCTCAGTGCCTCAACGACAGCAGGGATCTCTTCAGATCGAGAGACTTCGGTTGTCAAGTCCCTTCGAACCTTCTTCGGAGCGGGTTCAGCAGTGGGAGTAGAGCCTTGACGACGCTTGCTCACCGCCTGTCGAGACTTAGTTGCTTGCGGCTCTGCCCTAGTCGCTTGTGGCTCCGCCCTTGGTGGTCGTGGCTCCATGGCTCGTGGCTCCCTTCTCATTCTTCGTCCGACCTCCTTTTGGGCCTTCAGGTACTGTTCTACGAGTTTCGTCGGTTTACTAGAATCCGTCCTTGCCTCGAGACTTGCATTGATGCTCTCGATGCATGAAGACGCCGGAAAAAAGTCTGGTGTTTGGATGGCCTGGGAGTACCAAGTGCAGAAGCTGAAGCTCGTACGGCACTTGGGCCCTTCGAGAGGTAGACGGAAAGTTGCTCCCATCCCTCCAGCCACACTATAGTACCAGGCCCGGGCACCTTCGAACAGGTTCCCTTCGAAGGCGAGTCAGCATTGGGGTTCCCGACATAGAGCTGATCATAGCCGAACTGTCGAGCGAAGCGATTCGGCATGTACGGCTCAATGGTGCATGACGTCCCTTGTCGGAAAAGCACATATCCGGGCCGGATATTGAGCAACCACCAGAAGGCTCCCGCGGATAACCTCGTGAAGTCATCTGGGCCGACAGAATCAACAAGTAGATCCCCGAGAGATGCACCAGGGATCTGGGGGAGGCAACGATTGAGCTGGTAGTTCGCAGGGTCTGAAAGGCACTTCCGGACGTAATATATATAAGGATCACGCCATTTCGAACCCTCCAATCGCTGTACAAAAGGGACAGAACTCTCCCTCCAACGCACCGCCGTCATCAAGGAAGGGCAATGCATCACGTACCAAGCCATGAGGTACGTGTAAGGCAGCTCGACACGAGGGTTGGGACGCTTCACCGTCGGACTCCCCTCTGAGTCAACATACGGCTTTCCCTCGGAGTCTGCAGTTTTCGGTGGCTCGCAGAAACTCTTAGTGAGCGCCCGCAGCCCGCTCTGAATACCAGCCGCCACGGCCGGGAGAAGGGCTATGGGGTTGCCATGAGCCAGGAGCACCGCCGGGTACACCACGTCAGCAACAATGACTTCATGTGGCAGCGTGGGCACCACACAGCGCTTCAGCCACAGCATCAGAAAGCCCGCCAACAGCGCCTGATCGGAGATAGGGGTCCGGGCTTGATGGTGAAAGCTCTCAAAAACCAAGTCAGGGTCGAAACCGTCCTCATTCGACTCCGTGGTGTAGAAACTGTCAGAAGCCTGGTCGATCCTGTCTTCAACCTCCTTGTCGGAGCTGGGAGCCAATCGAGTTATCCGATGGTCTTTGGTGTTGACGTTGTTGAACAAGTAACTGGCCCAAGACAGTTGCTTGACTCCCTGCGACCGCCATTTGGTTATCTGGCCGCAAATGTGGAAGTGACATAGCACTTCCCAGTAGGTCTCATATATGAGGGAAAACTCCTCCTTCAAATGGTGAAGCTCCACCGTGGTCGGGACATATTCCTCATAGGGAATGTCCCCTGTCGACAGCCCCGAGACCTCATGCAGCTCGTGCAGAGCAAGGCCCATCTCCCCGACCGGAGTGAAGAACGTCCCCGTCAAAGAATTATAACGCTCTAGAATCCCGAAGAAGTTCTGAGAGCTTTGAGGGATCCCCCACTGCACGGCTCTGACCGCTGGGTACAGTCCCACACGCTTTAGCAGATCCCCGAGCTCGGTGAGGACAAAGCCGACCATCCTGCCCCACCAATAGTTCTCCATGGAACGGACCCACCCCGGTGCACGGAACCCAACGGGATAATCACCCTCCGCTTCCATGAATGCGTTGAGGAAGGTAGTGCCAAGTTGTGGTATCTCCCCAGCCGGAACATCAGACTTGCGCGACCCAGGGAAAAGGCCGATAACTGACCTGTCATGGCTATCATGACGGTACACTTTGTGGGAGCCCAAATCACCGAGAGTAATCTCAGGGACATATCGAGAGAGGTCCCATTCCATCTTCCGAGGGACGGACATGTGCTGGAAGTAGGACAGCGGGAACATCCTCTCCATGTTCGGAAGAAAGAATCTTCCACCCCTTATTTGACGGAGCCATTTGTAAGTCCCGTCATATACGCTATGGCCGCCATCGTGGATACGATCTCCGAAGAAGAAGGCAGGCTTCTCCAGTTTGATGCCAGCATCCGTTGCAAATGCTGCATCAGTCATAAGCACCCGAAGAGTCCTCATGTCAACATTTGAGAGCCTCTCCCCACGAGCCTGCGACTTGTCAGCTGTCACAGGAACAGTCCTTTGTAACACAAAGGTCAAGTCCCGGTCAGCACCCCCTACATGTCCAAAGTGGCGCTTCTAGGCGAGTGAAGTAGCAGGGCGTGGCGCTGCAAAAAGAAAAGGACACTTAGTTAGATACTCTATCAAAAGCAAGGAAAAAATGCTAAGTGTTCATAATCCAAACGCAGAAGAGACACTGGACGCAGGAATTATCAAATCCGCGTCCAGACCTGCGCATCCACGCAGAAGAGGCACTGGACGCAGGAATTATCAAATCCGCGTCCAGACCTGCGGGATCGGCGTCTCCACAACATTCTCCTTGATGTCACTTCTGGGGTGCGAAAAGAAGGGAGTTATCCACCTTAACCCTTCCATCACCATAATCGCCAGAAGTTAAGGAGGGTAACTCCCTTCCTTTCACATCCCCAGATGTCAAAATGCTTGGACTCGGGTGCCAGATTCATCAAAATCAACAGCTGATGAAACAGAACGCAAGGATCAAATCCGCGTTCTGTAAACTAAGTCCGCGTCTGAACCCTTCACAATTAGAAAATATTCTAAGTGAAGAATCTGAAGCGCAGGACCCAATGGCGCGAGGGTCCAAACCCGCGTCATGGTTATCAACCCAAAGACTGCGTCTGGGAATCAAACACGATTTAAATTCGTGTGTTAAGGGTTCTTAAAGGTTCTTGGAACTTCCTTTAATGGCGAAACTTCCGCCTAAAAGGCATTTACCTTGGAGACCTTGAAGAACAACATCCTGCGCAGAGGAGGAGCTGCCCCTCCGGGCCTCGGCGACGGTCGCCTTTGAAGAAGAAGCAATCGGCTTGGTCTTGGGAGCCATGGCCAATTCGATCCGAGGTTCAAACAGATGAACTGAAGAGGAAGTTCTCTTTCTTAATCTTATCAGCGAGTGCGTTCGGAGAAGAAGAGGAATCTTCCCAACTGTGGCTTTTATAGGCACAAGGATTCGCGAAGATACGCGGCGTATGGCCCGATGAATTCTGCGGCGAATCTCCGTTCGACGCGTGGAACAAAATCACTTTAACGCACAGAGAAGATCATGCGCCACGACTCGGCAGTGAATCGTCGCTCGACACGTGGCACAGATCATTTAATGCGCCAGAAAATCCGCGCGCCAAAAGACAAAATCCCTTCGATTCCCCAGGCCAACTAGCAGAGCAATCATGACGTGGCACGGACTCGCACCCGACGGCCATGTCTCTTCGATGGATATGCCCCGTCAGCATCGCCATAAATGCGCCCAGACAATCGCGTCTATATTCAAAAGATGCGTCTCTCCGAAGTTCGCGTCTTCAGCTGAACATCGCGTCTGCCTTATGAAGATCAGTCGCGTCTCCATTGCCAAAGGACGCACTTTACAGAAATCGCGCCTTTACAGCAGTACCATCTCTGCTTTTTGAAAAAGAACCTGCGTTCGGCCTCCTGCTTCTGCAAAATCAGTTCAACAGTACACTGACGCAAGCAGACGACCAACCACTCCTGGCTTAAAGCGCGCCAGTGACAGACTAAAAGCAATCGGGGAGGTTTAGACTGTGCATCTAGACACTCAACATGATCAACTCTGGGGGCTTCAAAGAGTTCAACAGTACACTCACAAAGACCAACTCCAGATAAGATTAAACCCGGAGCATCAACAGTCTAGTCATGAAGGCAAACTCAGCTAGAGTCCAAAGTATTTCGAAATCCGTCCCAGTTAACTGCGGAATATCGAAAACTTTGGAGGAGGTTCTGTAGGCTGTCTAAAAATCACAAAGACAAGCCACCAAAACGCAGAGATCCAAGATCCAGGCGCAAGGCTAAAAGTGACAATCAATACGCGAAAGTCCAAACCCGCGTCTCCGCATCAAGGCGCGTTGGCTCAACGCCCGCGTCTCCGCATCAAGGCGCGTTGGCTCAACGCCCGCGTCTCAGCATCAAGGCGCGTTGGCTCAACGCCCGCGTCTCCGCATCAAGGCGCGTTGGCTCAACGCCCGCGTCTCAGCATCAAGGCGCGTTGGCTCAACGCCCGCGTCTCAGCAACAAGGTGCCCGCACCTTGGTTGTAACCACCCCGATTATGGCGCCATTCACCGCCCATGTAGCGGGAAGTTGGCCCTCATCGTGGAGCACTTTTAGGGGGCACGATCACCCCCTAAAAACCCTATAAATAGTCCCGTCACTATTGAAGAGAGGAGGGATTTTTCGAGAAGGAAAAGAGAGGATTTTTCTTGGGTCGGACCCTAGGAGACTTTTGGCGATAAAAGAAAAAAGGAGAGATCATCAACAGAGAGAGAGAGCTTAACTCTTCAAGCCAGCTTGCTGCGTACAAGTTGGTTGCTCTTCGCCTACCTTCTCTTTTAGAGTTTTGGTGGACGGGGCTGAGTTACTCCTTCTACCTACCAAGGAGAAGATCCCTCGACGGTACTGACGGTCATCTGGTCAACGGAGAACAAGATTCACTCTCCACCGCCACACGAAGAACCCAGCACTAAACAAAGGGGGAATTCAAGATTCAATATTCTCCCTCCCTTGTAACCGGAAGATTAGCCTGTTGTAATTTTTCATCTGATTCAAGGAAAAGTTGCTCCAGTCCGCTTTTACAGTTTTCCGCGTCCAACAGTTAGCAGCTACCGGTCGACCGCCCGATCGACCGCGCCCAGAACCAGAGAGCAATGGCTCTCTGGCCGGTCGACCGCTCGGTCGACCGGAGCAAACCCGAGAGTGGGTTGCTCACAGTCGGTCGACCGTTCGGTCGACCGGCTCAATGGGCTGGCTGCGTGCACGTATCTGTGCACGTCCGGTCGACCGCTACGGTCGACCAGCTCCTGGTCCGGTCGACCGTGCGGTTGACCGCCAGAGCCTGGCAGCTCAGAAACTGGGTTGAAAACTTAGGTTTTTAATGGCTTAAAAATTCCCATAAAATCTCTAAAAATCCACAAAAATAGTTTCTAACATAATATATGATATATAATCATGTGATAAAAATTTCAACACAAATATCAAACATTATGAACCATTTTTGTGTCTTATAAATTTTGTCAAAAATCAAAACCTGTATTTTTTCAAACATGGATTTTTCAAAAGAAAATCCGATTTTTTCAAAACTCATTTAAATACAAAAACATGATACTTAAACACATTGAAGCATGTTGCATATGGATGGAAATCCAATATACAAGAAACATATACATATCCATGTTTTTGACTTTAATTTCAAAATATGTTTTGTTAAAAATACCAAAACATAAAACACATGAATAAGTAAGTCAAAACTAAGTTTGTCTAGGAAGTTAAACATGCATGTATATAGAATGAATCTACTATACATAAAATCATTTAAACTTGTTTTGATCTATCTATTCATGAAACCAAGATCGGTTAAACCAAAAACGGAAAAAACGAAAACCAATATTCAAGACATGAAACGTGTGTGTTGTGAACTTGAGCATATCATACTATTCTAATCATTACAAATGGATCTAAAACTCAAACTAAACTAGGTACCACCGATGTCTTCTTGTAGAGCGCCGTCTCCAAGCCGACTCGATCCAAAACTCCAAAACTCTGAGCTTGACTCCAACGAGTGCTATATATGATCTTGATGCTCGGGCTCTGGAAACATCATGTGAAAGCTTCCGGATCACGGAATTTTGAAGCAATCACCAACTAATATCTTGATTAAAGATCTGAAACTAAACATCACAAGATAATTAGTAATCATAACTACATGAGTTAATCATCATCAAAACTAGAGTGGAAGGCCTCTGGGCCAACAGTACTAACACATCTAATAGTCAATTAGTTAGGTATGAGGGCCTCAAGAAGCCTTGATACTTATACAAAAGAAAATTAGATGAGTTATACATATTAAAAATAATAATAATAATAATAATAATAATAATAATAATAAAGAGGCATGAGAGTCCAAGTTAAAGAATCCCTAGTAAAGATTCACATTCACAAGGATGCATATGACTTAGGGTAACAAAAGGGACTAGATAAAAATTCAATTTTAATTCTTACCTAAAATTGATAACGAATTATTGTATAAAGACTAAGTTCAAGAATGAATAAAAATGATAATCCTAAAACTTATAGATTACTTAGTTTCTTCAAATATATTTCAAATATTTCTCTCCTTTTTTCAAAATAAAAAAAAATTAATTACTAACATTTTCTTTTTCTTTTATCGATTTTGTGGGTGTAATCCATTGAAAACGCTCACAAGACAACACTCGTCTTTTAGGGGTAACCTAGAGGTTTAACGGTTTGTTGCACGTGCTAAGTGCAACCGTGATTCCTATGAAAGTGAGTTAGAATAGGTTAGTTTTTATTTTCTTTTCCTTTTTCTTTTTTATTTTTACTCAAGGACGAGCAAAAAGATAAGTGTGGGGGTGTGATAGGTAGTCAAAAGTGCATATTTATCATCATATTTTTCTACTTATTCTTTTATTAAGCACTGCTACGTAATGTTTTATTGTTTAATATGTGCAGGCCTTGAGTAATTAAAGAATAAAGAAATAAAGCACAAGTGAAGCCTAAAAACCTAAAAATCCCACAAGCCCACATGCATAATTTAGTTTAGTAATTTAGAAGCTTCTATCTTATCTAACCTAATCTAAACTTGAATTTTAAATTACTAATTTAAAATCTAGGGGAGGAAAAAGAAGGATAAAATAGAACTCTTAATTGCTATTCAAATAAAGAGGAGGAGGAAAATCCTTATCCTAAAACAGAGATAGACTTCTACTTAAACCTGGTTGATTGCAATACAAAGATAAAGATAAAGGGGAGAAAGGCTTAAAGAAAAAGATAAAGGGAACAAGTCCTGTTCAAAATTTGGATTTTTGATAACTTGCTTCCCAAGTTATCTTGAGTTCTCCAGATAGAGGGTCAGAATACAGAATCCAGAAGGAGCCCAGATGGACGGATCAGAGAAGGTCACGCTTTTGCCGCAAAAAAGCGGCCATGGTCGCGTTTTCGCGGCCGTTTGGATACATCCGGCAACGCGGTTTCGTGGGAGAGTTGTACTTTGACTCTACATCTTAAATCTTCTATAAATACCCCTGCAGAGCAACAGAGAGGGAAATCGAAGAGCTGAAGCTTAGGGTTTTCTTTAGATCTTTTCTTCTTTCCAAATTTTCTTGAATTTTTCATTTTTTAATTTGGAGAAGAAGATTATTGAAGAAGTATGAGAGCTTTGTAATTGGTTAGTGACATCCAATAAAAAAGTTCTTTATTCTTCTTTCTTTTTGCAATTCAATTTAGTTTTCTGCTTAGCTTATTTGTTTTTCTTCTTTTAATTTTCATGCAACTTTTCTTATTCAAATTAAAAATTGAAAATAAAAATAAAAATATGAATAACTAATTAAACTTATAGTTTGCTAATCTCTTGATCAACCCTAATTTAGTTTAAAAGATGAACTGATTAACATCTATGCTTGTTAGAAACCCTAAGATTAAATTGGTGTTCTTGAAGGTGAATCAATAATTTAGTTTAACTAATTTGGGTTGCACTTTTTAAATAGTTATTCATGGTTCATATTTAAATACTTTGATATCATAATTTTAAGTGGACTTTTCTTATGCTATACTTTGAAATTAAGATGAACTACAGTTTAATTTTTATTAGTGCGAACTAATTAAGGTTTACAACATCTTTATTCATCTCGCTTGATTCTCAATCAAAACCCTTGGGTAGATAATTCTTCATTCAATATGATATTCACTCTTTCAGACTAATACTATGGTTGTGGTAGATGATTAGTAAATTATATTTTTTTGCTGGATTAAATCTAATTCTCACAATCAATATCTCTTTTTCTTTTCCAAGCCAATTACAGAGAAAATCATTCTGAAAAGCTTCCATCGCATCCTTCCCTGTGGATCGACCCGTCTAGCCCTTACTACATGGTTACATTGAAACAAGACTAAGATTTTCTAACTCTAAACTCTTTCTTTATTATTTTCCCGTTTCAATCACTTCGCATGAAGCTCTTTATAGCTCTACAAAGAGCTAACTTATAGCTTTGCCTGAAACTAATTCTAACTTTGCTTGAAGCTTCTTAATAGCTCGCATGAAGCTCTTCATAGCTCCACAGAGAGCTAACTTACAGCTTCTCCTGAAGCTAATTTTACCTTCACCTGAAGCTAATTCTATCTTCGCATGAAGCTTTCTTGATAGTTTTGCATGAAGCTATTTATAGCTCTACAGAGAGCTAACTTATAATTTCAACTGAAGCTAAATCTAGTTTCACTAGAGGCTAATTATAGCTTGGCCTAAAGCTCTATACAGTCGTGTAAAAGGTCAACTCCTATCTTCGTCTGAAGCTTAACATAGTTTTGCTGAGAGCTTACTTCTACCTTCGCCTGAAACTTGGCACAACTCTGCTGAAAGAGCTAAAATGCTTAGCTTTGTCTCAACTGGCTAACCTTGCATGAGGAGCCAGCCTCGCCTTCAACTGGCTAGCCTTGCCTGAGGCTAGCTTCTCCTCCACTGGCTAGCGTCGCCTGAGAAGGCAGCCTTACTTCTACTGGTTAGCCTCGCCTCCTCGCCTGAGGAGGCTAGTCTCGCCTCAACTGGCTAGCCTCGTCTGAGAAGGCTAGCCTTGTCACCACTGGTTAACATCGCCTGAGGAGGCTAGTTTCGCCTCAACTGGCTAGCCTCGCTTGAGGAGAGTAACCGTCCCACTAAGTTAGTGTGGTGAGTTAATAGGTAGTTACACCCATGATCTCTCATTAAGAGAAGACAATCAAGAGAATCATAACTCCTTATTGAGCCTATAAATAGCCCTCTAGTAGGATAGGTTCGGGGTCTTGAAGAAATTCAAGTCTAAGAGGTTTTTTGAAGAGCATAAACTTTTTTGGTGACTTCAAAGCATAAGCTTATAAGAGATCTACTCTCTCACTTTTAAGAATTCAGAGAATCATTTCTCTAATTCTACGAGGATAAATTCAAGGTGCTAATGCTCTAAGATCTTTCTCTCTCAAAGAATCTTCAGAACCAGGCGAGAAGGAATTCCCAAGCAGTCGCATTCGAAAATTCATTGCTCGCATTGTCAATGGACAAAGTGGTCGCGCGTTGATCATACTTCTACCGGCCCACTTTCTCAGAAATCTCATAGGAGAGATACTTGTAAATTTTCTTTTAATTACTTGTAATTTTCTTTTCACAATATTGTAAGTTTTTCCTTTATTGAATTTTTAATGGAAAACAACAACCTGAAGGTTATATTCAGGAAGGTAAAGAAAATAAGGTGTGTCATCTAAAGAAGTCTCTCTATAGATTTAAGCAGTCTCCCAGGCAGTGGTACAAACGATTCGACTCTTTCATGATCAAGGTCAAATGTAACCGATGTGAGAATGATAGTTGTGTCTATTTCAAGCAGAGTGATGATTCGACATATTTGTTGTTATATGTGGATGATATATTGATTGCTGCAAGAAATAAGACACAGGTTCAGAAGCTTAAAGCTCAGCTCAAGAAGAAATTTGACATCAAAAATTTGGGAGAAGCCAAGAAGATCTTAGGTATAGAGATCACTCGAGACAGAGGCTTAGGTAGACTTTGGCTATCCCAGGAGAATCATGTTCTTAAAGTGTTGAAGAGATTCAACATGGCAGAAGTAAAACAAGTCACCACTCTTTTGGCAGGTCACTTCAAATTATCCTCCAAGCAGTGTCCACAATCATCAGAAGAGGAGAAAGAGATGTCTCGAGTACCATATGCCAGTGCGGTGGGATCACTCATGTATGCTATAGTCTGCGCCAGGCCTGACTTATCCTATGCAATTAGTATAGTAAGTCGGTTCATGTTAAATTCAGAAAAATAACATTGAGAAGCAGTGAAGTGGGTGCTACAATATTTGTGAGGGATTGTGAGACTAGGCTTGGCGTTTCAGAGATTGAAAACAGGGAAGCTTAGATTACTACAAGGTTATGTTGATGCAGATTATGCAGGAGATCTTAATCAGTGAAGATCTACGTTAGACTATGTGTTTACAGTAGTTGAGTGCGTCATTAGTTAGAAGGTAGAGTTGCAAGATACAATTGCTCTTTCAATGACAGAAGTAGGGAGTACATGGCTGCAGTTGAAACGTCAAAGGAAGCTTTGTGGATGAGAGGATTGGTTGAGACATTTAGTATCATATAGGATTTAGCTCGGGTTCAATGCGACAACCTGAGTACGATTCATCTCGCAAGGATCACAGGTATCACAATCGGATGAAGCACATTAATGTGAGGTATCACAAGATACGTTAGTGGGTCATGGATGATAAGGTGATTGATTTGATAAAAATCAACACGAAGAAGAATTCTAGCAGACATAATAATAAAGATCATCCCGGTGAGAAGTTTAGAGTATCTCTGAACTTCATCAAGGTTCTACAAAGGAAAAGTGGTGAATGGGCTCTTGGGAGGGAGCCATATGAAGTTACAAAATGAGGGAAAAAGTAAGACGAATAAAACAAAGACCAATTTCTATAGAAGGACTCAATGAATATGAGTCAAGATGGAGATTATTAGTGTTTGGAGTGCCTCGTATTCATTGGAGAAGAACTCAGTTTCAGGTGGAGGTGTTACAAACTTCACAAATCAAGCACAGACATGTACAGACATTATGCATGTTATTAGTCGACAAATAGGTCTTATTAGTCGACTAGGTCATGGACTAATCCACTGATACTTTGATATAGTCGACCAGGCCCTACAACAGAGAGTTAGATTCTCAGATTGTATTGCAGTAGTCGACTAGATTCTGGCAGTTTTCTAAAATAGATCTCTTTTTTGTTTTGGTTTAGATACAAATTTTTTATTTCTCTGAGGCGGTGCTAATATAATTATTGGAGCTTGTGAAGGATTATGATCATCCTAGGTACCTATATAAACCCCTTAGGAGTGACCTTTTGAAGGTGAGTCAAGAAGTGTCAAGAATTCAAGAGAAATTATGTTTCCACCATTAAGAGTTGTGAGAGAAATCTTCTTATAACTCTTGTATTTTCTTCTCCATTTTTAATAAAAATTTCCCCTCCTCCCCGTAGACGTAGGCACATTGTCGAATCACGTTAATCTTGTGTTAGTTGGTTGTGTGGTGATTTAGTTTCAATTACTTGCTAATGGTAGATCTTCTACGCTTTCGCTTCCGCTGCCGAGTCTTCAACTCAGTATTTCTCTGTTATTTGATCAATGATAAATCATCAACACTCTATCTCACATGCTTGGTACCCGATACGAGGTTCAAGATATGGTTGCTGAAGGATCACTGCAAAGATGGCGAATATAACTCGTGGGTTAAGGATTATAGCATTGGTATCTCGACATTGAGATATGGTTATGGCGAATATAACTCGTGGGTTAAGGGTTATAGCAACCCATATAATTCTGAAATCTTTATGTTGTCAACTTGAAACAAAGTAGCAAGCTGTTGGGTCAAACTGTAAGATATTCCTGATTTGATCCATATCCTATTTCCTATCCCATATTATGAAACATGTGCAACTTATGTTAGTCAACATATCAGGTGTGTCTAATAGTTGCATTAAGTTATAAAGGTTGATGAGATCTGATACTACTCTCTTATTAAAGTTAGGGGTATTATGAGAAGGCCGCTAATCAAATAATTATATATAAAGAGGAAGTCCCTCTCTGCAATCACACATTGTTCTCTACCCATAAGAGATTAGGTTAAGCAGGGATAAGATTCTCCATCTCATTTTCTACAGCGGCGATTTAGATTTAGCACAGTTCATTATCCTTGAAGAGGTATGTTATCTAAAACTTCATCTCATGATCTATTATACAATATAATGATATTTATGCATAGAGGCAATTGATCCTGTTTTAATAATATTAAATCTAACAAGTGGTATGAGAGCCTACCTATGCTATCTAATTTATTAGGATCTTATCATGTATGATCTCTGAGACTATTTTCTGCGAAAACAAATTTTTTAGATGAATGTTTTGAGAGCTAGCAATATATTGCAGAGGTCTTAATTGATTTAGATGTATATCTTTATAATACATGAGTAATATTGTATCTAGCTGTTAGTATGAGGATCAAATCAACTGATGTCAGTGATACTGGAGAGCAATTTTTCTAACATGAGCAATTTGAGTTATGTACTTGTGAACATTCTTCTTTGCCTTTTAATTGTATATATTGCAGAGGAAAAAAAAAACTCTGAACTCTGAGGATGAAGGGAAAAGGAACAGAGTTATGTTCATTAACTTGTTTGTGGCCTTTCTGGATGCATAAAAAACTGCAATCTAAAACAAAGTTAAATAATAAATTTTGCCAATACTTCATGAAGAGATTCAGAGATGATGTCAAAACCAAAAGATATACGTCTTTATGATAAAAAATATCTAACAAGTTATTGGAGAAGAAATTCTTTATTGTAATTCTTTTGTTTCTTGCACAGAGATGACTTGTGTGGGGAATTTATGTATTTAATAAAGATTATAATTAAAGTCATGCCTCCTCCGCAACTTTTTATTCCCCATACTGGATTTTTCTCAATTATCTTAATTTGCTTATGAAAAAATCTGGATTTTTCTTAAACTGTGCATACAGAGAAGAAATTATTTTTTAATGCCTGTCCTTATACTGTACAATGTTTTGTTTTATATTTCTTCATGACACTAATAGCATGTGAAAAATAAATATGCAGATACTATTTCTATATAGTCATATAAATTTTATGATTACCGAGCACTTCAATATTCAATTTTTTTTTTGCAACTCAAGTTGTGAATGCGAATATCATTCCATATTTTCAGTTAAAAGTTTAATGTTGTGTAGCGACGACAACAATGGCAACCACGGCAGGCGGTGGCAACAACAGAGGGGGAAGCAACATCTTCTCTCTCCTACTGATGAAAACCGATTACGGTTCCAGTTTAAACCAGCGAACCGAACTAGAATTGGTTGAGTTGAACCAAAATCAAAACCGAACTGATTCGGATCTGGTTCCAAACCGAATCGGAATCGGCCAAGAATCGGTTCGGTTTCAGTTTCAATTTTGTTGAATCGAAACCGCTGCTTCTGATTCAAACCAGGTTTGAAATTTTTTTTCTTTGTGAGCGCCGCGCACTTCAAGCCAGCAACGATCGAAAAATGTTGTTGCGCTGCTCAATTTTTTTTTCCTTTGCGCACGCCAGTTCAAGAATCAGAACCGAACCAAAGCCGGAACCACCGGTTCCTGGAACCTGAAATGAAACCGACAGGATTCGATTCGGTGCCAGTTCCTCATGATCCGAAACCAGAACGGCCAGTTCCGGAACCATGATCACCCCCACATATCGAGGAGAACAACTAAACATGCATATGATTTTTTTTTTAAAATACAGAAACAAACGAACAATATTGCTTCATTTTGCTCCCAATGATCTATTTATCAACCAGGCCACTGAGGGCCCCATATTACGGGCGAGTGGACCCCACTTGCCTGCGATTGCAAAGGAGTGTGGTAGTAAGCCTCATAAAAGTACCAAATTAGATTACCAGAGATTCCAGATTTGAAAATTGCTTAGAGTTCTCCATCCAAAGAAAAAGTAACTTTTATTTATTTAATTTTGGAGTTTTACTCCAGCCAGCTGTTAATGAGATTGAGAGCCCCTCTTATTTAATGTGTGTCACTCTTCATTGCATTCACCAGCTAAGCCCTAAATTAAAGCAAGATTTACTACTAGTTTAAGATTTTCTCGTACATGGCCGAAAATTAATAAGTGACAGCAAAACCAATGAGAAAAATCCAAAGAGGAGAAAAATATTAGCTTAATAATTGCTTATTGTGTGAGCTTTCCATTCTTTTTCTTTAACAATATACTACTTTGAGTTTTGAAGTTTTTTCTTACCATCTCAAAGAAAGCAAAAACATATATAATTTGGACAAATAATGGTAAATTAATAATTTTTTTAAAAAATAAAAGGATTGAGATGGAATCAAATTTAAGACTTTTGTTGCCTAGGTCTCTAACTACTATATGCTGCTACGTTAATCCTCATCATGCTCTAACTCCTCTTAAATATTCTACAATTTCAAAATAATTGTAATTATATAATTTTGATTGATTCCGTCTGGGAATATGAGTTGAAAAAACTTTATCGACAATTTAAAGGAAACCATCTACTTTGAATTCTTTTATAATAAAAAACAAAATCCTATCGCATCAGAATTTCAATAGGAGTAGGAATCTGTTTTCCCTATATATTAAGAACTGATGCTGGTTCAAATCTTTAAGATAAATAAGTAAATAAATTCTTCATCTTCCTTTACCTCCATTGTTTCTTATTTGCATAGCTTATTTTTTCTTTTGATTAGCGGATCATGGAGTCCAGAAGCAAGGCTGCAAGAAGGGAACATCAAAATGCAGCAAAAACACTGCCCTCTGATATCGTCATTGAGATCCTGCTACGGCTTCGGGTGAAGTCTCTTCTCAGATTCTGCTGTGTCTCAAAGTCATGGTCAGCTCTCATCTCCGACCCGTCCTTTCAGAGATCCCATCACCAACGATCCAAGCAAAACCCTCTCATCTTTCTAACCACAATGCACGAATACACGCACTACACGCACTACTCGCTGGATCACAAGAGGGAAAAATCTCTAGAGTACTTGTTCAAGAGCGCCGATTCAGAGGAGGGGCTCCTCTGGCCGTTGCTGACCGTCCCCACTTGCACGGATCTAGTGTGTATGTACGACGCAGATGACGTTTACATAATCAACCCCGCCACGAGACAACATATCACGTTGCCGAAGAACTCATCATCCAGCTTCGACTGGTTCCGTCAAAAGGTGGCGTTTGGATATGTTGCTTCCACATCAGAGTACAAGGTCTTCCGTTTCATATATTCTGCCCAATTTTCTATTGCGTGCGAGGTTTTCACTCTTGGTGGATCCAACAGCTGGCGTCCTGTCAAAACCCTTCATGAGCTCGACCTCCAAGATGACATAACCATGATTGATGGATCCGTCTATGCTATGATAAAACGTTTTTACGAGACGTATTATTGCATATTTCGATTTGATCTCGAGAAAGAAGAGTGGTCGAAGCTTCCGCTTCCAAAGGCAGATGAGTTCCATCCAAATGAGCTAACATCATTCTTTTCTTTGAATCAGGCGGCGGGGGTGCTCTGTCTCACATGCTTGGTACCCTGTAAGAGGTTCGAGATATGGTTGCTTAAGGATCACTGCAAAGATGGCGAGCATAACCCATGGGTTAAGGATTATAGCATTGACATCTCGACATTGAGGTATGGTAATAGTGTCCAACTTTTGGCGATTGAGGAGGATGGAAGGGTTGTTGTGCAGTTGGTTGACTTTTTCTGTTATAATCCAAAAAGCAGGAGTTTTGAAGAGATTTATGTTGGGACAACAGGCTTCGGAGCCACTTTCTATGTAGAAAGTTTCATGTCTTTAAACATGTAGGGAAAGGAAGCTGACTTGTTTCTTTTTTCTCCTTGAATATTTTGTCTCTACAATATGTTTATATCTTTTTGAATTCTTGTCATATCTTTTATTTTCTCCTTGATTGGATCTTGCCATATTGTCTTTGGTAAGAGATATTCTTCTTAATTTGGTTTAGATTTGTATGAGATAATAAGTATATAATTTGGTGTTAAATCAAAGAAATTCCTATTAATCAAAGTGAAAAGTAATGTTCATAATCCATGGTTGTGTGCATTGCCAAACAACATTTAAATCCTTGTCTCTATCTTCTTCTTTTTTCTTTTCTTTTTTCTTTTTTTTAATTTTCTTTTTTATTGTTGATTTCTTCTTCAAGGGGTTACCGACCTTATGACAAATTATATTAACTGTTTATCAAATTTTAGTAAGATATTTAATAGTCTTTTTTGTTTCAATTGCTAATAGATCTTCTCCTCATAAAAAGAGTGATTTTATATTTTTATTTATTTATTTATTTATTTTTGAAATCTTTAATATTGTTAACTTGAACAACCAACAAGCTGTTGGGTCAAACTAGAATCATGACTACAACACCTACATTTCCTTTGATCTTTACATTTTCAACAAAACATCCAACACCCCGATACCATCTTTTTAACCTTATGTTTCCGTTTTCGAATGCCAGAACTTAAAGAATAGCTCATGATTATATATCGAGCATAAAGATCTAACTCCATAAAATTAAACAATAATATTGCATGAAATATTTAGCAAAGAAAACCATATACTTAGCAAGAGGAGGTAGATAATTGTATTTTAGATGATAATGATCAAATTAGTCAGTCTTCTTGATTATTACAAAAAGCTTAATGAGTGTTGACAACCACCACAGATTTTCTGGTAGTTGGGAATTTTTGTACGCAACTGAGGATTTTGTAGATCTCTCTTCTGGTAGTTGGGAATTTATTCTAGCGGTTCTTAGTTTTGGGTCTCCTTTCTTATTTTTTTTGTTGTTGATTTGTTGATTTGTTGGAAATTTTACTCTACAAGAATGTGAGCAATGTCACAGTTCCCTCTCAATTTTTGCATCAGACCTTCCTTTTGTACAAGGGAATTTGTACAAGAGAAGTTAGCTTGATTTTGTATCAATTCTTTTTTTTTTATCAAATTAAAATGTGATAAATAAATGTGTATGTTTGAGAATAGTACTTTATTTTGGATAATTGAAAATAATTTGCTTGAGTGTGCATGTTACAAAATTGAGTGAGAATTCTAGAATTTTGAGAGCTGAGCTCTTTTATAGATGGAGCTGAGCTTAAAAAAACATTAATACAAAAACATTAAACCTTAAATCTTCTCCAGAACTGAGCTCAAAAACTCTCAAACATTAATACAAATGCTCTCAAATGTTTGAGATTGAAGTTAGCTTTTTCTTCTGCTTCTCTTGTGTCTGTGACTGGAAAATTCATTGTTTGAAAGAGAACGTAGCAGCCATGAGAGAGTTTTCTTTTTAAAGCATCACAGCAACCAAAAATTTCAAGTACACAGAGCAGAACTTGATGCCCAATTGCATTATGAACCATTATGTGCAAGTATAAATTAGAGAACTACAGCAATCTAATGAATAGGCTAAATTCATCAATAACATATTAAACAAGCACAAAATTGAACAAACTATTACATATCTCTCAAAATACATACAAACTTTTCATAGTAGATGAATATTATCAAAAAAAGGCTAAACAACCACAAACCTGTGAGATCACACATCAAGAAATAGTACAAATATATGAAGAATCAAAAACATCAACAACTATAGAATAGGTATTAGTACCATAACTTCAATTGGTCTTGATATATAACAAGGAGAGGATTAATGTGAGGAGTACTTGCTCGGATCTAAAGGTTGTTTAGCCCTGTTTTTTGTCTTGATGAAAGAGACTAGAACCCTGCTTCTTGATTTTTAAGTTAAAGCTTTGACGATAAGTAGGAGGAACATACTAGAGCAGCTGATGTGTGTTCTCAGAAGAGGTTGGCTGTCGCTTATCCGAGATGATCCACTTCGGGAAGGGACTGGTGATCGCTTATCCGAGATGATCCACTTCGGGAAGGCGAACGTCACCTGTAAGGTCTTGGGTCTTCCTTTGCCAATTTTGATTACGGAAGATCCAGCTTTCTGGTGGCAACCAGTCCTTTGCCAATTTTCATCAAAGAAGATCCAGCTCCTAATCTCTTGCCAATTTTCATCACAGAAGATCTAGCTTTTTAATGGTAAAATCTGCCATTAAGTGAAGGATTACGGCCTTGTGCAGGAGGGAGACCTTTCGTGTCCAGTTGAGATGGTTCATCACCTCGGAAGTAGATAGAATGATTTGTCTGCCTTTGGAGCAATGATTCTGTTGTATGAAAGGCAATCTTGATGTAGTATCAATGTATCTTCCCTTTTGGATCAATAAAAATATTTATTTTCTGCTTATCTGCTTTGTTTCCCTCCTTTTTGATTCGAGAACACCTGGAGTGGACTAGCTTTAGGTTAGTCTTTTCCTTAGGAGGAAATAGAAGCTCTCAGCGAAGTTAAACTTCCAGCGGAGTTGGAGAAAGACTCCCAACTAAGTTAGGAACAAGTCTCTGGCGAAGCTAACACGGAATTTCCGCGAAGTTAGAGATGTGCTTTTAGCGGAGCTAAGGCACGTTTCTCAGTGAAGTTACTCAAGCGTCGCGCGAAGTCAACGCTGACCTCACGGCGGAGTTAGCCCTTCATTGTCCTTCCATTATCCAAGCCGGTGAGGAGCCTCCAGAAGGCGTCCGGATGGCGCTTCTCCATCGATTCGAGGGGTGTTCATGGTTAATAATTTATGTGACCGCGATTCACAAGCTGCTGAGCCGGTATAATTTACAGCCTTTTTCGCTACTTTCCCTACATTCGCGATGCAGGCTACGGCGAAGAATTCAAGGATGTAGGAGATGGGTGAACATCGTTGAGCCAGGGAGTCTTCGAATGGCTGGTTAGCATCCGGCCATCCCATCTGGTGTATAGGAGCGGGGATACCTGCAACTTGGAACCCTATGTTCCGAGTCAGTTTGCTCTCAGTTCGAGTATGACCAACTGTACGTAGGTAACCCGAACACCAATCTGGCCTTTATGGGGAGCCTCATTGATGGTGCTCGTGCCTGGCGATTCTATATTGCTGGCTGTACTGAGGCGCAGTTGTGCATGCCGCTGAGTACTCCGAATCTTCAGACAACTTTGGGGTTCTATCAGTGGTACAGACTTCGAACTCCACACCAACCGAGTTTTCTATTAACTATTTTGGTGTAAAGTTAATCTCTCGGTGGCTAAAGCGGAAAGTCACTGAGAGAGGTGAGGGCAGGAGGGTCCGCGTGCCAGGCCTTAGGAAATTCGTCGCCACTGCTGATAGTGAGGCTTCAAATGCCGAAAATCCCTGTTTTGAGGAAAAAGCAGGTGCTGAGGTTCCACCTGGTGCTCCTGGTGGGCTAGACATGGCCCCCATGGAACATGTTGATGTAGAAGAGGTGGAGAAAGACGATCCCGATGTCCACTTCAAGTGAAAGCAGGAAGGTGAATCCCATAAGAAGAGGGTTATGAAGAAGCCTCGTCGCTACACTCCTACCATTATTGCATAGGGTGAGTGAACCGCGGTGCCTCCTCCTCCTGCTCCATTAGTCATTAGGCTGTCGGCTCTGAGGCAGACCGTTGATAAAGCTGTTCCTGACCTGAGTAAGACTAGTCATGTTCTTGTAGCATATTGATGAAGTTGTGAGTCGGTGGACTCACGCATAATCATGTCTGCGATTGATGGTAATTGTTGCTTGGACTCATGCATACTCATCATTTCCTGGATAGATGGTAGTCTATTCTGACTGGGTGGATCTGAGTATGAATCTTGGGAATATTGTGGACAAGGTGGAGACGGAGGACAAGTCGGTTGAAAATTGGACTCGGGGGAATCGAAACCCCATGAACTCTGTGAAGAGTTGAAACTATTATGGAAATTATGGTTATAAGATGGGGGGTATGGGTTATATTCATTCGGATAAGACCATTCCGGCACACTAGGTTGGTCAAAGTTGTGATATGCCGGGTTGGTAATATCCGAAAAATAGTTAGGTGTGTTATATGGATTAAAATTGGAAAAATTATTATTATATGCCATATCATACCAACACAACAAAGAAAAAGAAAACAAACAAATAAACAAACAAAAAAAGAAAAAATTCTAACCTAATGGTAGACCTATGACCTAGACGACTCCTAACTGGTTAGACTATCCACGGGAGGTAGGGTGCAGACTTTGACCACAAGTTAATCAGCCAGGTCAGGGCAAGAGTGGTGGGAGGTTTTCCGTCAAAGACGTTCCTTAATTAAATAACCACCAATCTTCGGGCTTTCGGCCCTCAATCCCCTTCCTAGACACTGATTTGGCAGGAGTCAACTTCCAGCACTGTTCCCCCTTAGGATAATCTCCTAATTGAGTCCGAGATGTCCCTAGGGCCAACATCTACTAATTTTAAGTTAGGCTTGGGTTAGTGAGTGCTTGGGATATGAATTTTGGGCTAAGGAAGGGTGATGAAATCCCCACCTTATCTTGTTAATGGGTTATGCCCTTAGAATAAATTTGTGCAAGTGTACAAAATATGTAAATAAGATTCACTCAAAGCATCAACCAAGAGATGAGTCCTATTCTACATGCAATGCGAACGTACCTTGCTCCAGTACTCTTCAACAGTAAAATAAAGGAATTGAAAAGACACGTGCCTAATATGCAAACGTCTAATCAATTTTTTATCTTTATCAACAAATATTTTACTGTTGGTTAATTAGCAGTGTACAGGTTTATCACAGAACAAATTGGAACAGAGCAGAAAATAAATCTTGCAATTTTTAGCAACCTGCAGAAATTGCAGTTAGTAGTTCACTACTATTGCCGCGGATCCGCAGCTATTGCCGCGTTTGCGCGGCAAATGAGTAGGATCTGCTGCTCTGCCTTCTAGGGCAGGGGCACAGAGTTGCTATATGTCCACTTCTGCTGTTGTTTTTCTGTTCTCCAAACCTGCAAACAGAAAAGAATAAAAGAATAATTAGTTTATTTATTTTTTTTTTAGAGAATAACTTACCGTCCCTCCCCGGCAACGGCGCCAATTTGTTGATTGAGATTTACCTGCACACAAAATAAATAATATTAGATTTAGAACAAGTTGTGCAAGGTTCTCAATTCGAATCCGCGGTAGCAGTGGCTATGCGGGTCGTGATCCTCAGGGAGGGACTAGCGATGGAAGCGTTTGAGTAAGTTCTCTAAAAATTTATCTTTTTTAGTTATTAAAAAGAAAATAAGAAATAATATTTAAAGTTAGGTTAGGAAGAAGGCGTAGATTAAGAAGATGAAAAAGTGATAATTACAATGAGATGGGAAAGAAAGAATTTGAAGGAGAGGTGTTGGTGACTTAATCTAAAACAAGAAAATAGAATAAACACTTACCTTCGTATGGTCAATGAATTACGTGAAAACCTAACACGTGCTACCTTGCTTCGGAGGCGTTGAACGCATAAACCATAGGATCGATCTCAGTCCCCTGTTCGCATTATATCATCAAGCTGGGCAAGAATGAAGTGATACATACCTTGAGGAGGAGAACATCTCCATGAAGTATCGTTGGCACCACCAAGATTTGTTATACTTGTGCTTTGGAAATCACTTGCATGCTCATCAAAGACCAACAGAAATAAAATAGAAAAGGAAAAGAAAACAAAAAGGAAAATAAAGCAATGACACAAAAATAAATGTTACCTTTATTACTTGATACAATGGAAGAGAAGAGGAGCATACATCGGTGTCACTCTCAACATAGCCCTCTCCCTCACTTACATAAAAATTACAAAAAGCAAAGAAAACCTAAACTACAAGCCTAAGAAAACCCTAGATTTGGCCCTCTACTTTTCTGGACGCTCTTCTCGGTTGCACTGCAGGGGTATTTATAGGTGCAGAAGGAAGTAGAGTCCCAACACAACTCTCCCACGAAAACTGGTATCCATATATGACTGGATTGCCGCGGAAACGCGGCTTGGGCCGCGTTTTCGCGACCTGGTAGTGGCGGCTGGCCACGCGCTTTGGCGCGTGGCCTCCCCTGGTCCGTCCATCTGGGCGTTTGCTTCTGGAAGTTTGATCCTGGCTCTTTATCTTTGGATTTGGATATAACTTGGGAAGCAAGTTACCTAGATCCCAAATCTTTTATCCACGAATTTGTGATCTTAAATTCTCCTTCTTTGGCTTTTATCCTCATCCTGCAAGTGTTTAGGGTTGAATAGAAGTCTATCCTTCCCTCTTCTTTGTATTTGCAACTTTGGCCCTTGTGTATTTGCAATTTTGGCAATTGATATTTGCAACTTTTATATTGGGCTTGAAATGTGGGCTTTTGGGCTTCTTTTGAGGCTTTATTTCTTTATTTTTATTTCTCAAGGCCTGCACACAATAAATAATAAAATATTAGTAAATGAGCAGAATTATATGAATAAATATGAAAATGTGATGGTAAATGTAATGATAAAAATGCACTTTTCACTACCAATCACATATACTTATATATTTCCAACAGCTCATTGTTTATTCTATGAATCAGGAACTGAGACGGCAAGAGACCCGAGAGTCGAGGCTGCAAGAGAACAGGGAGATTACTATGATCCCCTATTCACTTATAAAGAAGGTGACAAGGCTAGCTACTTCGTCGCCTTAGAAGACTCTGGAGGTAATACGGCCGACGTTGGTCCTTCAGGTGTTGGGACCTCAAAAGGAAGTCTCATGACCTCTAGCTCTTTAGGATGGACCACAGAGGGTTCGGCGAGTGAAGGTGGGCCGGCCGTCTGTGTTGACTCTGCCAAAGATTTTCCTATGGAGCCTGAAGAGACTGATGCCGCCGTCGAGGAAGTTCAGAGAGAAATTGTGGCCAAGGCGATTGAGGCTATATCATCTTTTGGTAATGCTTTGACCTTTCATGAGTAATTCTCTCCTAATATTGATTATACCTTACTTGAACAGAGTCTTGCTACAGGTGTTCTACCTTTAGGTGTGTCGACTTCAAGGGAGCCAGCCAATCTTTCTGAGGGAATCAGGGGTGAAGTACTTCGACCGCGGTGGATGCTGATGAGTTGGATGCCTTGTAACATGACTTGCCCTCTTATCAACCAGGACTGGCAAGTGGCCTTAAAGAGATCGAGGGGACAGTGGTTACGGAACCAATCTCACTTTAAACCACATCGGTAAGTGAAATATCGGTGGTTTCGCTAACGCTGCCCGTCCCGCCAACTGCGGAGCTGAAGGTGATTGCTAGTCCTACTTCTCTAATACTGGTTGTTGAGCCAACTCTCCCGAAAATAGTTACCAGTCCTACGTCGATTGTGGCTAGTGTACTTGTCTCAATGAGGACTCCTCTGAGATCACTGATGATCCCACATATTTCCCCAGCCAGTACTCTTGCCATTCACTCTATGGTTATGTTAGTGAAATTGGTGGAAACTTTGCCTTCAGGGCCACTCGTTCCTCGGGAGTAGTTGAAGCCGAGAATAAATTTATGGCTGAGCTAGTTGACAGCTTTTATAAGAGCTTGAAGTGATCCATTGCTTTGGTCTTGAAGGGCTCGACTACCTCATTTTTCGCTTTAAAGGTGGTCTGTTGACTGAGTTTTCCTGCACACAAAATATGAATATTAGATTTAAAATTAGGATGTGCAAGTTCTCAATTCTAATCCGCGGTAGCAGAGCTATGCGGGTCGTGATCCTCAAGGAGGGACTGCGATGGAAGCGTTAAGCAAGTTATACTCTAAAGATTTTATTTTTATTATTAGTAGTGATATTTACAATGGATGGTATTTACAATGGGTGGTAGAAAAGAATATGGAGATGATGTGGATTTAATCTACAAAAAAGAAAATAAAAGAAAAGGAAAGAAAACTTATCTCTTTAGTCTGCTTGCCGTTTGAACCGTTGCGATGATTTACCTTTTCTTGGAAGGCGTACAAGCACGGCTTATGGGATCGTCCGCCTTCTTAATCTACTCTACGAAATGAAAAACAAGCTATGAAGACCTGTTCATCGCCATGGGCCGTCAAGGTTCCTTCTTCGGCTAGGTATTCTCGAAGCAGTTGGATCTCATGGTGGGCAAGACATTAGAGAAAGAAACAATGTAGAAAAACAATGATAGACAAAGATAGAGACACAATAAACATAAAAAGAACAAAACAAGCTTTGATTTGATTTAAACAATGGAGGAAAATTTACAACTTACACCGGCTGTCACCATTGGTACAAGAGGATCCCTTCCTCCATGAATGCATCATCTCCTCTCAGCTTTCACAAAAAGAAAATCTAACCTAAAAGAAAGAAGAAAAACCTAGAAGAAACCCTAAAAATCCTAACTTTGGCCCTTGGCTGGACGCTGGACGACTCTGTACGTTGCACTGCAGGGGGTATTTATAGGTGCAGAAGGTAGAGGAGTCCCGGATGAAGTTGCCCACGAAAAATGGTCTCTGGATAAGCTCGGATTGCCGCGGAATCTTGGATTTTGCCGCGGATTTGCGGCATTTTTGTGGAATCTGGCCACGCGCTTTGGCGCGTGGCTTCTCCTGGTCCGTCCATGTGGGCGCCTGCTTCTGGAAGTATGATCCTGGCTCTTAATATTGGGATATGGATATAACTTGGAAATCAAGTTATCTAGATTTTGTATTCTCCCAATCTCTTTTAAACGAATTTCCTTCTCATCTTTGGCTTTTATGCTCATCCTGCAAGAGTTTAGGGTTGGGTAGAATTCTATCCTTCCCTCATCTTTAATAATTGCAACTTTAGCCCTTGTATATTTGCACTTTGACAATCTGATATTTTCACTTTGAATCTTGGGCTTCAAATATGGGCTTGGATCTGGGCTTTTGGGCTCTTTAAGCTTTATTTATTGTTAAAATAATAATTCGAGGCCTGCACACAATAAATTACAAATTATTAATAAATGTGCAGAATTAAATGGATAAATATGAAAATGTGATGGTAAATATGATGATAAAAATGCACTTTTGACTACCAATCATGGTCCTCTCTTGAAGTATTGACAGCATTCGAGACTTTGGAGGGGATGACCAGGCTGCCACATTGGAGCTTCTAGTGGACAGGCTTGAGAGGGATGTGGACGAATGGCAACGTCTCAACCATTTATATCTGGAGTCTTCAGTTAATGACCAGCTTGCACACCTCGCTGCTGAAATGCATGAAGCACATCTTTCCGCTCAGGAAGCAGCTAAGACAATTTCTTCTGACTTGAAATCCTTAGAGACAAGGAAAGTAGAGCTCGGGGATGCCATAGATGCTTCTAACAGTGCTCTTCTCGACGCTGAGGATAAGATTGAAAAGGCCAAGAAAATGATCAAGAAAGCCAATCTTCTTTTATCCAAGCCGAACTGGTGCGTCATGAGGAGATTGCTCGGCTAGAGCAGCTTAGGACTCAGAATGACGAAGTCCTGCAATAGGAGCTAGCGCAGAGAGTAACCTTGGCTAAAATTGAGCCTCGCCTGGCCTAGACAGCGAGCTTTAATGAGGCCGAGTTGAGGTCGCAGGCACTTATCAGGGCTACTGAGGAGAGGAAGAATAGGCTGGCCACTCTTGAAGAACGGATCAAGTCCTACGAAGCACCCTCGTAGCTTGTAATCTGTGCATCCATGTATCCCTTTTTTAAAATCAATAAAAAGTAATTTTATTTGACTCTCCTGTTGCATTTTCAACTTGTTTTATCTCCTGAAATTTCAATTCTTACTTTCAAGTTGTATTACTCTCCCCAAAAGTAAACGGAATAATGGTATAACTAATCTAATTAGTGGTAATAAACTGATAGGGTTAGTTACATATTTAAGAGATGATTTGACAAAGAAATAGTCCCTACTGGACTGAAAGATGAGACTTGGTTATCTGTCAGTTCAGAGGTAACATGGACATAACCGATTGAGAAGCCACTAAGCTCGAAATTTTGTCATTCAGAGGTGACAAACTGGACATGATGACAAAGAAATAGTCCCTACCGGACTGAAAGGGTGAAACTTGGCTATCTGTCAATTCAGAGGTAACAAGGACATAACTGATTGAGAAACCGCCAAGCACGAAATTTTGTCATTCAAAGATGACGAACTAGACATGATGACAAAGAAATAGTCCCTACCGGACTGAAAACGAGACTCGGCTATCTGTCGTTTCAGAGATAACATGGACATAACTGATTGAGAAGCCATCAAGCTCGAAATTTTGTCATTCAGAGGTGACGAACTGGACATGATGACAAAGAAATAGTCCTTACTGGACTGAAAGACGAGACTCGGCTATCTGTTGGTTCAGAGGTAACATGAACATAACCAATTGAGAAGCCGCCAAGTTTGAAATTTTATCATTCACAGGTGACGAACTGGACATGATGATAAAGAAATATTCCTCTCCGGACTGAAATGATGAGACTTAGCTATCTGTCGGTTCAGAGGTAACAAGGACATAACCGATTGAGAAGCCACCAAGCTCGAAATTTTGTCATTCAGAGGTGACGAACTGGACATGATGACAAAGAAATGTCCCTACCGAACTAAAAGGGTGAGACTTGGCTCTCTGTCGATTCAGAGGTAAGAAGGACATAACCAATTTAGAAGCCACCAAGCTCAAAATTTTGTCATTCAGAGGTGTCGAACTGGACATGATGACAAATAAATAGTCCCTATCGAACTGAAAGGGTAAGACTTGGCTATCTTTTAGTTCAGAGGTAACAAGGACATAACCGATTGAGAAGCCGCCAAGCTCGAAATTTTATCATTCAGAGGTGACGAACTGGACATGATGACAAAGAAATAATCCCTACTGGACTGAAAGGGTGAGACTTGGCTATCTGTCGGTTCAGAGGTAATAAGGACATAACGATTAAGAAGCCGCCAAGCTTGAAATTTTATCATTCAGAGGTGACAAACTGGACTTGATGACAAAAAAATAGTCCCTGCTGGACTGAAAGGGTGAGACTTGGCTATCTGTCGGTTCAGAGGTAAAAAGGACATGACCGATTGAGAAGCCGCCAAGCTCAAAATTTTCTCATTCAAAGGTGACGAACTGGACATGATGACAAAAAAATAGTCCCTACCGGACTGAAAGGGTGAGATTGGCTATCTATCAGTTCAAAGGTAATAAGGACATAACCGATTGAGAAGCCACCAAGCTCAAAATTTTGTCATTCAGAGGTGACGAACTGGACATGATGATAAAGAAATAGTCCCTACCGGACTGAAAGGGTAAGACTTGGCTATCTCTCTGTTCAGAGGTGACAAGGACATAACCGATTAAGAAGCCGCCAAGCTCGAAATTTTGTAATTCAGAGGTGACGAATTGGACATGATGACAAAAAAATAATTCCACCAGGGGAAATAAGACTTGATTATTAACTCCATGGGGATCTTGATATCTCCTTCGGATGTTATTTGAAAGAAATTGTCAGAGGTATATTGTTAACGTGACAACAAGAAAAGTCTACTGAGGACTGATAGACTTTGGGGGAATTTTATCAGAAACTCGCTGGGGAGTTTAGGAAATAAGTCCCATAAAGGATCATATGTCAGAGAACTTCGTGGGAATTTGTAAAGCAACTTGCCAGAGGTGTGATGTTAACTTGCAAGGATTCATTTACTGTTAGAGGTGCTTGAACGTAACAGTTATTTGAGTGGACCTGTCGTTCTGTTGAAGAGAATGACAAGTGGGGTTTATTCACTGGGGATATTGGTTTTATCCGTTGGGGAGTAGATTATAGTCTTGCTATCATAGGTTTAGTGTTAACATGATAGGTTAGACTCATCATTTTGCAAGGGATATGAATAACTTTATATGTGGTATTACCATTCCATGGATGGGAATTGGTAAGTGATTTTAGAGAGGGAGTCAAATGGGAACAGGTCCCTTAAGATTTTTAGCAAATCTTCAGCCGTCAACGGATTTGATATGCCTTTACCAACTACCGTTTGAGTTGGGCTAGCCATGCTATTCCCCTCAGCATGATGTGTTGTCAAGGACTTATGTTGGGCTTAAAGGCCAACAATTTTTCTATCCTTAACTGCGGAATCAAATGGGAATAGGTCCCTTAGGATTTTTAGCAAATCCTCAGTTGTCAATGGATTTGGTATGCCTTTACCAACTACAGTTTGAGTCGAGCTAGCCATGTTATTCCCCTCAGCATGATGAGTTGACAAGGACTCATGTTGGGCTTAAAGGCCAACATTTTCCTTTATCCTTAACCGTTAGAGGTGTTGGATTATTTGGTTACTGTATTCGTAACCATGATTCTTTTTTGAGACAACCAGTGTACGATCAGCTCGATACTGGTTTATGGTTGTATGATCTCGTTTAGAGAAGAGAGGAGCGCTCCTTCTGCATATCTTGGATCTGAAGGTCTTGATCAGAAGTGTAATGTTAACTTGATCATAATAAGGATCTTATCAAGGTTAATACTTCTTTAAGAACTTGTCGTTGATCGGCATCATGAGTAAATTGCCATTTGAAGTCATAAGGCAATAAGCGCCATTTGAATAGAATGTTTCTATTACAAATGGTCCTTCCTATTTGGGCTAAAATTTGCCTTTGGTTTTGTGCGTCATGATCATCGGTCGTCTGACGGCTAAAACCAAATCTCCTTTCTGGAAGACTCTTTGCTTAGCCTTCTTATTGAAGGCTTTTAAGATCCGGGTTGATACAACTCAATGTGTTGCTGAGCTTGTAACCGCTTCTCATTAAGGGCTTCAAGCTCCTGAAGTCGCAATCGATCATTGTCCTCCTTTGTCATCTTGGTCATCAAAGAGACTCATAATGACGGCATCTGAATTTCTAACGGTGTGACTACTTCGTACCCGTATACCATGGAAAAAGGTGTATTACCTATTGGGGTCCAAATTGTGGTCCGGTAGGTCCAAAGACATTCACTAAACTTCTCATTCCAGTCTCGCTTTTTTGAGGAAACGAACTTTTTGAGTAGCTTAATGATTATCTTGTTGAATGCTTCTGCCAAGCCGTTAGCGACGGGATTATAAGCAGTTGAAGTCACATTCTAAATTTCGTATTTATCACAGAACTGATAGAATACCTGGCTTGCAAATTGGGGACCATAATCATGGATGATCCATCTAGGGACACCAAATCGATGGATGACATGGTGTTTGATAAAATTAATCACGTTAGAAGTTTTAACTTCCACCAGTGGTATAGCTTCTGCCCACTTTGAAAAGTAATCAGTTATTGCTAAGATAAACCGGTGACATTTCGTTGAGGAGGAGCTGATCGGCCCTATGACATCATTCCCTACGCTTCAAATGGCCATGAAGCAACAGTTGGATGGAGCAATTCTGAAGACTGATGTATGAAGTCCGCATGGATTTGGCAGGCCTTACACCTCCGTGCATATTGGATGGCATCAGCTACCATGGTTGGCCAATAATATCCAAGCCTGTGCAATCAGTCCTTGAGTTTTGACCTGGCTGATGAGCTCCGCATATGCCATCATGTGCTTCTTTAAGCACTTCCTGTACCACTAAATTAGAAAGATAATGGAGGAGGATACCATCGTATGAACGACGGTAAAGTGTCTTCAGAGTTGGATCAAAGTAAATACGGAGAGACCTTCGCTTGATAGATGCCGCTTCTTTAGGGTTATCTGGCAGCAAACCATGCAAAACATAGTCGATGAGGGGAAATCTCCAATCTCTCTGTTCAAGATCTGTCGAGATATTATAGACCTCTTTGGTTCTCAACATATGTTTAGAGCGGACAAGGTGTCGAGTCGCCACTGTAAGGTAATATTCGGTATTGACTGGTAAGGCTAGCGTTATTGCAATGCAGCCTGAGCGTCGGCCCTAGTATTCTAGGATCGAGCCACTGTTGACACTCTAAAAAAGACAAGATTTCTAACTGACCAGAACAATGTCTAAACTTGTTGACATCTATAAAAGACAAGCAGCAGACAAGCCGACAACTAGTTTTTACCCATCTCTGAGGGACAACTCAGCAATTTGGACTCTACTAATCCAGTGATGCAGACAGTAAGCCCAGATTGTCTTTGAAGAGACCTAAGCAGGCCTAAAATGCTAAGTTAGCTCAATACTTAGCATCAAATGAGCCAAAGGGGATAGCCTCACTTGAGAGACTAAGTTTGTCTAGTTTCTCCTTGAAGTTGTTCATAGCTCCATCAGAGAACTAACTTATAGCTTCACCTGAAATGCTCAGTTAACTCCGCAGAGAGTTAGTTTCACTCGAAGCCCCACGCAGCTGTGCAGAAGGAGGACTGGTAGCTTGGCCACAAGCCTTACCCAGCTCCGCTGAAGAGCTTTCTGCTAACTTCGCCAGACTCTTCTCCCAGCTCCGCCATGAGCTCAACGTAACGACTTCATTGCGGGTCTTTTATGGTCACATTTGACCAATCAAATCTTTAGATGAGATCAAATCTAATTGAGATCAAATCTCATTAAGATCAAATTTGGCAGTTGCTTGACATGATCTCTTGACTCTCCCAATCAGGTAAGAAGATCAGGGAAGATCTCTTAATTAATTGGAGAGGATCAAGGAGTATCCCTTATTAATAGTAGAATCTTTTATGGTCATCTTTGACCAATCAAATCTCCAAATGAGATCATTGTAATCGAGATCAAATTTGGTAGTTAAACCCATGATTTCTCATTAAGGGGAGACAATCAAGGGAATCATAACTCCCTATTAAGCCTATAAATAGCCCACTAGTAGGTTAGGCTCAGGGGCTTGAAAAGATTCAAGTCCAAGAGGCTTTTTGAAGAGCTTCTTTAGTGGCTTAAAAGCATAAGCCAACAAGAGATCTACTATAATCCTACAAGTATAAATTCAGGGTGCTAATACCCTAAGATCTTCCTCCCTCTCAAGGAATTTTTGGAACCAGGAGAGAAGGAATTCCCCAGCGGAGTCGCCATCTTATTTTCCATTGATTTTGATTCTGTCAACATGATAAGCAGAGGAAGGGATTTACTACGATCTCAAAGAAGGAAACAGGGGTTTTTCACTCCCTCATTCAGTTCTCCAGGGCCCGATTATAGCCCCGACTTAGGTCAGGTTCTGGTCGAACAAAAGGGTAGCTTCTAATGTACAATACCCTGTAATCATGGACAACCTTCTTCCTCAGAAGCTATGTTGTCAGAACCATTGAGACTTCAATTCCAATGGTCTGATGATGAAGAAGAAGCCAGCGGCTACGCTTCCTCTGCCACCATCAACTCTGTGCATGCAAGGTCTGTATCAACCAACATGGTTGATAGCAACAATGATGATGATCTTCGTCATCACATGGAGGCGCAGGAGCAGACTTCCAAGGCCCAGCAAAAAGTCTTGGACAATAGCCAACAAATATTGGCTCAGCTCCTAACAAACCGGAACAATGATAACACAATCGGTAGTAATCACAAGAATGAGGAGAACAATAACGATGAACCTCCTAAGACTGATCATTCAAAGGAGGGCTTTTCAATTGATGCCGAAGTGATCAAAGGCATCCAGGCTCAGATCGCATCCCTAGCCCAAAGGGACGAACTGAAGAAAGTAGGGGCGGTCCGTCCTTACTGTTGGAACTTATTTTTGATGATACATTTGTGAAGCCATATCATTTGGAGCTCTATCACAAGTCTAATCAAGAGTTCTACATGATCAAAACTTCCCAAAGAGAGTTGATAATGATGTGTATTATAATTTTTGATAGCATGTTAAAAGCCTTGATGCACACACACACACATCATAGCCTATTAGTCGACTTATACCCATTTGTAGTAGAATTATATATAGTATAGTCGACTTGCCTTTTTATGTAGTCGACTTGATTTGTGTCCTGAATATATGCCAACTCTCTGTTTGCATTATTAGTTGACTTAACAGTCTTCCTAGTCGACTAATAGATGTTGTAGTCGACTTATACCTTCCCTCTAGTCGACTAGTTTCAATTTCCAGAAACTTGTCTATTGATTCAAACTTGACCTAGTCGACTTAGTCTTTTCTATAGTCGACTAACCTTGAGAAATTTGCCTACCCTAGTCGACTAACTCATATCTCAAGTCGACTAGTGGCAGTTTCTGACTGTTGGACAGTTTTTATTTTTTTAGTATTTTCTTCAACGTTATCCAACGTTTAAACATTCAAATTTGTCCTAATAACTACCCTAAATAACCATAGAGTTCAGCTATAAATAGGGTTGTTATCTTAGGTTTGATATACCAATTAATATATATAGTTTTCTGACCAAAAATCTTGTCAAAATTCTGGTTCTCTGAAAATTGTTCCCACTTTCTGTTTCTTCATCAAATTCCTACTCCAAAGTGAAGATTTCTAAAAGTCAACCTATAATAGCCCTTGTCCACGATCATATAATGAATCAAGGCTTATAGGAAAATTTGTAATCACTCAAAGGAAGCATTGTACAAGAGCGTCTTCTTGGTGTAGAAGAGAAGTTGTATAAGGTGTTGTGGTCTTCTTAGTTGTAAGAAGAGTTGTATACATTTGGCAAAGGGGATTTGTCAAGTGGGATACAAGGTGTTGATTTTGGGTGTACAAAATCAAAGGATAAAGGAAAATCTCAAGCGAGTGGCTTGGGGACTGGATGTAGGTCACGAGGACCGAACCATGATAAATCTTTGTGTTTGCATTTGCTTTATCTTTTCTATGATTTATTTTCCTTTATTGCAAGTACTTTATATTTACGCTAATATCTTTGTTTGAGTGTTGACGTGTATAGTAAATCCTACAATTGGCATCATCTCGGGACCAACAATTGGTATAAGAGCCCTGCATACCTAGTCAACAATCTATAAGGATGACAATGGAGTTCCCTTCGTCACAATTCAAAGAAGAACATTCTACACAACATCCATCGCTATTTGACGGATCCAACTACAACTATTGAAAGTGTAGAATGAAGATCTACTTGCAATCGCTGAACTATGAAATTTGAAACGTCGTAGAAGCACCGTACACCAAGCCAACAACCAACTACAACGCTTGGAGTGATGATCAAAAGAAGAATACGAACCTTGACGCCAAAGCGATGAATGCTTTATTCTGTGCCTTAACCAAAGAAGAATTCAACCGTGTGTCAACAGCCACTTCTGCAAATCAAATACGGCACACTCTTCAAGTAACACATGAAGGCACAAATAAGATTAAGGAATCTAAAATTTCTATTCTTTTCTACAGGTTTGAACTTTTCAAAATGAAGAAGAATGAAACCATTTCAGAAATGGTTACAAGATTCACCGACATAACCAATTCCTTAGCATCCCTTGGAAAGGAATACACCCAAGTCGAAAAAGTTCGCAAGATCCTTCATGCACTCACATCAGATTGGGAGAAGAAGACAACCGCAATCGAAGAAGCAAATGATCTCTCAACAATGTCGTTAGAAAACCTTATTGGTAATCTAATGGCATATGAAGTGCAACTCGAAGAAAGAAAGAAGGATGAACAACAATCTCTCTCAAAGAAGAAAGAACTTACCTTCCATGCATCCTCCGACACGAAAAATTTAGATGATGATGAAGAGGAAATGGTAATGCTTTCAAGAAAATTCAGAAGATTCTTGAAGCAAGATAAGTTTAACTGTTTTAATTACAATAAAACAGGTCATATGAAGAAGGATTGCCCATTGCTCAAAAACAAAGGTAAATTCAAAGTAAAAAGTTCAGAAAGAAGAAAGACTACCAAGCATCATGGGAGAACAGTGATTCCTCTTCCTCTGATGAAGAAGAAACCACTGAACATGCCAACATCTATTACATGGCGCTAGAAGAAGGTGAGGTACAATATACTGAATTTTTAGATGCATTCCATGAATTATTCAATGATCTAAAGAATGAAAAAATGAAGAATAAAGTTTTATAAAATGAAAATGAAAAACTTTTCAAGAAAATTCATGTTATGTCTCTCAAGTTTCTTCTATAAATTCTCAAAATGATGATTTTGAAAAAGTGATATCATCATTGAAAAAGAATAATGAGAATTTTATAAAAGAAAATATTTTGCTTAAAAAGAAAACTGTCTTTAAATGAAAGAATTTCTGTGTTAGATAAAGACATATCAGTTTTCAAAATGAAATATGAAGAGATTTTGAAAAATGTGACTAAATTTAATCAAGGAAAAGAAAAGTTGAATGATTTGTTATCATATCAAAAGATGTCACATAATCATTATGGTCTTGAATTTTTTGAAAAATCTTCATATGTTAGTAATCCATATAATTCTTTTGTGAAAGAAAGTTTGATATTATTTCAAAAAGAATTAAGAATAAGTTTATATGGATTCCTAAAAACTTAAGCATTGTTGACAAAAATACTTATATTGCATCATGCATACATGATATATGTAATTCATGCAATTATGTGTATACTAACAGATGGAAACAAAATTCAAATTAGGTTTGGTCTCCTAAAGGTTAATGCTTTACTCTTATGATTGGTACCATCTAATGTTTATCTTTCAGATACCATATAAGAAGTTTGATAAAAAAAAAATACTTCAAATATTTATCATATATACATTTGTTATGATATATTTGTTGCAGGGGAGAGCACAAGTGTTTCTATATCTGTTATAACCCATTTTTTACAGGGGGAGAACATATAAGTTATTTTCTACAGGGAGAGCATTTGTGCACACAAAGTGTCATCATCAAAAAGGGGGAGAATGTTGGAACTTGCTTTTGATGATACATTTGTGAAGCCATATCATTTGGAGCTCTATCACAAGTCTAATCAAGAGTTCTACATGATCAAGACTTCCCAAAGAGAGTTGATAATAATGTGTATTATAATTTTTGATAGCATGTTAAAAGTCTTGATGCACACACACATCAAAACCTATTAGTCGACTTATACCCATTTGTAGTCAACTTATATATAGTATAGTCGAGTTGCCTTTTTATGTAGTCGACTTGATTTGTGTCATGAATATATACCAACTTTCTGTTTGCATTATTAGTCGACTTAACAGTCTTCCTAGTCGACTAATAGATATTGTAGTCGACTTATACCTTCCCTCTAGTCGACTAGTTTTAGTTTCCAAAAATTTGTCTATTGATTCAAACTTGACCTAGTCAACTTGGTCTTTTCTATAGTCGACTAATCTTGAGAAATTTGCCTACCCTAGTCGACTAACTCATATCTCAAGTCGACTAATGGCAGTTTCTGACTGTTGGACAGTTTCTATTTTTCTTGTATTTTCTTCAACGTTATCCAACGTTTAAACATTCAAATTTATCCTAATAACTACCCTAACTAACCATAGAGTTCAGCTATAAATAGGGTTGTTATCTTAGGTTTGATATACCAATTAATATATATAATTTTCTGACCAAAAATCTTGACAAAATTCTGGTTCTCTGAAAACTATTCCCACTTTCTGTTTTTTCACCAAATTCCTACTCTAAAGTGAAGATTTCTGAAAGTCAACCTATAGTAGCCCTTGTCCACGATCATATACTGAATCAAGGATTATAGGAAAGTTTGTAATCACTCAAAGGAAGTATTGTACAAGAGTGTCTTCTTGGTGTAGAAGAGAAGTTGTACAAGGTGTTGTGGTCTTCTTGGTTGTAAGAAGAGTTGTATACATTTGACAAAAGGGATTTGTCAAGTGGGATACAAGGTGTTAATTTTGGGTGTACAAAGTCAAAGATAAAGGAAAATCTCAAGCGGGTGGCTTGGGGACTGGATGTAGGTTATGAGGATCGAACCAGCATTAATCTTTGTGTTTGCGTTTGCTTTATCTTTTCTGTGATTTATTTTCCTTTATTGCAAGTACTTTATATTTACTCTAATATATTTGTTTGAGTGTGAGTGTTAACGTGTATAGTAGATCCTACAATTGGCATCATCTCGGGACCAACACTTACCCCTTGGAATGAGATTCAGTCCCATATCCGCCAAAGTTTAAGCCACCAATGTTGCACTCGTATGATGGCAAGAGCTCGCCAAATCAGCACATTTACTACTTCCGATCACAAACCTGTAATGTAGTAGGTAATAATGTTATCATGGCCAGACTGTTCATTGGCACCCTCAAGGGGGTAGCCTTTGATTAGTTCAGGAGTCTCCCCACGAACTCCATCAAATCCTGGCTTGACTTGAAAACCTAATTCCTCTGCCGATTCTATGAGGATGATACCGAGGTGATCATGGGCATGCTCCTTTCGACAGTCTAGAAAGGAGGAGAATCTATACGGGATTACATAGAGAAATTCTGCAACATTTCTCTCATGTGCCCTGCAGGTATGCTTTTGCCTATGTTGCTTCAGACGTGTATGCATAACTTCCTCGACAAAGTGGAAGTTCGGATGAGAGCCGTCAAGGCCCACACTTGGAAGGAGCTTATTGAACAAGCCGAGATAGCTGAAAAATTAGCTAAAAAGTTTGAGACCCCCAAAAGCAGGTGGGGAATCAACAACAAAAGCTATGATATGGCTGAATCTTCTGATACATCAGCATTGAAAATATATGAAAGAACTCGATCAAAGAAAGGTAATTCCAATAGGACTTCGAATATCAAAGTCAATACTCCTTCAAAGAAGAGTATGTAGTGACACTTTTCCACTTGCTCAACAAAGGCAACAAGCTCAAGTTGCCAGAGTCTAGACGCCCAGACGAAGTGGGGCGAACGAATGATCCCAACTATTGTCTTTTCATAGGATGGTTCATCATCCTACTTACAAGTGCAATGTCCTTAAAGACAAAATCCAAGCACTGATCAAAGCAAGTGCTTTGACTCTTAAGTCATAACATAAAAAGGCCACTGCCTAACTCCTATCCTGAAAGGGAGTATGGAGGTAGTCAACTCTACTTCTCAAAGCCATGTATCTTATTCCATCAACAACTAAAGCAACGGGACTCAAGTCACTTCAAAGCTAAATGCAGATCTTGTAATATCTCTCGCAGTAGATGACACCGCACCAGTCACTTCTCTTAGTAGTTCTGAAGAGGAGACAGTCGATAGCCGACGGCATTAGGTCTGGCAAATAACTTGCGACAGTACAACCAGACCCCGATGAGACACAACAGCGAACAACATTGAAAAACGTGCAGGGGGTTGGAATATGTCATTTCACCAACTAAATGAGAACAACCTTTCATAGTAGAGGCAGTCTACATGAGTGGAGCTTATCGCCTAGCAAATCCAAATGGTGACACGCTCCTGATGCCAATCAACGACAAATGCTATCCATGATCACATTAACACTATACCTCTGATCAAAGAAGTACTATACGCGATCATGTTAACATTACACCTCTGATCATCAAGTCATACTCGTCTGACTGTTTCATCTCCTCAAGGAGTCCCTTTCTACAGGTGGAATCAATTTTAACCATATCTGCATTCTTCTTTTGGCAAATCAATTCGGCTTCACGATGATCTTGAACGAGTCGAATTCATCGAAGAAAGTTCATGATGCATCCTTGCAGGACCTTTCTAATGTTTCTACATTCATGTTCAGATTCGATGATCAGCTGTGATTGAAGTCTTGATTATGACGAATAAAAGTAAAACTCCACGAGGAATCTCGATTTACTCGATATATTTCCTGTGAAGTTTGTACTCCATATCTAGACACGAAGATCAGCTGAGAACCAAAGTCTTGATGAACGAAAGGTGATGCTCCACGAGAAATGTCGATCAACCTGACAAATTTCTCATGAAGTTTAGACTTCACTCTTTAATTCCCAATGAGATTTTAGAGGTCACCAGTGAAATACAGAAATGTTCACTTTATGTGACACGATCTGAAGCCTTCGGTGAATAAGGCTAGAGGAAAACATTGGCTTCTAAGCTCAATATAAAATCCTCAACAACTCATCATGCTGAGAGGAATAGCATGGCTAGCCTGACTCAAAAGGTAGTTGGTAAAGGCTTACCAAATTCGTTGACAGCTGAGGATTTGCTAAAAATCCTAAGGGACCTGTTCTCATTTTATTCCGCAATTAAGGATAAAGGAAAATATTAGCCTTTAAGCCCAACATAAGTTCTCGACAACTCATCATGCTGAGGGAAATATCATGGCTAACCCGACTCAAACAGTAGTTGGTAAAGGCATACCAAATCCATTGACAGCTGAGGATTTGCTAAAAATCCTAAGGGACCTGTTCCCACTTGATTCCCTCTCTAAAATCACTTACCAATTCCCATTCATGGAATCGTAAGATCACATATAAAAGTATTCATATCCCTTGCAAAATGATGAGTCTAACCTATCATGTTAACACTAAACCTCTGATTGCAAGACTATAATCTACTCCCCAATTGATAAAACCAACATCCCCAGTGAATAAACCCCGCTTGTCATTCCCTTCAACAGAATGACATGTCCACACAAATTACTGTTACGTTCAAGCATCTCTAATAGTAAATGAATCCTTATCAAGTTAATATCACACCTCTGGCAAGTTGCTTTACAAATTCCCACAGAGTTCTCTGACATATTATCTTTTATGGGATTCATTTCCTAACTCCCCAACGAGTTTCTGATAAAATCCCCTCAAAGTCTATCAGTCATGAGTAGACTTTTCTGGTTGTCACGTTAACAATATACCTCAGACAATTTCTTTCAAATAACATCCAAAGGAGATATCAAGATCCTCATGGAGTTAATAATCAAGTCTCATCTTTCAGTCCAGTAAGGACTATTTCTTTGTCATCATGTCCTGTTCGTCACCTCTGAATGACAAAATTTTAAGCTTGGTGGCTTCTCAATCGGTTACGTCCCTGCGACCTCTGAACCGACAGATAGCCAAGTCTCATCTTTCAGTCCGGTAAGGACTATTTCTTTGTCATCATGTCCAGTTTGTCACCTCTGAATGACAAAATTTTGAGCTTGGTGGCTTCTCAATCGGTTATGTCCCTATTACTTTTGAACCGACAGATAGCCAAGTCTCACTCTTTCAGTCCAGTAAGGACTATTTCTTTGTCATCATGTCCAGTTCGTCACCTCTGAATGACAAACTTTTGAGCTTGGTGGCTTCTCAATCGGTTACATCCCTGTGACCTCTAAACTGACAGATAGCCAAGTCTCATCTTTCAGTCCAGTGGGGACTATTTCTCTATCATCATGTCCAGTTCGTCACCTCTGAATTACAAAATTTTGAGCTTGATAGCTTCGCAATCGGTTACGTCCCTGCGACCTCTTAACCGACAGATAGCCAAGTCTCATCTTTCAGTCCAGCAGGGACTATTTCTTTGTCACCATGTCCAGTTCTTTACCTCTGAATGACAAAATTTTGAGCTTGGTGGCTTCTCAATCGGTTACGTCCCTGCGACCTCTGAACCGACAGATAGCCAAGTCTCATCTTTCAGTCCAGTGGGGACTATTTCTTTGTCATCATGACAAAATTTTGAGCTTGGTGGTTTCTCAATCGATTACGTTCCTGCGACCTCTGAACCGACAGATAGCCAAGTCTCATCTTTTAGTCCAGTAAGGACTATTTATTTTAATGTGTGACTAACACTATCAGTTTATTATCAATGATTAGATTAGTTATACTGTTATTCTGCTTCCTTTTGAGGTTGCAATACAACTTGAAAGTAAGAACTAAAAATTCAAAGAGAAGTAATTCTTTCTCTTTCAGCCCAATCGGGCTTTTATAGGCTTAAGATTGCCTAAACTTTGCCTCCTCGAAAGGAGCGCAGGCGATCATTTCAAATTAATTTGAAACGGCGCCTAAGCGCCTTCCCGAGAAGCATTGCATCATCCCCGCTAAGTGCTAACTCCGTCGTGAGTTTAGCGTTGACTTCGCGCGACGCTTGAGTAACTTTGCTGAGAAACGTGCCTTAGCTCCGCTAAAAGCACATCTCTAGCTTCGCAGAAATTCTATGTTAACTTTGCCAGAGACTTGTTCCTAACTTAGTTAGGAGTCTGTCTCCAACTTTGCTGGAAGTTTAGCTCCGCTGAGAGCTTCTATTTCCTCCTAAGGAAAAGACTTGCCTAAAGCTAGTCCACTCCAGGTGTTCTCGAATCAAAAAGGAGGGAAGCAAAGCAAATAAGTAGAAAATAAACATTTTATTGATTCAAAAGGGAAGATACATTGATACTACATCAAGATTGTCTTTCATACAACAGAATCTTTGCTTCAAGGGCATACAAGTTGTCCTATCTACTTTCAGGGTGATGAACCATCGCAACTGGACATGGAAGGTCTTCCTCCTGCACAAGGCCGTAATCCTTCACTTAATGGCAGATTGTACCATCAAGAAGCTGGATCTTCTTTGATGAAAATTAGCAAGAGATCAGAAGTTGGATCTTCTTTGATGAAAATTGGCAAAGGACTGATTGTCACCAGAAAGCTGGACTTCCGTAATCAAAATTGGCAAAGGAAGGACTCAAGACCTTACAGGTGACGTCCGTTGATCGGGGAAAAACCGCGCACAAAAAGTGTATGTTTTGAAATGAAGATTTAGTGTGTGTGCTTTGGCTTCCTCGATACTTCCGTTATAACATAGGGGCTAAAACGAGTCGAATCCACAAGGACGGGAGGCGATAGAAGCTTTACCGGTTGATTCACGTGTTTGTTAAAGATTCTTCAAAGTTTTAAAGAATGAAATGAAAAGAAAAGAATGAATGAAAGAGAAATACGGTGAAATACGAAGAAGTGAGAAACATAGAAAAGAATGGTTTTTGTAGTTTTTGATATTTTTAAAACAAAGTGAAAAAAAAAAGAAAACTCACGGCTACTAACTACTAATGACTCCACCAACACGCTAACCTCTTAGTGATAGTTGCCTCACACGTATCATTGGCCATCACTAGTCCTTGGTTCAAGAGCGATTCAAAGCTTGACCCATATGTAACTCATCACAACCCAACTCATCAAAATAGTGCAAGCTACACTTAAACCATCAATACTATAGAAAAGTAAGCATGGAATAAAGTAATGTTAGCTTGTTAGTGGTTAGGAAGTTAGAGTGTTAGATCCATCATCATGAGCCATCAATGGCTCTTGCAAGAGTAAGGCCAAAACGAGGCTATTAGATTCATGTGAATTATCATAAAAGAAGTTAAACTAGTTGGTGGTTAGTAGTTAGTTGCCATGAAAGAAAATACTAGCTACACATGTAAAAGAGATTAGAGAGATGAAAACATAGAGAGGTAAAGAGAGCACCTTTCATAGATTGTCACCTTCTATTACAAGCACTCTTGCATTCCAAGCATGAACCACTCTCTCCATAATTCAAGATCTAAAACAAAATGGAAAATACAATGGGGAAGAAGAACTAAAACTACACTACACTACCCTAAACTACAAAATAGAATGAAAAACTACCCTAAACTCTGTATATCCTCAACTCGGGAACCCAAGGGGGGTTTATATAGGCATCTGGGGAACAGGGGGCCAGGGGACAACCCTGGCCCGAAGCGGCGCGCGCGCCGCGGTCGTATGCCGCGTTTCTGCGGCCATCCTGGCGTCGCGCGCGGCCTTTTGGTCCCCTGTCAGAGTCTGCTACCGGATTTGGTTTTGCAGCCCCTGGTTTTGACGAATCAACTCCTCTAGGTCAATGGCTATTCATGTAGGCCTTTAATCACCAATTAAATGGTGATTTAGATCTTCTTCTTCATTTGCACACCATGAACCTAGGATCAAGCAAGTAAGGTATTATTAGCAGAATTTATTATTAAATAAATGTGAGAATGTGATGAAAATTATGCAAAATTAGAGACTAATCACACCCCCACACTTATCTTTTTCTCGTCCCGAGCAAAATAAAAAAAACCTAAGGAAATTATTACACCACTTTCGTAGGTGACGCGATTGTACTGAGCATGTGCAACAAGCTGTTAAACCTCTAAGTTTCCCCTAGAGGAGGAGTTTTGTCTCCTGAGGGTTTTCAGCGGATTACACCCATAAAATCCATAAAGAAAGAAATCAAATGTTAGTATTTTGAAAATGTATTTTTGAAATAGAGAAAAGTGTCGAAGAATTTTTGTGAAAATATAAGTGATCTAAGGTCATAGGTTAACCAGAAATTGTTCTTTCTTAAACTAAGTCAAAATGCAAAAAATCTTATTATAAATTAAATGTAAGAATTTAAAATTGAATTGACTTTTTGATCTTTCATAAAACTCTTAGAAAATATGCACTTTGTGGACTGTGAAGATTTTTGGTATATCGACTCTAACTTTCATGCCATTTATTTAATATATATATATTATTTATTTATTTTTTTCTTTTTTTTCTTCCCTTAGTTTTCTTAGGCTTTCTTATTTACCTGGGTAGTGAGCCTTTAGCCAGTGACTCCCAAACCAGATGGTCTTAGGGCACCAGATGAGAAAACATCCCTAGGACTTAAGGACTCGAGTAAACAAGGCCACAAAACTAAAGGGGTTTTTTTTTTTGTTTACCATTTTAGGTATGAATAATCATGCTTCCTGAGGCATAATTACCCAACTTCAATAAGTGATTTTTATTATCATAAATGTTTTTTTGTATATATATATATATTTTTATGGCATTTCAGTCTTTGTTCCAATCCCAAAATTTGTGTAAGTGTGGAGTGCATAAATCTAAGGCAAAAAATTCAGGATCAAATTATCTTTTCAATTTTACTTTCTTATCCTAAAATTTAAACAAGATCTATTATTTTGACTCGGTTTAAAATTTCATAATTTTAGGTCTTCCTAATTCTGAAGATAATCTTAATTTTCTTAAAAATGGATCAAAACTATTTCTCTTGTTTCAAAAAGTTTTGTAAAAAGAAAAGAAAAGAGTTTTTTTATATAAATTTTTTTTGAATTAAAAAGAAGTGTAAAAGAAAGAAAATATAAATTTAATTACGTTAGTAAACCCTCCCCCACACTTATCTCATGCATGGTCCTCAATGCATCGTGAATGTGTAAATACATGAAACAAATGAGAGGGAAGGAAGATTACCTCAAGGGGGTGGCTCCGGTGGTGGTCTGATTGGGCCAAGCGTTGCTACCCAATCAAAATAGCGTGGATCTTACAGGAACCCACCAATGACCTCTTTAATATGACCCAATAAAAGGATGATTGATTGAATGGTCTTATTGAAAAGTTTATCCCCATATAATGGCCAATTTTCAAAAATAATTATTGAGTCAGTTTCGTCAACAGTCTTGTCCAACAATGAAGTGTGATTTTTGAAGATGATAGATTTGGACTCAAAGGGATCAGGAATAAAAACCGATACCGACTTGGGAAGCTGACTCAGCTCAAGTCGAGAGTCAACAATGAGAGTCGAAATTGGTTCACAAATAGGGTCCAAACCAAAGAAATGATTCTCACACATTTTCCCATGAATGAAGTGTGATCATAAGATATTGGTGATTCCATTTCACGGTGTATTGGTACAGGATTCAATGTTAACTCTGGAATAGAGAAAAAAATCTGGTAAAGATACCGGGGTCATTATTGAATCAAAAAGTGAAAAGGAATCATCAACTTGAGGTTCAGGATCACTTTCAGGTTCGATTTCAATTTCAGGAAAGGGATAACTGACCAAAATGTCCAGGTGACTTTCATAACATGGAGATTGGTCAAGTTCAAATGTGTGTTCTGAAATTGAATCTGAATTTCCAAAATGACATGATTCATGGGTCCAACCAGTAGAGTTAGGGATATAAGGATCGGTCAAAGGTTGACAAGAAAGATTTTCCTCGCTCTCATTGATCAATTCGCTCATAAGTGCGTCTAATCTACTGATAGGCCTTGTAACAGAATTTGGATTCGGAATCATGTCTTTCATACTTTTTGTAATTGGTTCTTCTTGAAAAGGTGAGTATGAAAGGTGATTTTGGAAATTGAGGTAAAATTGTGAGTCCATCGGATTTGGCAGTTGCTGCTCGGACTCACGCAAGGGTTCCATACTCAAGTCCAGTATTGAAGTTTGTTCATTTTGAATTGGTGAGACTGGAAAAGATGAGTATGACTCTTGAAAATTTTGTTGAGAGGATGAGTCCAACATGTTTTGCATTCTTTCACAACAGACTTCCAAACGCTTTTCTAGTTCAGATTCTTCTTCAATTGGATGCTCTAGAAAAGGAGTATGTGGAGTTTGATGTGGGAAAGATTGTGAATTGAGAAAATCTTGCATTTGTTGTAGGAACTCTTCTATACTCCTTTCCAATGATGATTTTTCTTCAATTGGTGGTTCAGAAAAGGAGTATATGAATCAAAATTGGGGAACGAATATGGTGAAAATTGTGGACAAGATGATTGAAAAGTTAACTCGGGGTAGGTGAATCCCCATGAACTCTGTGAAGAGTTGAAATTATTTTGAAAATTAGGGTCATATTGTTGGGGATATGGGTCATATTGATTCGGATAATCCCAACCCGGCATATATGGTTAGTCATGTTGTACGTTGTCGGGTCAGAGTTATCCGAGTCAAATGAGGTCGGGGTGAAATATGGATTCATATTATAATTGAAAGAATTATTGTTATTAAAATCCATATCACAGTATACAAAAAAAAAGAAAACAAACAAACAACAATCAAACAAACAAAGAAAAAGAAAAAGAAAACAAGCCTATGCTAGGGTTGACTTAGACCTAGATGACTTCTAACTGGTTAGACTGTCCACGAGGGGTCTATTGTCGGAAGCTGACCACGAGTTAATCGGCCAGGTAGGGGCAAGATCGGTGGGAGGTATCCGTGCCGGAGCAACAGGCCTAATTATGTCAAACCACCGTTCTTCGAGGTTTCGTCTCTCAATCCCCAACCTTACACACTGATTTAGCAAGAGTCAAATTCTAACAACTTCCCCCTTAGGTCAATCTCCTAAATGAGTCCGAGATGTCCCTAGGGGCCAACGTCTAGCAATTTTTATTAGGGCTTGGTTGTGTGAGTGGGGAGGTGATTTTTGGGCTAAGGGAGGGTAATAACTTCCCCACCTTATGTTGTATTGGGTATTGCCCTTAAGTTAAATTGTGCAAGTGTGCAATATAGATAAGCATGAACACAAAAAAGCGATTAAATCACTGAAGTGTTTGTCCTATACTATATTCAATGCCATATATACATCTCCTATCAATATCACAACAACAAAAGAATAAAATACAGTATATTGGAATAAAAAATTGACACGTGCCTAGATGCAAATGTCTAAACCGTTTTAAAGCATCCAATTTCTGTATTTTAGTTCTTACAATTATTTACAGTGCACAGGTAATATAAAAAATTAGCAGCAGAAAATAAGAATTTACAAGAATTACCCAACCACACTTGAGCAAGTGTGGACTTCCGCAATGCTAAAACTTTAACCTGCACACCAAAAAATAAAGAAGAAAAGTTAGCAAACTTGTGAAATCAAACCGTTCCCATCCCCAGTAACGGCGCCAAAATTTGATCGAGGGAAAACCGCGCACAAAAAGTGTATGTTTTGAAATGAAGATTTAGTGTGTGTGCTTTGGCTTCCTCGATACTTCCGTTATAGCATAGAGGCTAAAACGAGTCGAATCCACAAGGACGGGAGGCGATAGAAGCTTTACCGGTTGATTCACGTGTTTGTTAAAGATTCTTCAAAGTTTTAAAGAATGAAATGAAAAGAAAAGAAAGAATGAAAGAGAAATACGGTGAAATACGAAGAAGTGGGAAACATAGAAAAGAATAGTTTTTGTAGTTTTTGATATTTCTAAAATAAAGTGAAAAAGAAAGAAAACTCACGGCTACTGACTACTAATGACTCCACCAACACGCTAGCCTCTTAGTGATAGTTGCCTCACACGTATCATTGGCCATCACTAGTCCTTGGTTCAAGAGCGATTCAAAGCATGACTCATATGTAACTCATCACAACCCAACTCATCAAACAAGTGCAAGCTACACTTAAACCATCAATACTATAGAAAAGTAAGCATGGAATAAAGTAATGTTAGCTTGTTAGTGGTTAGGAAGTTAGAGTGTTAGATCCATCATCATGAGCCATCAATGGCTCTTGCAAGAGCAAGGCCAAAACGAGGCTATTAGATTCATGTGGATTATCATAAAAGAAGTTAAACTAGTTGGTGGTTAGTAGTTAGTTGCCATGAGAGAAAATACTAGCTACACATGTAAAAGAGATTAGAGAGAAGAAAACATAGAGAGGTAAAGAGAGCACCTTTCATAGATTGTGACCTTCTATTACAAGCACTCTTGCATTCCAAGCATGAACCACTCTCTACCCCTAATACAAGATCTAAAACAAAATGGAAAATACAATGGGGAAGAAGAACTAAAACTACACTACACTACCCTAAACTACAAAATGGAATGAAAAACTACCCTAAACTCTGTATATCCTCAACTCTGGAACCCAAGGGGGGTTTATATAGGCATCTGGGGAACAGGGGGCCAGGGGACAAACCCTGGCCCAAAGCGGCACGCGCGCCGCGGCCATCCTGGCGCCGCGCGCGCGGCGCTTCGAGCCGCGCGCGGTCCTTTTGGTCCCCTGTCAGAGTCTGCTCCCGGATTTGATTTTGCAGCCCCTGGTTTTGACAAATCAACTCCTCTAGGTCAATGGCTATTCATGTAGGCCTTTAATCACCAATTAAATGGTGATTTAGATCTTCTTCTTCATTTGCACACCATGAACCTAGGATCAAGCAAGTAAGGTATTATTAGCAGAATTTATTATTAAATAAATGTGAGAATGTGATGAAAATTATGCAAAATTAGAGACTAATCATCCGTCTTCCCAAAGTGGATCATCTCAGATAACCGACTACCAGCCCCTTTCCGAAGTGTATCATCTCAAATAAGTGACTGCCAACCTCTTCTGGGAATACCCATCAGCTGTTCCAGTATGTTCCTCCTGCTTAGGATTAAATTTTTAACTTGAAGATCAAGGAGCAAGTTTCTAGTTTCTTTCATTAAGACGAAAGACTGGCGGGCACAGTTCACTGCAATACAAACTGGAAACTAGTTAGCATTAAAATAAAGAGAAAACTGCAAAGACGAAATGTTAAGTCAAATTCTTTGGGCGAAGCAGTTCATATCTGATCTAGTGGTGCTTCAGTTAAGCAGAGGATAGCCTCGCTTGCTCAGTGATGATGGACTAGCTCAGCATAAGCCAAGTCCTAGCCTCGCTTATACAGCTAAGCCAAACTGATCCAGAAGGATATAGTCTTGACCCCACCTATTTGGCAAGACTGGCTCGATCTTGAAGATACTAAGTCTCAATTCTTGCCTATGCGACGAATTTAACAAACAGATTTGATAGATCAAGACAGAAATTCTGCATGGAAAAGTCTTTTCGTGATCAAGCGAGAAAGATAGCTTCGCCAAGAAGCTAAAAAATAGGGCTGAAACCCTTCTCTACCAATCAGTCATATACAGAATGAAGTACAAGGGAAATCAATCCCTGAAGTAGCTGGTAAAGTTAAGAAAGATTAAAGGAGATCAACTCCCTAAAGTCACTAGTCCATTGATAAAGTTTCTGGATGACTGAGACTCACCAGCTCTTCGTCGGATAGTGACTAGGGTGGGCGCCCCCACTATTTTAGAGATATGAGTCTCCTTCTGTGGGCAACGAGGGGACGTCATGAGCAGACTGTTTCTCTGAAAAGGACTTCAAGTGTCCTATTTATAGGCCTCATGGCCTGACCACGCCATTACCGTTTCAATCCTGGAAGCGCGGGCGAAGTTAAAGCACTTAAATACTTAGCCTCGACAAAGGGAACAAACTCCCTCGTTAAAAGCAAGAGAAGTTATTTGAACCTCGGAAAAGGGAATAATCCCTCTCATAATTCGGCAAAGAGCACCTCGGAAAAGGAACGTCGTTCCAGAAGCAAAGCTACTCCGGGAGGCTCGAACGCAAAGCTACCCAAACGCGAAGCTACCCAGAATCGTGAATCTACACGATTCCTCGGCGAACTCATTCCAATCCAGAAGTAGGATTGAGAGCGAAGCTGAACTCAACCACTATGGCGACGTTCGCATTTCACATACCATCAAAGCAGTTCAAAGTATTTCAGAGTCTGAACCATTCCATTGCAGACTTACAAAAACTTTGAAGGGGGTCTTGTTGACACTCTAAAAAAGACAAGATTCCTAACTGGCCAGAATAATATCTAAACTTTTTGATATCTACAAAAGACAAGTGGAAAACAAGCCGACGATCAGTTTTTATCCATCTCCAAGGGACAAATCAGTAACTTGGACTCTACTGATCCAGTGAAGCAGACAGTAAGCCCAGATTGTCTTTGAAGAGACCTAAGCAGACCTAAGATGCTAAGTTAGCTCAACACTTAGCATCGCATGAGTCCAAGGGGATAGCCTCACCTGAGAGACTAAGTTTGTCTAGCTTTGCCTTGAAGTTGTTCATAGTTTCATCAGAGAACTAACTTACAGCTTCGCCTGAAATGCTCAGTTCACTCCGCAGAGAGTTAGCTTCGCTCGAAGCCCTACGCAGTTTCGTAGAAGGAGGACTGGTAGCTTCGCCACAAGCCTTACCCAGCTCCGCTGAAGAGCTTTCTGCTAACTTCGCTAGGCGCTTCTCCTAGCTCCGCCATGAGCTCAACGCAACGACTCCGCTGCGGGTCTTTTATGGTCACCTTTGACCAATCAAATCTTTAGATGAGATCAAATCTAATTGAGATCAAATCTCATTAAGATCAAATTTGACAGTTGCTTGATATGATCTCTTGACTCTCCCAATCAGGTAAGAAGAGCAGGGGAGATCTCTCAATTAACTAGAGAGGATCAAGGGAGTATCCCTTACTAAGAGGAGCTAATCTTTTATGGTCATCTTTGACCAATCAAATCTCCAAATGAGATAATTGTGATCGAGACCAGATTTGGTAGTTACACTCATGATTTCTCATTAAGGGGAGACAATCAAGGGAATCATAACTCCCTATTGAGCCTATAAATAGCCCACTAGTAGGTTAGGCTGAGGGGCTTGAAAAGATTCAAGTCCAAGAGGCTTTTTGAAGAGCTTCTTTCGTGGCTTAAAAGCATAAGCCAACAAGAGAGATCTACTCTCTTACTTCCAAGAATTTAGAAAATCACTTCTCTAATCCTACAAGGATAAATTCAGGGTGCTAATACCCTAAGATCTTCCTCCCTCTCAAGGAATTTCTGGAACCAGGAGAGAAGGAATTCCCAAGCGGAGGCAGCTCGAGAAGTAACAAGAGGGCTCTACCAACCTTTTGTTCTCTGATTCTCCAAACCAGGCGAGAAGGGAATCCCATTAGGTAGTAGTCTGATTGTCTGATTGATCATATCATCAAAGGGATAAAGTGATCGCGTGCTGATCAGATTCCTACCGACACACTTCCCTAGAAATCTCAGAGGAGATCTACCTGTAATCTTCTTCCTGCAAAGAATTACTTATAATTTAGCTGCTCGACCCCTTTTTTTGTAAGTTTTCCCCTTTGTAAAATCAGTAAAAAACAAGATCGTGCTCGATGTAAAAGCCATCAAATAAATTAGCCATTTCGATGACTGCGTGATAATAAGGTACCAAATCTTCATGACAGACCTCACATTCGCCTTTAATCTGATTGACAATCAGTTTTGAATCACCATAAGCTTCAAGGTAGCGTACCCCATTTCGTGAGCAAGCTGAAGACCAATAAGTAGAGCATTGTATTCTGCCACATTGTTGGAGCATGATTCTGTCAGAGAAAATGCCCTAGGAAGGACAAAGTTTCGCGGTGAGATGAACACAACCCCCACACCAGAAATGATTTTGCCTTTAGGGCCTATTCGTGATACTCCATCGAAGAACATCTGCCAAACTTCATCCTCTAAAGTTATATTAGATTCAAAGACTTCATCTGGAATTTCTTCATGAAGTTTTGAGCTTTCTGGAACCGAAGAAGCAGCTAAGAACTCTGCAAGTGCCTGGACTTTAACCGCCTTCTGAGGGACAAAGAGCATGTCGTACTGCCAGGCACCAAACCATGTCTTTGAAGAGTGCCTTATTTCCCATGCCCATCAAGTGCCACTGGAACACCTGAACACCGCTTACTCACGACCGTCACACAACCCCTACTCACAAACATTTAATCCGGGTTAGAGGAATCACTCTAATTTCTCCTGGGCCCAAAACAATCCTCCCAGGCCTAATTTCTCTAACAATTTTCACCATCCTACTCCTCCACCACCTTTTCCCAGTCAAGCCCATCTTCCTCCTCCCAAAGCTCACCAATGGAAAAGAAAATTAGTAAATTAGAGGAGAGCATAGAGGCTTTCATAAAGTCCCAAGCTGCTTTCATGCAAAATCAGGGACAAACTCTGAACACTCATCACAGGCTATATCGAGATTGGAAATGCAGATGAGCCAGTTAGCTAGCTTCCTAAGTGAAAGACCAAAGGGTACTTTCCCTAGTCAGCCGCTAGTTAACCCAAAAACCTCCAATCAAGCATATGAAATCCAAGACCCATCGATCAACTAGTGCAATGCTGTTCACACACTTCGATCTGGAAAGAAGGTAGACAACCAGGTCTACCAACAGAAAAGTCCAGTCCATCCTGATCCCACTCCAGTTTTCACCTCTACTAGTTCCTCCCAATCTGCTCCACAAACATCTGACGAGGACAAAGCGGCTGAACAAGTTCATAATCTTGTAGCATCCTTTCCCAATAGGCTTAGGAACAACAATAAGAATATGCATATGAAAAATATGCTAGAGATGTTCAACCTGGTCAAATTGAATGTGCCACTTCTTGATGTTATACAACAAGTCTCAGCTTATGCCAAATTTCTTAAGGATATGTGTACGAAGAAGAGAAAGACCAATGTTCCCAAGAAAGTATTCTTGGCAACTAATATAAGCAAAATTATGTCTGGTCCCATTTCGGTGAAATACAAGGATTCCAGATGTCCCACCATTTCCTGCACCATAGGACAGACCGAAATAGGTAGAGCACTTCTTGATCTGAGAGCAAGTACCAACTTGCTACCTCTCTCAGTATACCAGCAACTTGGGTTGGGCGAGCTAAGCCCAACTCGAGTCACCATTCAGCTAGCCGACTGATCTGTGAAGATCCCAAAGGGGAAAATCACAGGCATCCTTATCCGGGTCGGGGACTTCATCTACCCCGTTGACTTCATTATGCTTGAGACCCAACCTGTGTCCAATCCTAGGTCTCAAACTCCAGTCATCTTAGGACGCCCATTCCTTGCTACAGCCAATGGCATAATCAACTGTAGGAATGGATCCATGCGATTGACCTTTGGAGACATGACGAAGGAAGTCAATGTTTTCAATCTTGGAAGACAACCTAGGGATGTCAATGATCAGACATTTGAGGTCAATTCTATTGAAAACTTGACCAGTGAGCATGAGAAATGCATGGAGACAGAAACTGAGGCAGAGTTTGATCTGGAGGCTGAGGATTTTAATTTAGACCAGATTATAGATTCAACAGTGGATTGGGCATCAAGCCCAAGTGTACCTCATCATAGGATTGAAAGCCCAGAGATTACCTCCAATGAAGTAACACCTTCCCTAGAGCTAAAAGCCTTGCCTGAGCACATCAAGTACGCCTACCTGGGCGAAAAGGACACCTTGTCAGTCATCATAACATCCCACCTCACTGCTCAACAATAGGACAGCTTAATGTCTATTCTGAAAAGACATAAGGAAGCCATTGGATGGACGATGAAGGACATCAAGGGAATAAGTCCAGCCATAGTGCAACATAGAATCCATTTAATCGATGAAGCCACCCCTAGGAGGGACCCACAACGCAGGCTTAACCCTCTCATGCAAGAGGCAGTTAAGGCTGAAATTCTGAAACTATTAGATAATGGGATCATTTATCCCATTTCTGATAGCCAATAGGTTAGCCCTGTTCATGCGGTCCCAAAGAAGGCTGGCTTTACGGTGGTAGAAAATGAGGATAAAGAGTTGGTACAAACAAGACTGCCTACAAAGGTTCGTGTTTGTATCGACTACAGGAAGTTGAATGCGGCTACCTGTAAAGACCACTTCCCGCTACCCTTCATTGACCAAATGCTGGAACGATTGGCTGGACATGAGTACTACTGCTTCCTAGATGGGTACTCGGGATACAACCAAATCCCTATTGCTGCAGAAGATCAGGAAAAGACCATGTTTACCTGCCCGTTCGGAACCTTTGCTTATCGACGCATGCCTTTTGGATTGTGCAATGCTCCTGTAACATTCCAACGGCGCATGCTTAGTCTTTTCTCCGACATAGTAGAACATTTTCTTGAGATTTTCATGGATGACTTCTCCATCAACGGAAATTCATTTGATCAGTGTCTTCATTACCTAGAGTTAGTGCTATAAAGATGCAAGGAGAAGCACCTAACTCTAAACTAGGAAAAATGTCACTTCATGGTGAGACAAAGGATTGTCTTGGGCCATGAGATTTCGAGGAGAGGCATAGAAGTGGATAAGGCTAAAGTTGAAGTGATTGCTAAACTTTCACCACCCAAAAGCATTAAGGATATTAGATCCTTTCTAAGGCATGCTAAGTTCTACCGATGGTTCATTAAGGATTTTAGCAAAATCGCTAGGCCCTTAACCAACCTGCTCGCTAAGGACATGCCCTTTGATTTTAACGATGAATGTTTCAAGTCATGGGGGAGGCTTAAGCAAGAACTTATTTCTGCGCCTATTATTTCTGCTCCTAATTGGGCCCAGCCATTTGAAATCATGTGTGGTGCATCTGATTTTGCTATTGGCGCTGTTCTAGGACAACACATCGACAATAGGCAGCACGTGATTTATTACTCGTGTAGGACTTTGAATGACACCCAACAGAACTATACAATGACTGAGAAGGAATTCTTGGCCGTTGTCTTTGCGTTAGAAAAGTTCCGGCCCTACTTGTTAGGTTCGAAGACGGTGATTTTTACAGATCACTCGGCTCTGAAATACCTCATGACCAAGAAGGAAGCAAAAACCCGACTGATTTGGTGGATCCTTTTGCTTCAAGAATTTGACTTAGAAATTTGGGATAAACGAGGTATAGAAAATGTGGTCGCTGATCATCTCTTATGAATTCCGAACGCATCGATCATACAAGCTCCGATCAATGAAGATTTCCCAGACGAGCACATCTTGGCCATTCTTAAGGAACCCTGGTATACGAATATTGTTAATTACCTCACGGGAAAAATACCCGCTGACTGGACAAAGCAAGACCAATACCGCTTCTGTGCCCAAGTATGGTACTTCTTCTGGGAAGAAATATCTTTTTAAGTATTATCCCGACCAAATTATTAGACGATGCATACCAGAGAAGGAATAGAGGAGTGTGCTCAGCTTTTGCCATGACCTTGCATGCGGAGGACACTTCGGTCCCCGCAAGACTGTAGGAGAAGGTTCTTCAAAGTGGGTTTTACTGGCCCACTTTGTTTAAAGACTCATACCATTTTTGCAAGTCATTCGCAAATTGTCAGAAAATTGGGAAAGTTTCTAGAAGAGACATGATGCCCCTAAACCCGATCCTTAAAGTTGAAATTTTTGATGTGTGGGGTATCGACTTCATGGGGCCATTCCCCAATTCCTTCGGCAACCAGTTCATTTTGATTGTTGTAGATTATGTCTCTAAGTGGGTGGAAGTGCTGGCCCAGAGGCCTTCCACTCTAGTTTTGATGATGATTAACTCATGTAGTTATGTGTACTAATAATCTTGTGATGTTTAGTTTCAGATCATTAACCAAGATATTAGTTGGTGATTAGCTTCAACAAGATGTTTGGAAGCTTTCACATGGTGATTCAAGAGCCGAGCATCAAGATCATATATAGCACTCGTTGGAGTCAAGCTCGGTGAATCACGGAGTTTTCGGTCGAGTCGGCTTGGAGACGGCGCTCTACAAGAAGACATCGGTACCTAGTTTAGTTTTGTGTTTAGATCCATTTGTAAAGATTAGAATAGTATGATATGCTCAAGTTCACAACACACACATGTTTTGGTTTTGGTTTTCGATTTGATTGGTTTAACCGATCTTGGTTTTCATGAATAAATAAGTATCAAAGCAAGTTTACATGTTTTTATGTATATTAGATGTGTTCTATATACATACATGCTTCAACTATTTAAACAAACTTAGTTTGATAGTCTATTTCATGAGTTTGATGTTTTGGTATTTTTAACAAAACATATTTTTGGAATTAAAGTCAAAAACATGGATATGCAATTGTTTCATTGTATATTGGACTTATGTCCATATGCAACATGCCTAAAAGTGTTTAAGCATCATGTTTTTATATTTGAATGAGTTTTGAAAAAATCGGATATCCTATTGAAAAATCCTAGTTTGGAAAAATACGGTTTTTGGTTTTCGGTAATTTTTCCTTAACACAAAAATGGTTCAAAATGTTTGATATTTGTGTTGAAATTTTTCACACAAGTCAGTTTATCAATGTATAATGATAAAACTATTTTTGTGTATTTTAGAGATTTTATGGGAATTTTTAAGACCTTAAAAATCCAGTTTTTCAGTCCCATCTTTTGGCTGCCAGGCTTTGGCGGTCGACCGTAACGGTCGACCAGACCAGGAGCCGGTCGACCGTAGCGGTCGATCGGACGTGTACAAGATTGTGCACGTAGCCGTGTCAGTCTGCCGGGACCGACTGGTCGACCGACTGAAAGCAACCCACTCTCGGGTTTGCTCCGGTCGACAGCCAGAGAGTCGTTGCTCTCTGGTTCAGGGGCCGGTCGACCGAGCGGTCGACCGGTAGCAGCAAGCGGTCAAAAATTGACCATTGGCCGATCGACCGGCCGGTCGACCGTAAGGTCATTTCTGGCAAATTCTGCTGCCAACGGCTATATTTTTGAAGAGGCTATATATACCCCATTTGTGGCCTGTTTTCTCTAAGTATTTTTGGGCTAAATTTCTGAGCTTTCTCTAGTGTTTAAACAAGTTTTGAAAAGAGTTTCTTTGTGCTAAAAAGATCAATCTTTATTGTTTTAAAAGTGTTTTAATATTTCCAAGAAAAATAATCTTTTGGGAATTTGCTTTGGTTCAATCATTCTATATCTTTGTGCAGATTTCTCAAGTGATTTTTCTTTGTTTTAAACACTTTGTTTTCCATACTTGAGCTTCATTCTATCCTATCTATAGGGTCTTTGTGTTTGTGGGAAAAGAGATTGGTTTGTGATCTTTTAATCACCAAGTTGTAAACCCTATTATTGCTTGGCTTTGTGCCTTTCCCTCATAGTGTTGAGGAGGTTGTGCAAGTGAGTTGCATCCCTCAAGTTGTGAGGTAATCCTTGTGTAGCTTTGTACTTATCCCTCAAGTTGTGAGGTGATAGTTTGTTGGCTTGGTGCTTTGCCTCTAGTGAGAGGTTGTGGTTGTAAAGAGAGGAGTTGGGTACTCCTAGTTATTGTATTGCCCCAAATCCTCGGTGGAGGTTCCCTGTGTGGGAGTCCTGTGTGGACAAGCTAGTGGATTCGAAATCCTTCTGGGTGAAGGCGGGGATGTAGAGCTGGGTGCTCGAACCTCAAAACAAATCTTGTTGTTTGCGCTTGATCCATTGACTCTTACTCTCTCTCTCTTTATTGTGTCTTGCATCATTTCATATTAATCATTCATATTTATATGTTTGGCTATTTTGTGTGTGCATCACTTGTTGGTTGCATTAAGTGTAATTGCAATTAGTTTTTAAATTCTGCATTTACTTCATTAGATTAGCATTATCACCTATTCACCCCCTCTAAGTGATTTCAATTGGTATCAGAGCCTACGCTCCTGATATTAGGTTTAACCGCCTAGGAGTGAGATCTTGGTTGCTAATCTACATTTGCATTTTCATTTGCACACATTTAGTTTGCACTCATGGATAGCCCTCCTATGTTTGATATTTCTAGACTTGATATTTGGAAGGCCAAGATGAGTTGTCATTTGAAAGCATTAGGAAATAAAGTTTATCAAGCCACTACTAAGGAATCCTACCCCAATGATTGCAAACATAAAAAGGCCAATGCATTAGCCCTTAAGACACTTAGAGCATCTCTTGATAAAGATCTTTTATATGTGTTTGCTCACTATAATTCGGCTTTTGCAGTTTGGAGCATTTGACTTCTCCGGAGCTACCAAAGATTATCAAAAAGTTAAGGAGATCTAGGAGAGACAAGTCCAACGAGCATTGTCTCATGGTCCAGGGAATGACTCCCTTGAGGTACAATTGGAATCTCAACTAGATAATAGTTCTAGTTCCTATTGCTATGGGTGTTTAGAAGTACAAACCTTGAATGTAGAACTTGCTACAAAGTTTGAAAAAATTTTGGAAAAAAATGATCTTTTGAAAAAGAAGAATGTTGAACTAAAAGAAGAATATATGGACTTGTGTTCAAGATTTGATTTGATTTTGCAAGAGAAGGAAGAGATTTCTAGTGAACGTGACTCACTTAAATCTCAACTAGACCTTGCTCTAAAGGAAAATGAATTTTTGAAGAGTAAAAATGATTGTGATGATATCTTGAAGAATAATGAGGTTTCATCTTCAAAATTAGATTTTATTTTAAAAGATAACCACTCTTTGAAAAATGAAATTGATTTCATTACAAAAGAATTAGATTTAGTTTTAAATAAAAATAAATCTTTGAAAGATGAATTGTCTTCACATATTTGCCATGCTAGTATAGCTTCTTCATCTAGCACACCTATTGCATGCTCCACTTTATCTTCAAGTGTTGAAAATGATATAAATGTTTTGAAGAAAAGTGTTGATTATTTGGGCTCCACTTTGAGCCATTGTGCCATGAACCATACACGCTTGGAATACTTGGTTCGAAAAAAACAAGTTCCATCCTTGCATGCACACCATACACGGCATACAATGCTCCTCACGGTCATAAACATTACACTATGTATGCTCATGTGTACACTTGTACACATTGTTGACGTAAGGGCCACCTTACTAGATTTTGCTATGATCGTATACATGATGAAAATTTAGCAAATAATTTTGTTTGGGTTAGGAAAGGTACTAACCTCTACGGACCCAAAAGAATATGGGTACCAAAGACCACCGCTATGGTATTTGATGTAGGTGTGGGCTCTCGCATCACGTGAGAGTGGCGGTGCCTTGAAGTGGATGCGTTCCGTGCTTAAAGAAAACAATTTGGATGCATCACTTTCAAGGGGAGTTTGGTGGGAGGACCACCTTGGTTTGGAGAACTAGAGAGGTGCGTTCATCGGTTTTGATATCAATCTCTAACTCCCGTTTATATATTTGCATGATTTTCATGTTCATCGATTTATAGCATGTTTTTGATGTTTATTGATTATTATGATTATGCCATGATAGTTAGATTAGTGATATACTTGTTAGTTATTTGAGACACCCATGTTTAATATGGACCTATCTTTGTGTTCTCACTTTGTTTTAAACTAATATGTATGCCTTAGATCTAATGCATATGCATATACATAATGATCATATGGATGTTCATGATTTTTGTTTTGATATTTCATGTTTTTGATGTTTTGATTAGTATGTTAAATGCCATGATCATTAGACCATTGACATGCATATATAGCATTGGAGATTACCCATGTTCATATGGATCATCTTGTGTGTTCTCGCATATGTTTAGCTATTATGTATATCATAATTCTAATAACATGTGAATTTACATAATGACCATGTTTGTGTTTATCATGTTGATTTATGACTTGTTTTATGCTTCATGATTTGAATATATGTTTAGATGTTAGTTTTCATTAAAACTAGGATATATACTTGTACACCTAGTGAGCTACAAATAGACTATTATATGTTTGTGCTTGAATCTTATTTGTACCCATTAGATGTGCTATTATAAACTAGTTTTGATGATTCATGCATTTAAACTTGTATTCCCATTTTGGACATGTTTTTTTATGATCATGTGTTTTCACTTCATGTATATGTCTATTTTGTCAAACCATAAGATATACATTTATACCCTTTGAGTCATTTGCTTTTCATGCAAATCTTTGTTATGGACTCAAATTGTGTTTAGGGATATGTATGTATACTTCTTGTTTGTCAAAACATATATATGCCTTGAAGTTTAAATTGTTTTTAATGAAAATTTAATTTTTCATGTTCTCAGGTTTAAGGAATTTTCATAATTGAGCTTGATTGAATATTTTCATGATGATATGTCTCACATAACACTTGTACACTCACTTTATTAGTTTACTCATGATTTGTTTTCATGATACTATGATTTGTGCTTTATAGATTATTGAGTGTTTGGTGATCATGTGATCTACATGTTTTTCATGAAAAATATTTTTATTTTATTCCTTACTTGAAGGATTCCGTACTAGTTAACAAATTTTTCCATTTAACTAGTTGCAGTATTATTCTTCCTTATGGTAGAGTTTTTCAAACAAAATATATTTTCAAACCTATTTTTGAAAACCCCTACTGACGACGGGCGGTTGGTTGGGAGACCATGCCTATGTATGCTTTATATTGAAAATCATTTTAAACATGAGCATGAGTTGGGAGGATAGGTATTTGAGATATACACTTGATCTTATTGTTATTTCAATTGGTATCATTAGATTCTTTCAATTGGTATCAATATTGACATTTCTTGTATACTCATATAATTTGTATGTATGTATGCTTGCACTTCAAATAGTATCAATTTCGATTGGTATCTAATTTTTCATACATATATATGTTTTATTTGTGCTTACTATATCCCTATATCTTTAAGCACAAATTTTTGACTATGATAAAGCTTATTTTATAATGCCTATCATGTTTCAATTGATTTTCAATTGATATTTTAATAACAATGCATAAGCTTATGAAAAAAAATAAAAAATGTTTTGATCATTGTTTCTTTTGGTATTTCATAAAGGGGGAGAAAACTCGACCTTCATCTTTCAATTGGTATTTTGTTTACCATGGATTTTGTATTCCACTCCCTTACTTTATGATGATGAAAAATTGATTGAAAAATGAATATTGATTTTACTTTGGTATCATATGTTCAAAATGAAAAATATTTACAATTGGTATCAAGTTTTTTGTATAGGAATTCAAAATTTGTAATGTTTAATTTCAATTGGTATCAAGATTGCTTTCTTACAATTGGTATGTTATTTATTTACTTATCAATTGGTATCAAGATTTTTGTTTTCAATTGGTATATGTTTTCATATAAAAATGTTTAATTGAGATTTGTTTTCATGCCTTATTTACCTTCTATTGATATAGGCATTTCTTGAAATATTTTTATGATCATTGATATCATTATGCACTTCATTGAAATTTTTTTTTCAATTGGTATCATGTTTGTTGTCACCCTTTATTGATTCTTTGTTTGGATCAAAAAGGGGGAGAAGAATAATTTTTATTGGTTTGTCTTTTACCCCTTTGTTGATGATTGACAAAAAGGGGGAGAAGAATTTGAGTTTATATGCATATTTTGTTTGTATGTATGTTTTATTTTTTTAGAAAAAAAGAATTTAATCAAGAACATGTTTTATTATTGGTTTTTATTTTTGGTATCAAGAGCATTATGTAATGTTTGGCATCAAGAATGTTATTTTAAGAACATGTTTTATTGTTTTATGCATGTCTATGCATTTTCATGTTTAATATTCCTTGCATACATTTATTTGTTTATTGTGATGCATGAGTTAAGGGGGAGCTTCCTTGAAGCTTAACTTTAATCCATGCATATAAAACTCCATGAGTTTTGTCATCATCAAAAAATGGAAGATTGTTGGCCCAGAGGCCTTCCACTCTAGTTTTGATGATGATTAACTCATGTAGTTATGTGTACTAATAATATTGTGATGTTTAGTTTTAGATCATTAACTAAGATATTAGTTGGTGATTAACTTCAACAAGATGTTTTGGAAGCTTTCACATGGTGATTCAAGAGCCCGAGCATCAAGATCATATATAGCACTCGTTGGAGTCAAGCTCGGTGAATCACGGAGTTTTGGGTCGAGTCGGCTTGGAGACGGCGCTCTACAAGAAGACATCGATACCTAGTTTAGTTTTGTGTTTAGATCCATTTGTAAAGATTAGAATAGTATGATATGCTCAAGTTCACAACACACACATGTTTTGGTTTGGGTTTGGTTTTCGGTTTGATTGGTTTAACTGATCTTGGTTTTGATGAATATATAAGTATCAAAGCAAGTTTACATGTTTTTATGTATATTAGATGTGTTCTATATACATGCTTCAACTATTTAAACAAACTTAATTTGATAAGTCTATTTCATGAGTTTGATATTTTGGTATTTTTAACAAAACATATTTTTGGAATTAAAGTCAAAAACATGGATATGTAATTGTTTCATTGTATATTGGACATATGTCCATATGCAACATGCCTAAAAGTGTTTAAGCATCATGTTTTTGTATTTGAATGAGTTTTGAAAAAATCGGATTTCCTATTGAAAAAATCCTAGTTTGGAAAAATACGGTTTTTGGTTTTCGGTAATTTTTCCTTAACATAAAAATGTTCAAAATGTTTGATATTTGTGTTGAAATTTTTCACACAAGTTGGTTTATCAATGTATAATGATAAAACTATTTTTGTGTATTTTTAGAGATTTTATGGGAATTTTTAAGACCTTAAAAATCCAGTTTTTCAGTCCCATCTTTTGGCTGCCAGGCTTTGGCGGTCAACTGTAACGGTCGACTGGACCAGGAGCCGGTCGACCGTAGCGGTCGACCGGACGTGCACAAGATTGTGCACATAGCCGTGTCAGTCTGCCGGTTGACCGACCGGTCGACCGACTGAAAGCAACCCACTCTCGGGTTTGCTCTGATCGACTGGGCGGTCGACCGGCCAGAGAGCCGTTGCTCTCTGGTTCAGGGGCCGGTCGACAGGGCGGTCGACCGGTAGCAGCAAGCGGTCAAAAATTGACCATTGGCCGGTCGACCGGCTGGTCGACCATAAGGTCATTTCTGGCAAATTCTGCTGCCAACGGCTATATTTTTAAAAGGCTATATATACCCCATTTGTGGCCAGTTTTCTGTAAGAATTTTTGGGCTAAATTTCTGAGCTTTCTCTAGTGTTTAAACAAGTTTTGAAAAGAGTTTTTTTGTGCCAAAAAAATCAATCTTTATTGTTTTAAAAGTGTTTTAATATTTCGAAGAAAAATAGTCTTTTGGGAATTTGTTTTGGTTCAATCATTCTATATCTTTGTGGAGATTTCCCAAGTGATTTTTCTTTGTTTTAAACACTTTGTTTTCCACACTTGAGCTTCATTCTATCCTATCTATAGGGTCTTTGTGTTTGTAGGAAAAGAGATTGGTTTGTGATCTTTTGATCACCAAGTTGTAAACCCTATTATTGTTTGGCTTTGTGCCTTTCCCTCATAGTGTTGAGGAGGTTGTGCAAGTGGGTTGCATCCCTCAAGTTGTGAGGTGATCCTTGTATAGCTTTGTACTTATCCCTCAAGTTGTGAGGTGATAGTTTTGTTGGTGATTGATGTGGTACCTGCACACAAAATACGAGATTTCAGAACTTATAATAAAAATGTGCAAGTGCTCAATTCTTCCGCGATAGCAAGTGGCTATGCGGGTCGTGATCCACAAGGAGGGTTTTGCGATAGAAGCGTTTACAGTTTTATTGAAATCGTTATAAAAACCAAACGAGAGTTCTTCTCTGTTTTTAAGTTAAGAAAAGGAAAAAGAATTATGTTAAAATTAGAAGAAAGTGGTAGAATAGAAAGTGGAAAAAATCAGAAAATGAAAGAAGCGACTATGTACAAATGAGTTTGGGAAAGAAGAGTGAAAACGATTTGGAAGAGGTGGTGATCTACATTAAAGAAATAAAAGAAAAGAAAGAAAGACAAGTACTTACCTTCTTTTTACCAAAAGCTTACCTTGAGTTCTTAGCGACGATTTTACCTTGAAGTGGAGGCATTCAGCGCATAGCCCATAAGATTAGATTTTTGGTCTTTCCACATTACATCATCAAAACTACTTCAAGTATGAAATGATACAGAGAGACTCACAATTCCATCGTCATGAGCTATCGGTGGCACTCGCAAAGGCAAGGCTCTTTCGATGCTTTTAGACTCACTTGGAAGACAATTTGTCCAAAAGAAGAGTAAAGTAGAAAAGAAGAAGACGAAGAGAACTAAAAAGAAGTACATACAAAGAAAGAACAAAGATTTGATTTCATAACATTCAAAGAAAAGAAAGAAAACCTTACACCATTGTCACTATGGCTCCAGCTTCATTCTTGTTCTTCGATGAAAGTCTGATCTCCTTTTATTTACATAAATGAAAATTACAATTACATGAAAAAGTAAAACAAAAACCTAAACTAAGAAATGGAAAACTAGTCTAAATCCTAACTTTGCATTGGCGTCCATTTTTCAGCGCAGATACTGGCCTTTTATAGGCATAAACCCAACAACCAGGATCCCGGGGAGGTCGGGGGAGCAAACACTCCCCCTAACTCCCCAACAAAGCCGCGAAACGCGGCTTGGGCCGCGTTTCCGCGGCCAGGGTGTGGCCATCTGGCCACACCCTGTTGGTGGGTTTTTCTGGGAGTTTCTTCTGCCTTTATCTTCAGTTTGTTTCTTCGTTTGGGTCCAGGATTCTGACGAAATGGCCTTGGATTCTTGGCTTTAACCGATCGATCCTGAGAGGATTCTTCTCAACCGGTTTCAACCTCTTGATTTTGCCCTAATTTACTTGGTGCGAATTAATTATGATTAATTCAGAATTTTGGTGGGCTTTGGGCTCATTTCTGTTCATCTCCTTGAAGATTGGGCCTGCAAATAAATTAAACAATTAATTAGGACAATGCAGGCTTTTATTCTAAAATAGGTATGGAAATATGATACTATATATGCAATATTAGCGACCAATCACACCCCCATACCTATCTTTTGCTCATCCTCGAGCAAAACAACTAAACTATACTAAGGATTATTAGACCACTTTCGCAGGTCACGCGATTGCACTGAGCATGTGCAACAAGCCGTTAAACCTCTAGGTTCCCCCTAGAGGACGAGTTTTGTCTCGTGAGGGTTTTCAGCGGATTGCACCCACAAAATCCATAAAGAAAGAGAAATAAAGAGTTAGTATTTTCGAAAAGCATTTTGAAAGAGAAAAATATTTGAAATATGATTGTAAGATCTAAGCAATCTATAAGTTATAGGAAAACTGAATTTTTCATTCCTAAACTTAGTCTCTATTCAAAAATTTGTTATCAATCAAAGTAAGGAGTCAAATTGTACTTCTCATCTAGTCTATTACTTTACCCTAAGTCATATGCACCTTGTGAATGTGAAAATTTTGACTAAGGGTTCATTAACTCTAACTCTTATGCCTTATTTATTTATTTATATATATATATATATTTTTCTTTTTTTTGGTGGTATTAATCCTTAGTTCTATTAGGCTTTCTAATCTGCCCATGTAACGAGCCTCTAATCGATGACTCCCAAACCAAACGGTCTTAGGGCACCAGGTGAGAAAACACCCCAAGGACTTAAGGACTCGAGCAAACAAGGCCACAAAACTAAGGATTTTATTATATAAACCTCTTTTAGGCGTGAATACTTATGCTTTATTAGGCACAAATACCCAGCTTAATCAGAGGATTTTTCAAACTTATCTAATCATCTTTCGCATAAATACTAAGGCTTGCTTAGGCCAAAGCACCTAGCTAATCAATGATTAGGCTTGTTTTTTTTTTTTTTTATAAGGCATAAGAATCTTTGTTTTTGAACCCTAAGTGTGTAAGTGTATGAAGTGTGCATATTTCATCAAGGTAAAGATCAAGACCAAATTACTTTGACAAATTATCTTCCTAACTCTAAAAATCAAACAAATAATCTTATTTTGACCAAGTATAAGAAATCCTAATTTGGATTTTCCTATTCCTTAAAATTAACTTAATTTCTTACAAAAATAAGTCAAAATATTGTTTCTATTTTTCAAAAAGTTTTTAAAAGTAAAGAAAAATGTTAATTTTTTTTATTTTAAAGAAAAAGAAAAGTTATGTTAGACCCTCCCCCACACCTATCTCATGCATTGTCCTCAATGTATGAATTAATGCATAGATGCATGAAAAAGAAGAAAGGGAAGGAAAATGGTTACCTTAAGGTGGTGGTTCCGGTGGTGGTCTGATTGGTCCACGAAACGCGGCCCAATCAACTTTTCTGGGTCTCGGAGGAACCCACCAGAAATTTCTCTAATATAACCCATTAAAAAGATGTATCCATAAAGGATCTTTATTAAATATTTAACCCCATCTAATTTCCATATTCCATAATTGATTTCGGAGTCAAATTTGTCAACCACCTCGTCCCAGAATGGAGTATGAAATGATAGAACGGTTGACTTGGACTCAGGAAGGACAGGAACTAATACCGACTCAGGAAGGTGACTTAAGTCAAGTAAAGGTTCAGGAGTCGAAATTGGTTCAAGAAGCGGGTCCAAGTCAAGAAGTTGAAACTCAAGTCCACATGTATTTTCTACCAATGGGATGTGACCTAATATGGGTGAGTCAAGTTCAGGAATGATAGGTGGAGGAATCAAAACTGACTCTAAAATATTACTCAAGTTTGGTAACACAACAGGAGTCAATATTGATTCAGAAAGTTGAACTGGATCACAGATTTGAGAATCTAGGTCACCTATCTCATTGAGTTTAATATCAAAAAATTGAGAACTTGCCAATTTGTCAATAGGACTTTCAAAATTGTATAATTGGTCAAGTTCAATATGATCCTCAAAGACGGGGGATTCAATTTCATGATGAATAGGCACAGGATCCAACGTTGACTCGGGGAAAAGATCGAAATCAGGTGAAGATACCGGAGTCATAATCGAATCAGGAAGTAGAATTGAATCACTAAGTTGGGGTTCAGGATCATATTCATTTTCAAGTTCTATTTCAGGAAAAGGAAAACTTGCTAAACTGTCAATATCTTTTTCAAAATTTGGAGTTTGGGCAAGTTCAAATGGTTGTTCTGAAATGGAATCTTGATGTCCAAAACTACATGACTCTTCGGCTCTAACAGAATGGTTAGTGACATCAGAACTGGTCCAACGGTGAGAATGTAGAGATTCGACCATCATATCTATGTCACGATTACGAGTGTTTTGAGCTTGAGTCATGGCTTCAAGCATCTTTTCATAGTTGATAGGTTCATTGTTTTGATGAAAAGATGAAGAATTATCTTGGAAGTGGTAGTGAAATTGTGAGTCCATCAGATTTTGGGATTTGTGTTTGGACTCACGCATACTCATTTCCAAAATTGATGGTTTCCTATTTTGGACGGGTGGAACTGAGTATGACTCTTGAAAATATTGTGGACTAGGTGGAGAAGGAGGACAAGTTGGTTGATAATTATGCTCGGGGGAGGTGAATCCCCACTGACTCGGTGAAGAGTTGAAATTATTATGGACATTATAGTTATTAGATGGGGGACATGGGTTATATTGATTCGGATAAGACCAATCCGGCACACTAGGTTGGTTAAAGTCATGATATGCCGGGTTGGTAATATCCGAAAATGAACTCGGTGTGTAATATGGATTATTATTGTAGTTGAAAAAATTATTATTATAGTCCATATCACACTGTAGAATACAAACAAAAAACAAACAAATAAGCAAACAAATAAAAGAAAAAAAATTCTAACTAGGTTAGGGTAGACCTATGACCTAGACGACTCCTAACTGATTAGACTGTCCACGGGAGGTCTAATGTAGACTTTGACCACAAACTAATCAGCCAGGTTAGGGCAAGGTTGGTGGGAGGTTTTCCGTCAAAGACGTTCCTTAATTAAATAACCACCAACCTTCGGGCTTTCGGCCCTCAATCCCTTTCCTAGACACTGATTTTGCAAGAATCAGATTCCAACATTTTTCCCCCTTAGGATAATCTCCTAATTGAGTCCGATGTCCCTAGGGCCAACGTCTACTAAATTTTAGTTAGGCTTGGGTTAGTGAGTGCTTGGATTCTGATTTTTGGGCTAAGGAAGGGTGATTAAATCCCCACCTTATCTTGTTATGGGTTAGTGCCCTTAAAATAATTTTGTGCAAGTGTACAAGATATGTAAATAGGAATCACTCAAAGCAATGAAAATCAACTAAGAGATGAATCCTATTCTACATGCTATGCAAACGTACCTTGCTCCAGCACTCTTCAACAGTAAAAATAAATGAATTGAAAAGACACGTGCCTAAAATGCAAACGTCTAATCAATTTTTTAACTTTTTCAACAAACTTTTTACTGTTGGTTTATTAGCAGGTTTATGGTGATGGCATATAAGAAATAAAGATGCAACAAGCTATGTTTTTGGCAAAGTAAGCAACCCTGCACAAAATCTGATTAGTAGTCAACTCTTCTTTGCCGCGGATCCGCGGCTTTTGCCACGCAAACGCGGCAAATCAGAGGGCCCTTGGTCTCTGCTTTCTACAGCAGAGGCCCAAGACCACTTATGTGTTACTGCAATCTTCTTTTCCTGCTTTGCTTGCCCTGTAACCTGCAACAGAGAAGAAAATTCGTTTAGTTCTAAAAAATTTCAAAAAAAAATCAAATTTCAATAAAAACATTGTTACCCTCCCCGGCAACGGCGCCAAAATTTGATTGATGTGGTACCTGCACACAAAATACGAGATTTCAGAACTTATAATAAAAATGTGCAAGTGCTCAATTCTTCCGCGATAGCAAGTGGCTATGCGGGTCGTGATCCACAAGGAGGGTTTTGCGATAGAAGCGTTTACAGTTTTATTGAAATCGTTATAAAAACCAAACGAGAGTTCTTCTCTGTTTTTAAGTTAAGAAAAGGAAAAAGAATTATGTTAAAATTAGAAGAAAGTGGTAGAATAGAAAGTGGAAAAAATCAGAAAATGAAAGAAGCGACTATGTACAAATGAGTTTGGGAAAGAAGAGTGAAAACGATTTGGAAGAGGTGGTGATCTACATTAAAGAAATAAAAGAAAAGAAAGAAAGACAAGTACTTACCTTCTTTTTACCAAAAGCTTACCTTGAGTTCTTAGCGACGATTTTACCTTGAAGTGGAGGCATTCAGCGCATAGCCCATAAGATTAGATTTTTGGTCTTTCCACATTACATCATCAAAACTACTTCAAGTATGAAATGATACAGAGAGACTCACAATTCCATCGTCATGAGCTATCGGTGGCACTCGCAAAGGCAAGGCTCTTTCGATGCTTTTAGACTCACTTGGAAGACAATTTGTACCAAAAGAAGAGTAAAGTAGAAAAGAAGAAGACGAAGAGAACTAAAAAGAAGTACATACAAAGAAAGAACAAAGATTTGATTTCATAACAATCAAAGAAAAGAAAGAAACCTTACACCATTGTCACTATAGCTACAGCTTCATTCTTGTTCTTCGATGAAAGTCTGATCTCCTCTTATTTACATAAATGAAAATTACAATTACATGAAAAAGTAAAACAAAAACCTAAACTAAGAAATGGAAAACTAGTCTAAATCCTAACTTTGCATTGGCGTCCATTTTTCAGCGCAGATACTAGCCTTTTATAGGCATAAACCCAACAACCAGGATCCCGGGGAGGTCGGGGGAGCAAACGCTCCCCCTAACTCCCCAACAAAGCCACGGAAACGCGGCTTGGGCCGCGTTTTCGCGGCCAGGGTGTGGCCAGATGGCCACACCCTGTTGGTGGGTTTTTCTGGGAGTTTCTTCTGCCTTTATCTTCAGTTTGTTTCTTCGTTTGGGTCCAGGATTCTGACGAAATGGCCTTGGATTCTTTGCTTTAACCGATCGATCCTGAGAGGATTCTTCTCAACCGGTTTCAACCTCTTGATTTTGCCCTAATTTACTTGGTGCGAATTAATTATGATTTAATTCAGAATTTTGGTGGGCTTTGGCTCATTTCTGTTCATCTCCTTGAAGATTGGGCCTGCAATAAATTAAACAATTAATTAGGACAATGCAGGCTTTTATTCTAAAATAGGTATGGAAATATGATACTATATATGCAATATTAGCTACCAATCAGTTGGCTTGGTGCTTTGCCTCTAGTGAGAGGTTGTAGTTGTAAAGAGAGGAGTTGGGTACTCCTAGTTATTGTATTGCCCCAAATCCTCGGTGGAGGTTCCCTGTGTGGGAGTCCTATGTGGACAAGCTAGTGGATTCGAAATCCTTCTGGGTGAAGGTGGGGATGTAGAGCGGGTGCTCGAACCTCGAAACAAATCTTGTTGTTTGCGCTTGATCCATTGACTCTTACTCTCTCTCTCTCTCTCTTTATTGTGACTTGCATCATTTCATATTGATCATTCATATTTATATGCTTGGCTAGTTATGTGTGCATCACTTGTTGGTTGCATTAAGTGTAATTGCAATTAGTTTTTTAATTCCGCATTTAGTTCATTAGATTAGCATTATCACCTATTCAACCCCCTCTAGGTGATTTCAGGAAGCTGTGCCAACTAAGACGAATGACAACAAAGTGGTTGTCAAATTTCTCAAAAAGAACATCTTCTCTCGATTTGGCTTCCCTAGAGCGATAATTAGTGATAATGGATCACATTTCTGCAAAAGAGTTTTTGAAGCTCTGATGCGAAAATATTCCATCAATCACAAGTTATCTACTCCGTATCATCTCTAGACAAATGGGCAGATCGAAGACACCAACCGACAGATCAAGCTCTTTCTGGAAAAGACTGTCAGACAAAACCGAAAGGATTGGTCGGTCAAACTTAATGATGCATTGTGGGCTTACCGCACTGCTTTTAAGACAGTTCTGGGGATGTCTCCTTATAGAATCGTATTTGAAAAAGCCTGTCATCTACCAGTCGAATTAGAACACCATGCCCTATGGGCCATTAAGCAGCTCAATTTTGATTTGAGTAAGGCCGGTGAGTTAAGGAGATTACAGATTTCAGAATTAGAGGAGATATGGAATGAAGCCTATGAGAATGCTCGAATCACCAAAAGCAGGACAAAACTTTTTCATGACTAGATCATAACCCGAAAAAACTCTGTCTCGGGAGATAAGGTTCTGCTGTATAACTCTAGGCTTCATATTTTCGCAGGGAAGCTGAAAACTCGTTGGTCGGGACTGTTCATTGTGCGCACTATTTTCCCACACGATGCTGTACTTATTGCAGACCTGAAGAACAACACGAAATTCAAAGTGAATGGGCAAAGACTGAAGCCCTTCTTGACCACTGAGCCTATGACTCGCTGGCTCTTTTTGCCCGTCATACACCTAACCACAACAACTTTAAAAAAAATAAAAAATTTTATTTACATGCTTACCCTTCTACATTCTTTTTGACATTTCTTTAGCCTATTTGCACTTGGCCGGCCCGAATCAGCGAAGACGGTGACATCATTTCTTCACCCTATTTATTGCATTCACATTCGTATTTCCATATACATTCATTGAGGACAATGCATTAGGTAGGTGTGGGGGTGCTAACACTTTTTCTTTCTTCTTTTTCTTTTTACCATAAAAAAATAATTCCAAATTGAAAAGAAATTTCATACTCTTTATAAAAATACCAAAAGATTGTAGGAATTACGGGAACCTTATTAATGAATCTTTATTTTTGCCTAAATAAATAAGAAAGATTGGTTTGACTAAAAGTTAGAAGGAATAAGGAAAATAACTCATACCCTTTATTTAGCTTTAGTAGAATATGCATGAACCACGCACACATGCTTGGGATTTAGAAACACAAACTCTGAAAAAAAACGCTGGATAATTGTGCCTCAAGAAGCATGATTACTCACGCCAAAAAAATAATATATATACTTAATATGTAATATATATAATCTTGCTTTCATGGCCAGTACTACTTGTATATTTAACCCGAGGGGTATTTTTTTCACCTGGTGCCCTAAGACCATCTGGTTTGGGAGTCATCGGTTTGATATATGTTACATAAGTAAAGTAGAAAGACTAATGAAATAAAGAATAATAAAAAAATATTAATAAACTTCAATGATATTCAAAGTTGAGTTGACAAATCCCAAGCATATCACACTTACACATTATGCATATCTATCTAAAGCAAAATAAACAGAATGAGTTAGAAGTACAATATCCTTTCTAAATTCAAAGAAAAATCATAAATTTCTTCCTTTATGAAGGCTAAAGTATAGGAGGACTTTATAAGGGTTTAACCTAATTTTTACATCATTCGGTCATTTTTACTCAAATGATTGAAAATTCTTTTTCATGGCAGAATTTTGCTAACCACTAACTTCTTGTCTTTACTCACTGGATTTTGTGGGTGCAATCTGCTAAAAACCCTCAGGAGACAACACTCCTCCTCTAGGGAAAACTTAGAGTTTTAAATGCTTGTTGCACATGCTCAGTGCAATCGCGTCACCTGCGAAAGTGGTGTAAATAATTTTCTTTTTTTTGGTTTTGCTCGGGACGAGCAAAATGATAAGTATGGGGGTGTGATTAGTGTATAATTTTGCATATTTTTATCTTATTCTCATATTTATTTGGTATAAAATTCCGCTAATAAAGCTTTACTTGCTTGATCCTAGATCCATAGTGTGCAAATGAAGAAGAAAACCCTAATCACCATTTCAATGGGTGATTAAAGGCCTATCAAGTAGCCATTGACTTTAGGAGGTGATTTTGTCAGTTCAGGGCATCATATCAGCAAACGAGCAGCAGACTTGAAAGGGGTCAAACTGGGCGACGCGCTGCCTGAAACTAGGCGCGCGCTTCCCTGGCATGGCCGTGGAAACGCGGCCATGGTCACGTTTTCATGGCCATCTTGGTACGCGCGCGCCCGGGCTTTGGCCAGGGGTCACCCCCTGGCCTCCCTTTCTCCTGATGCCTATAAATACCCCCTGGGTCAGAAGAAAAGCAGATCCAGAGAATAGAGTTGTATTTTGTATTTTGTTGCTAAGAATTGTAGTTGCTTTAGTTTGCTTCTTCTAGTTTTAGTTTAGCCATTAGAGTGAAAGAGAGAGTGTGTGTAAGTGTTGTATTTGAAGGGTGACAAGCTAATACAAGTACTACTTCTCTTTCTTCTTTCCATTTACTTGTGTTTTCATTTGCTTTTAATTCCTTGTTGTAGTGTAACTCTTTTATTCTTTACTTCTCTCCTTTGTAGTGTAACTCCCCTCCTCTTTATTTCTCTTCTTTGGTTGTTTCTTCTCATACCATGTCTAACTAACTCCCCAGAGCATGGCTAACTAACTACTAACCCACTAATTCTAACTTCTTGATTGATAACTCAAATGAGTAATAGTGTCAAACAAGCCTTGTGCAAACGAGAGCTATGGCATCTTAAGACGAGGGTTCTAACTCTAACTTACATTCAAGTATTTACCTTCTTATATTTCATACTTAAAAGGTTTTTGATAATCTAGGTTATGTACTTTGCTTGTTGTTGTAAGTTAGAGATTTTTTCTTTTAACTTTGCCGATACCAATAGTGCACTCGAGTCTTCCCTTATTCTCACCTTCTATCGGATCTTGATAAGGGAACGTCTGAGTTTTTGCCATGTGAAGCTAAGTTTTAGGAAGAACTTTTACTCATTTTCACGTGAATAGTTCCTATGCATAAGGGGTATGATTGCCTATGATCCATCATTAGGCTACATCTTTAAGAAGTTAGGAATTAGTGGGAGCAATTAGTAGAAAGTTAGCCATGCGTCTTTACCATTAAGAAAAACCCATTTTTACAAACCACCAAATCATTCTCAAACAATTTTTAAAATTAACTTATTTTCATTTTCCAATTCTTTATTTGAAACAAGGATCATTCTCTTTTCTTGAACATAAAAGCCGCATCAAGCTTCCATCGCTCTCCCTCCTTGTAGATACTACCAGTATAGCCACTTCACTACTATAGAAGAATCGCAAAAGCAATAACATCAACCCACACTCTTTTTACTTATTATTGTGCTTGCTTTTTGCCGATCAAGCTTCCAATCGGCGACGGAGGTCATCATTACTGTTATCAGCCATATTCACCGGCACCCTATCTGTTTGTACTGAGCTGACTATTGCTGAAGAGGCATACCCATTATCTTCGTCCTCCTCATCAGACCTTTGAAATAATCCTTTCATCGGTTATGGTGAGATTACTGCAGTTGAGGAGGATAACTGCTCATAATTGTAGGGTATTGCGACCCTAAATCTGGTGTTTCGAAAGACACCTTCTTCGTGTACCAAGACTTCGTCAAAACCTGGGATATAATTCGGATCTGGAAACTGTAGGGAGAAGAGTTATCAGCATGCATCGCTCGTCTGCCCCAATGCGGCTCCCGCCCCCTTCCGATTATATTAACGGATGCAGAGGGACAGATCTGGTAGATCTCGCGATACACCCCTTTTGCGATATTTTACCAGAGCTTGCACCGATAGTCGATCAAAAATTGATTGTCAGTGTGGAGGAGTGGCGGGGATTGGTCTCAGTCGGCAATGGACTGAGTGGACTGTCACTCACTGACATCCCACTTGTTGACAACAGGAGGAAGAAGCCCAAAAGATTTCGACTTCCTTTTGCTTGTCAAGAATTCTCGCAAGTCAGACCCAGCCGGGCTTAAGTAATTTAGCGTAGAGGCTCTGTTGGATTGCACATAGGACGATGTCCTGTTCTTTTCATCATCGCAAAGGTGATTAGCACTAGATAGTGCTTTAGCTCTAGCTTCGCAGCTAAAAACTTTGGGAATGCCCCTGGGTGCTGAAGCTGCATAAGCACCGCTATCAACACTCAAGGACGATCCCTTAGCCCCGCTGCGAAGAGCGAGCTTAGTGATCGAGGAACTGGGGAGCGGGGCACACTGTGGTGCTTTGTCCGCTACCTTGCTACAAAGATGGTTAGCACAGTGCTTTAGCTCTAGCTTCGCGGTTAAAAACTTTGGGAATGCCCTTGGATGCTGAAGCTGCATAAGCACCGCTATCAACACTTAGGAACGATCCCTTAGCTCTGCTGCGAAGGTGATTAGCACTTCTAGGTGCTTTAGTTCCAGTCTGGCATCTGGGAACTCCGCGTGTACCCTGAGGTACTAGCTTTGTGTTTGCCATGTCGTCAGTAACTTCGCTCATAAGAATGAGGTTGGCGCGATGAGCTACTGCTCCTGAATTAGGCGAAGATATCTTGCCTTCATCTTCACGGGACAGGAGAACTTGTGGTTTAACTACGCCTAAAGCTTCATATAGAGCTTTCTTCTTTGGCCTCTATATCTGCTTTGGGAGGAGAGATTTAGGTTCGCAGGAAACGTGGCTAGCCACACGCGAGGCTGTGAGGAGTTGGAGGATTCTACTTTCAGTTTCTGCTCTGAAACCTTGGCCATTGTGACCTTTCTATGCTTCCGTGTTTGGAGTATTGGACCACCTTCAGAGAGGAGTTCTTTGAATTTTTCTTGGTCGAAATGAACAACCAAGTTTTTGAAGGTAATAGGCTTAAGATCTTGACCCTCCTAGGCTTGCAGAGAACCTTATCTGTCTCAATAGAGACTTGCTTCGCAGAATTAGCCAGACGAGTTCCGGCTACGCGGACTTCTTTGCACTCAACTGTAGACCCGGAGGTCTGATCATCGTATTGCGACACTTGATTCTTAGCAGTAGAGAAAGTTTTCCCCAATAGAGTCGCCATCTTATTTTTCATTAATTTTGCAAAAGGGGAAAACTTACAAAAAAGTGGTCGAGGAGATAAATTACAAGTAATTCTTTGCAAGAAGAAGATTACAGGTAGATCACCTCTGAGATTTCTGAGGAAGTGTGCTGGTAGAAATCTGATCAGTGTGCGATCACTTTATCTCTTTGACGATGCGATCGATCAGACAATCAGACTGCCGCCTAATATGATTCCCTTCTCGCCTGGTTCGGGGAATCGGAGAACAGAAGGTCGGTAGGGCCCTCTTGGTACTTCTCAAGCTACCTACGCTTAGGAATTCCTTCTTGCCTGATTCCGAAAATTCCTTGAGAGGGAGGAAGATCTTAGGGTATTTGCATCCTAATTAGAGAAGTAATTCTCTAAATTCTTAGAAGCAAGAGAATAGATCTCTGTCTTTAGCCATCTCTCCTCTTTTTTTCCATCCTCCTCTCTCGTGTGCCTTTGATACGTTATTTATAGAGAGAGCAGGGGTATAATTATCCCTTGAAAATCTAAAAACAGATTGAGTCTATCTGTTTTACATCTGGAAAGTAGCCTTGCCGTGAGGCTAGAGATAGCTTTTACGAAGCTAGAAATAGCCAGTAGTGCTGATCTCTTGATCCGCTCTGCTAAATGAGGGATGCGCCCTTGATTCTTTCCAAATAACTGAAAGATTTCTCCTGATCTTCTTTCCTGATTGGGAGAGTCAAGAGATTATGGCAAGCAACTGCCAAATTTGATCTCATCTAGATTTGATTGGTCTAAGGTGACCATAAAAGACCCGCATCAGAGTCGTTGCGTTGAACTCATGGTGGAGCTGGGAGAAGCTTCTGGCGACGCTAGAAGAAAGCTCTTCAGTAGAGCTGGGTAAGAACTTGTGGCGAAGCTACCAATCATCCTTCTGCACGGCTGTGTGGGGCTCCGAGCGAAACTAACTCTCTGCGGAGTTAACTGAGTATTTCTGTGCGAAGTTGTAAGTTAGCTCGTAGCGAGGCTGTGAAGGAGCGTCCTGCGATGCTAAGCAACTTTGGCTTTTATGTGAGACTTATCTCGTGGGCTTGTGCGAGACTAAGTGTTGAGCTAACTTAGTATCCCTGAACCGACTTTGGTCTTCTCACGAGCTTTTAAGAACGTTCTCAGCTTACTGTCTACTTTACTGGATCAGTAGAGCTTAAGTTACTAATTCGTCCCCTCTTAGATGGGTGAAGAACTGGTCATCGGCTTGTCTGTCACTTGTCTTTTTTAGATGTCAACAAATTAGACATTGTTCAGGCCAGTTAGGAATCTTGTCTTTTTTAGAGTGTAAACAGACGGACCCTTCCACACATTCCACAGATGTACTTGGCTTGCTTGGCTTATGCAAGGGCATGTGTAGAGAGATATTGGTGATAGACTCAAACAATCCAACACTCGCAGGATAATTAAAGATAATATTGTCATTAATCACCCATTCATCATCATCCTCAGAGAGATTATTACATTGAGGATTATTGAAACATGCTATAATTGGTTCATTGACCAAAGTAGCTGGCATGTCTCCTTCAGACTCTGAATCTGCCTCATTGCCACTATCGTCGTTGTCAGGCAATGGGTTTTTTTTGATGTTTTACCGATTTCCTGATATAGGAGGGCATCAGTAAAGTAGTTTTTCAGCCCTTTGAACGGTTGTTTCTCAGCGAACACCATTTGTACCATTGTATCATCCTCCATGTATTTGAAGTATTGGTGTAAAGTAGAGGGAACAATCCAGTTAGCATGGATCCAAGGTCGTCCTAACAACAAATTGTATGACGTGTCAGCGTTAATGACATAACACGTCACTTCTAATTTCAGGTTCCCGATTCGGCAACGGAGTCGAATCTTTTCAAGTGGGTGACTACTCCCTGCATTAAAACCGTATATCATCATAGTGATTATAGACAACCGATACAACAGTATGCTAAGAAAGTAGAGAAGCCTTTTGGGGATAATGCTGAGTGCAGACCCTGAATCAACCTGTACTCTTTCAATGCATATCAAACTGATATATCCGGTATAGTACAAAGGTCGATCGTGTTTGTTATCCTTGAGGAGCATATCCTCAGCTGTGAAAGTAATAGCAGGTACTTTCAATTGTACACGATGTCATTCAGAACACGAGGGTTGAGTGTCGTCCCTAGGGGTTTCTGGCATATGTGTCAGAAATGATTCTGAATTAACCAATGCATCCCTGACTGCTTCTCTTCTCTCTTTTAAGAGGCGAAGCAGCTCGTGTATGGTGATACGAGCGGGGATATTAGCCAACTGGGCTAATATGTCAAAGTGAAAAGGGATGTTAAGTCCTAGGCCTGATGGTTTCTTCAGGACATGGTCAAACCGGACTTCTTTTTGCTTCTCTTTTCCCGAGGTCAGAATCGGAGCTGGCATGGGTACTTGTACTGACGTTGTTTGCTGTTGTGTTTCATTAGTAATTCTCTCATACTGTTTCAAGTATGATTTTTCGGATAGAGAACCCATCGACTGAGGTACATCAGCCTGCGTTGTGCAAGCATGCCTCTCACTTTCAGAATCACTAAGAGAAGTTGTTGTCATATTATCGGCAGGATAGAAACAATGTTGCAGGATTTTTCCTTCAACTTGGACTTCTTCAAATACCATTGTTTGTCTTGGGCAAGGTCTGGGTGTATCCACATGATCTCCCCTATTTTTAATGTCAAGAGAATGAGACCCTTAATCTCCTGATTTTTAGCTGAAGGATTGTTTATCTCCAGCCGTGCTTCAGGGAATGGGAAAGACCCATCAAGAATAGTGACTTTTAGGGTCTTGCCGAACTCAAGGGTTACCATGTTTATAGTGACTTTCTTTTGTTTTGATTTTAGAGTTAGAAATCCGACATCGATCAAAGCCTGAATTTTGTCCTTGAGGACAAAGCACTTGTTAGTAGGATGATGAACCATCCTATGAAAAAGGTAATACTTTTGATCGTTTGTCCATCCCACTTCGTTAGGGCATCGAGCCTCTGGTAGTTTCAATTTATTCCCTTTGTGGAGTAAATGAAATATTGTAACTACCTACTCATCTTTGAAGGAGTACTGTTTCGAAAGAAACTTAAACTCCTGATTGTTAACGCCACTCTTCTTGGTCTTCGGACGAACGTCTCCTGACAATTCAACGAACATAGTCTCTTTTTCTTTGGCTTGGGAAGACTGTGCCATATCGCCACGCCCTTTATTGTTCATACCCCATTTGCCTTTAGGGGTAGATGGTTCAAACTTTTTAGCCAATTTTTCGGCTATTTCAGCTTGCTCGACTAATTCTTTTCACATATGGGCTTTCACAGCTCCCATACGAATCTCTACTTGGTCCAAGAAATTATGCCTACATGTCTGCAAGAGTATGGGCAATGGCATCCCTGCTAGGCACATCAGAGATAAGTTTCTGAACCGCTCAATGTAGTCACAGACAGATTCTCCTTTCCTTTGTATAGAGGATAGGAGTTTGTCCATAGTTACCTCAGTATCGTCCTCATAGAAATGAGAAAGAAATCGAGTTTCTAAGTTGATCCAGGAATTGACAGAGCCTGGAGGAAGGCTTCAGAACCAGTCAAATGCTACCCCCTTCAAGGTGCCAATGAACAGTCAGGCCATGATAGCATCATTATCTATAACCTTACTGGTCTGAGACTAGAAGTAATAGATATGTTGGTTTAGCGAGCTCTTACCATCATACGTATGTAACATAGGTGGCTTAAATTTTGGTGGTATGGTACTGAATCCTATTCGAGTGGGTAAGGTCGAGTCATGCATGCCTTCTTCAGTTCATCCCACTGAGTTAGGGATGCGAACTAAGCTTGGATGCCTTTAAGAACTTCAGCATCAAGGGAAGAACTTTCCTTTGACTTCTCAGTCTTAGGTTGCTCATCATCATTATGTTCCTCCTTATTATGATTACTCCCGGTATCATTGTTATTTTGATTGGTGAGGAGTTGAGCGAGCATCTGTAGAATGTTGTCCAAAGCTTCTTACTGGGCCTTGGAGGTTTGCTCCTGAGCTTCCAATCGTCGATGGAGGTCATTATTACCATTATCAGCCATATGCACCGACACTTTGTCCGTTCGTACAGAGCTGACTGTTGCTGAAGAGGCATACCCACTATCTTCCCTCTCATCATCAGACCATTAGAATAACCTTTTCATTGGTTCTGGTGATTTTATTCGAGTCGAAGAGGATGGCTGCTCATAATTGTAGGGTATTGCCACCCTAGATCTGGTGCTTCAGAAATACCTTCTTCATCTACCAAGACTAGGCCTAAGCCAGGGCTATAGTCCGGGTCTGGAGAACTGAACGAAGGGGTTAGTATCACGCGGAGCTCATCTGCCCCTATGCGTTCATGCCCCCTTCCTATTATGTTGACGGATGTAGAGGGCAGATCTGGTAGATTTCATGATTTGCTTCTTTTGTGATGCTTTGTAGGAGCTTGCACCAATAGTCGATTAAAACTGACTATCGGTTTGGAAAGGTGATGGAGACTGTCCTAGTCGGCAATGGACTGAATGGACCATCACCAATTGACATCCCACTTGTTCACAATAAGAGGGAGAAGTATGGAGTAGCTCTAACTTTCGATTGTTAGTTAAGAACTCTCACAGATCGGGATTAGCCGAGTTTAAGCAATCCAGCGCGGAGACTCGAGCGGATCGCTCACTGTTCTGTTCAGGTGATTTTGAAATCACCTTTTTACTTAAATCTCTATTCGCAGGAGCGGACTTAGCACTAGAGGTCCTTGGAAGCGAAGCTCGGGACAATGCTTCGTCCTTTGCATTACCGCAGAGGTAATTAGCACTGCATAATGCTTTAGTTCTAGCTTCGCGGCTAAGAACTCTGGTAGCACCCTTAGGCACTGAAGCTGCATAAGCACCGCTGTCAGCATCCAGGGAAGATCCCTTAACTTCGCTCCGAAGAGCGGACTTAGCGCTGGAAGATTTTGAGAGAGAAGTCATAATGACTTCGCTTTTAGCACGCAGTGGTGCTTTATTCTCGGCCTTGTAGCGAAGGTGGCTAGCACTGCTGAGTGCTTCATTTCTAGTCTTGCGGCTGAGAACTGGCGCTGCGTTAGCTATGCCATCAGTAACTTCGCTCGTGAGAACGAGGTTGGCGCAAGGGGTCCCTTCTCCTGGATTATGTGAAGGCAGAGATACCGATCTAGCCTTACGGTTAATAGGCTCAACGATGCTGCCAAACTGTCTAGGCAGTTTGCCTTTGTCTTCGCGTGATAGGCGAAGTTGAAATGGCACTTCGCCTGAAGCTTCACACGGATTTTTCTGCTTCGGCCTCCACATCTACTTGAGAAGCGAAGTTTTAGGTTCGTAGGAACCTGGCTATCCTTGCGTAAGGAACCTGTAGCCTCAGTTGAGGCTGAGAGGAGTTGGACGAGGCTCTTCCAGTTGCTCGCTCGGCTAAGGCTGGGTTGTGCTTTGAAGCCTTGGCCACGAAGATCGTCCTGTGCTTCCGAGCGTGGAGCACCGAACTACCCTCAGAGTGCAATTCTCTAAATTTTTCTTTGTTGAAATGAATGACCAAGTTTTTGAAAACGACGGGATCAAGACTTTGACCGTTGCATTGTGACACTGTCTCCTTGTTGCCCCAGAAACCAATTTCCCCAGCGTAGTCGTCATCTTTTTTTTCATGGATTTGCGAAAGGGAAAACTTACAAAAAGGGTAGAGGAGCAAAATTACAAGTAATAAAAAGAAGAATTGCAAATAGATCTAAATTTATAGGAAATGTGACGGTAGGAATATGATCAGTGCGCGATCATTTTATCCCTTTGACGATGCAATCGATCAGGTGATCGAACTGCCCCCTAATAAGACTCCCTTCTCGTTGGTTCGAGGAATCGGAGAACAGAAGATCAATAGAACCCTTTTACTAGGAATTTTGCTCTCTCTCTCTAAGCTAATCTCCTCTCTATCCGTCCTTATCCCTTGTGTTTAGTAAGGGACTATTTGTAGCCAAAAATGGGGTGTAAGTGCCCCCCTTGAATTCAGCAAAGCTGAATCAGTCATTAACTTCGCGCGAGGCTTGCAAATGACCTTGCCGCGAAGCTTTTTGCGAGCTTCTGGCAGACCTAGAGGGTTCGTGTGAACGTCCTCTTACCGTTACGGATTAATTGTCTCCACTTAATGTGAGACGAAGAGGGCGGGTGTAACCGCCCACTTAAAGTGGCGTTAATCCTACTAAATTAGTGGGGTTCACCTATTAATCCCTCGTGGGATTTTGAAACGGTCAATTTGATGACCTGACAAAGTTCATCGCGGAGCTAGCTCACTGCGGAGCTAAATCATGCAAAGCTAAGATTTAGCTCATAAGTTCAGGCGAAGTTACCTTCAGAGCCTCATGCGAAGCTGAGACTCAGCTCATAGCGGAGCTATGACTCAGCTAGGGATAAGGCTTCTGGTGCGAAGCTCCTAGACCAGCCTCTGGCGGGGCTAAATGGGAAGCTTCAGGCGAAGCTAATAGTTAGCCTCAAAGCGAGATACCAACAAAGCTTAGGCGAAGTTGTTAGTTCCATGCGGAGCTATGAAGCTTACCTTGGGGTAATGCCAGGCTAAATATTGAGTTAACTTAGTGGCTTAGGCCTGCTTGGGTCTCTTCAAAGGCGACTTTGACTTATTATCTACTTTACTGGATTAGTAATATTCATGTTACTGTCTTATCTCTGGTCATCAGCTTATCTTCGACTTATCTTTTGTAGATGTCGATAAGTTAGATGTCGTTCAGACCGGTTGAAGATGAATGCGGACGTTCTGTTTTTTGCGAGTGCCAACATGATGTGATTCTCAAATTAATTTTTAAAGTCTAAATTGACCCAAGTATTGCAATAGTTTTATAAAGACAATGGTTGTGCTGGAAAAACTCTTTTACCGACCTAATATTTTTTTTGTTACCCATATTCTTTACTTTCTAACTCAATTGACTCTTCAACTTGCTTTATTGATTCAGGGGTTATCGATCTTATGACAAATGATATTAATTTTCATTAAAATTTTGGAAGACACTTCATAATCATTTATGTTTCAATTGGTAATAGATCTCCTCATAGCGAGAGTTGGGGCGGGGGCGGGAGATTAACGTTATAGCAACCCAAATAATTCTGAAATCTTTTATATTGTCAACTTGAAACAAAGCAGCAAGCTGTTGCAAACTGTAAGATATTCCTGATTTGATCCATATCCTTATGTTAGTCAACATATCAGGTGTGTCAAATAGTTGCACTAAGTTATAAATGTTGATGGGATTTGATACTACTCTCTTATTAAAGTTAGGGGTATTATGAGAAGGCCACTAATCAAATAATTATATATAAAAATATTGTTCTCTACCCATAAGAGGTTAGGTTAAGCAGAAAAGACTCTCCATCTCGTTTTCTACAACGGTGATTTATATCTGGCACAGTTCATTATCTTTGAATATGTATGTTATCTAAAACTTCATCTCAAGATCTATTATACAGGACAATGATATCTATATATAGAGGCAACTGATCTTATTTTAATAATATTAAATCTAGCAAGTGGTATCAGAGCCTACCTATGCTATCTGATTTATTAGGATCTTATTTTGTATGATCTGTGAGACTATTTTCTGTGAAAACAAATTTTTTAGATGAATGTTTTAAGAGCTAGCAGTATATTGCAGAGGTCTTAATTGATTGAGATGTATAACTTTATAATACATGAGTAATAGTGTATCTAGCTGTTAGTATGAGGATCAAATCAACTGATTTTAGCGATACTGGAGAGCAATTTTTCTAACGTGAGCAATTTGAGTTATGTTCACATTCTTAATTGTATATATTGCAGAGAAAAAATAAAACTCTGAACTCTGAGGATGAAGGGAAAAGGAACAGAGTTATGTTCATTAACTTGTTTTTGGCCTTTCTGGATGCATAAAAAACTGCAATCTAAAACAAAGTTAAATAATAAATTTTGCCAATACTTTATGAACAGATACAGAGATGATGTCAAAACCAAAAAAATATGTCTTTATGATTTGTACAATGTTTTGTTTTATATTTCTTCATGATACATATAGCATGTGACAAAATAAATATGCAGATACTATTTCTATATAGTCATATAATTTTATGATTATCGAGCACTTCAATATTTAAATTTTTTTTTTGCAACTCAAGTTGTGAATGAGAATATCATTCCATCTTTTCAGTTAAAAGTTTAATATTTTCACTAAAGTTTTATAGGTGAAAATAAATATTATTACATTCCATAAAGTACAGTATCTTCAATGGGCTTATATGAGATAAGATTAGCGACCATTTGAGTAAAACTTAATATAACTAAATAGATTTGCCCAAAGTAGACTATTTAGTAATATATTTGATTTTATTCTTATTTTGGAATCTCCCAATTGTACTTGTGACCCATTAAGATTGACAGTGATGTTAAGTTACTTAAAATTTTATATATTACTCAAAAGTGACTATAAAATTTTTAGGTAACGTAGTAGGACAACACTACACGCGTCGGGAAGATTAGGATAAACTTAACCCATAAGATATGAAGTATCTGTAATTTAATCAAACGTGATCAGTCTAGTCTTGAACATGATTTTATCGTCAACTGGGTGCAATCATAATTTCTTCCCTCTTCCAATAAATCTAGTTGGATTGGGGAATTTTGGAAGAAGAAGGAAAAAACCAAAAAAACAAATTTAATAAAACCAAAAATAGAAGCGAGAAAGAAACTCTTCCCCCTCTCATGTTGAGCAGCAATAGTGGCGATGATGACAAGCGGCGGTCCCCTATTTCTCTCCTACCCGCTCTCCTCTACCCCCGTCTCCTGTTGTGTAGCGGCGACAACAATGGCAACTACGGCAGGCGGCGGCAACAGCAGAGGGGGAAGCAACATCTTCTCTCTCCTGCTGATGAAAACCGATCATGTTTCCAGTTTAAACCGGCGAACCGAACTAGAACAGGTTGAGTTGAACCAAAATCGAAACCAATTGGTTCGGATCTGGTTCCAAACCGAACCGGAACCGGCCAAGAACCGGTTCGGTTTCGGTTTCGATTTTGTTGAATCGAAACCGCTGCTTCTGATTCAAACTAGGTTTGAAATTTTTTTTCTTTGTGAGCGCCGCACACTTCAAGCCAACAACGATCAAAAACGTTGTTGCGCTGCTCAATTTTTTTCTTTTGCGCACGCTAGTTCAAGACCCAGGACTGAACCAAAACCGGAACCACCGGTTCCTGGAACCTGAACTGAAACCGACAGGATTCCGATTCGGTGCCAGTTCCTCATGATCCGAAACCAGAACGGCCGGTTCCGGAACCATGATCAGCCCCACATATGGAGGAGAACAGCTAAACATGCATATGATTTTTATTTTTTTTTCTGTAAAATACAGAATCAAACTAACACTAGTGCTTTATTTCGCTTCCTATAATCTATTTATTAACCAGGCAACTGTGGGCCCCATATTACTGGCGAGTGGGCCCCACTTGCCCGCGATTGCAAATGAGCGTGGTAGAAAGCCTCATAAAAGTACCAAATTAGATTACCAGAGATTCCAGATTTGAAAATTGCTTAGAGTTCTCCATCCAAAGAAAAAGTAACTTTTATTTATTTAATTTTGGACTTTTACTCCTTAAGCCAACTGTTAATGAGATTGAGAGCCCCACTTATTTAATGTGTGTCACTCTTCATCGCATTCACCAGCTAAGCCCTAGATTAAATCAAGATTTCCTACTAATTTAAGAATTTCTCGTACATGGCCGAAAATTAATAAGTGACAGCAAAAACAATGAGAAAAATCCAAAGAGGAGAATAATATTAGCTTAATAATTGTTTAATGTGTGAGCTTTCCATTCTTTTTCTTTAACAATATACTAATTTGAGTTTTGAAGTTTTTTCTCCCCATCTCAAAGAAAGCAAAAACATATATAATTTGGACAAATACTGGTAAATTAATAATTTTTTTAAAAATAAAAGGATTGAGATGGAATCAAATTTAAGACTTTTGTTGGCTAGGTCTCTAACTACTATATGCTGCTACGTTAATCCTAATCATGTTCTAACTCCTCTTAAATATTCTACAATTTCAAAGTAATTGTAATTATATAATGTTTATTGATTCCGTCTGGGAATAAGAGTTGAAAAAACTTCATCGACAATTTAAAGGAAACCCATTTACTTTGAATTCTTTTATAATAAAAACAAAATCCTATGGCATCAGAATTTCAGTAGGAGTAGGAATCTGTTTTCCCTATATATTAAGCACTGATGCTGGTTCAAATCTTTAAGATAAATAAGTAAATAAATTCTTCATCTTCCTTTACCTCCATTGTTTCTTATTTGCATAGCTTATTTTTTTCTTTGATTAGCGGATCATGGAGTCCAGAAGCAAGGCTGCAAGAAGAGAACATCAAAATGCAGCGAAAACACTGCCCTCTGATATCGTCATTGAGATACTGCTACGGCTTCGGGTGAAGTCTCTTCTCAGATTCTGCTGTATCTCAAAGTCATGGTCAGCTCTCATCTCCGACCCGTCCTTTCAGAGATCCCATCACCAACGATCCAAGCAAAACCCTCTCATCTTTCTAACCACAATGCACGACTACACGCACTACACGCACTACTCGCTGGATCACAAGAGGGAAAAATCTCTAGAGTACTTGTTCAAGAGTGCCGATTCAAAGGGGCTCCTCTGGCCGTTGCTGACTGTCCCCACTTGCACGGATCTAGTGTGTATGTACGACGCAGATGACGTTTATATAATCAACCCCGCCACAAGACAGGAGATCACGTTGCCGAAGAACTCATCATCTAGCTTCGACTGGTTCAATCAAAAGGTGGCGTTTGGATATGATGCTTCCACATCAGAGTACAAGGTCTTCCGTTTCATATGTTCTGCCCAATTTTCTATTGCGTGCGAGGTTTTCACTCTTGGCGGATCCAACAGCTGGCGTCGTATCAAAACCCTTGATGAGCTCGACGTCCTAGATGACATAACCATGATTGATGGATCCGTCTATGCTATGATAAAACGTTTTTATGAGACATATTATTGCATATTTCGATTTGATCTTGAGAATGAAGAGTGGTCAATGCTTCCGCTTCCAAAGGCAGATGAGTTCCATCCAGATGAGGTAACATCATTCTTTTCTTTGAATCAGGCGGCGGGGGTGCTCTGTCTCACATGCTTGGTACCCTGTAAGAGGTTCGAGATATGGTTGCTTAAGGATCACTGCAAAGATGACGAGCACAACCCATGGGTTAAGGATTATAGCATTGATATCTCGACATTGAGGTATAGTGATAGTGTCCAACTTTTGGCGATTGAGGAGGATGGAAGGGTGGTTGTGCAGTTGGGTGACCTTTTCTGTTATAATCCAAAAAGCAGGAGTTTTGAAGAGATTTATGTTAGGACAACAAGCTTCGAAGCCACTTTCTATGTAGAAAGTTTCATGTCTTAAACATGTAGGCAAAGGAAGCTGACTTGTTTCTTTTTTTTTTTTTTCCCTTGAATATTTTGTCTCTACAATATGTTTGTATCTTTTGAATTCTTGTCATATCTTTTATTTTCTCCTTGATTGGATCTTGCCATATTGTCTTCGGTAAGAGATATTCTTCTTAATTTGGTTTATATTTGTATGAGATAATAAGTATATAATTTGGTCTTAAATCAAAGAAATTCCTATTAATCAAGTGAGAAGTAATGTTCATCATCCATGGTTGTGTGCATTGCCAAACAACATTTAAATCCTTATCTGTATCTTCTTCTTTTTTTCTTTTTCCTTTTTCTTCTATTTTTTATTTTTAATTGTCATTGATGCTTTCTTCTTCAACGAGAGATTCATTTAGTCATAATGTAGAGTCATAGTTTGGTCCAACACTCTACCTCAAATCATATAGAGCTTTGACCTATTTGCTTTTTCAAAACTTGTGAGTGCTTATGATGTTTGCTTAGCTTCTTCTCATCGTTTGTTCTTATCGGCTACGTAAAGTTGATCATTTCCTTATTAAAGTGATTCTAATATTAAGACTCAGAATATGTCTCACTGTTATCATGATTCTCAAATTAATTTTTAATGTCTGAGTTGACACAGGTATTGCAATAATATTCTAAAGATAAGGTTGTGCTAGAAAATGCTTTAACCCACCACATTTTTTTTTTGTTACCCACATGCTTTGCTTTCTAACTCAATTTAGTCTTCAACTCGGGTTTTAGATTTGGGGTTACCGATCTTATGACAAATTATCTTAATTGTTTATCGAATTTTAGGAAGATACTTAGTAATCATTTTTGTTTCAATTGTTAATAGATCTTCTCCTCATAAAGAGAGTGATTAATTTCTTTATTTATTTATTTTTGGGGTGGGGTTGTTTAACTTTTCAGCAATCAATATAATTCTGAAAATTTTAATATTGTTAATTTGAAACAAGCTAGCAAGCTGTTGGGTCAAACTATAATCTGTTAAGATTTGTGCAAACAAATAGCCTTACATTGGCTATATAATGGATGATCTTGGCTATATAAGAATTTGACCTGCTCCACTTAGAAGACTAGTTTTCTTCGGATAGTGCCCTGAGTCCTTACACATGGTATCAGAGTCATGCCCCAAACTTAGTCATGTGTGGAAAGATCCTCAAGAGTGGATGGCGTAGTCCCGAGCGAAGGCGCAAGCATAGGTACAGTGAAAGGCACAGGTGCAGTGAAAGGCACAACGCAGCGCAGTACAGCGAAAAGGGCGCAGGCACATGTTCTGCCACAGGTGCAAGCAGAAAAGCATAGTGCAATGAAGCGCAACTCAGCGATTAAGACGCAAGTCTGGACTCTTTGTTTGACGAGAGATTGTTAAGATTTGTGCAAACAAATAGTCCCACATTGGCTAGACAAGGAGATGGTCTTGGATATATAAGGATTTGAATTACTCCACCTAGAAGGCTAGTCTTTTGGGATGGTACCCCGAGATATGCTGTCTAAATATCACTGAAGATAAGTCATCAAAAAGCAGACTCTAAATTGCAGACGCAGCACCAAGACGCGAGGGTTGAAACCTGCGTCTCAACATCACTGCAAGGGCCAAGACACGGAGCATGAAAGCCGTGTCTCAGCATTATTGCAGTACCCAGACGCAGAGCTTGAAACCCGCGTCTCACTTGAAGCTTAACGCAGAATTGAAAGTTCGCGTCTCTCAAGCATTACTTCAGCAACAAGACGCGAGCCTCAAAACCCGCGTCTCGATTATAACTGCCCTCATTACTGGGTCAATTATTGCCCACGTAATGAGGGAGTTAACCCCCATTATGGAGTGTTTTTAGGGGACACATTCACCCCATTGAAACTCTATAAGTAGCCTAGTTTTCTATGGAAGAGAGATCAGAAAATTCTTGGTAAAAGAAAAAGAACTTCGATTGTAAGCCGTAGAAGCACCAAGATCTCCAACTGAAAAGAAAGAAAGAGTTCAACTCTTCTAATAACTTGCTGAGTTCAAGTTTATTTTTTTTCCTACAGTCTCTTTGAGATTCTTATTGGACAGAAGCTATACTACTTTTTCCACCAAGAGGTCCTGAAGTTCACCCGATCAATGAAAAATAAGATTCACTTTTCATCGCCACATCAAGAACCCGGTCTTAAACAAAAGGGAGATTTGAGCTTGAATATCTCCCCTCTCTTGTAATCGGATAATTGGTTCGCTGTAAATTTCTTTGCAATCAAATATATAATCTAATCCTCGATCACCAATTTTTCCCACCAAACAAGAGATGGCGACTCCGCTGGGGACTTCTTTCTCTACCGATGGGCAAGTCGTGGCGCAAGGTGATATCACCTACATGGGAATAATGTCGAATCACTCATTGTTGAGTTCAACCAGGCAAAGTATGAAGAGTTCCTCTCTTCTAGCTCTAAGAGCCATAAAGCGCGGCGTACCGCAAGGTTTCCTCAGGGACCCGCTCTCCAGTTCACTCTGAGATCCCTTCAGATTTGACTGACAAGAAGATTGCCATGGCTCATCATATCACACATAGCACCCGCATCAATGTCTCCCATGAGACCGGTGAGGTTAATGTTGCTGATATTCAGCCCATTCATGCCTGTCCTCTTGCTCATTTCAGGTCACCGGGGGTTCCCATCAACCCGTACGGCGTAATCGGAATGCTAAGCGATGACAGAGATGACGTGCGCGTCAACTACAGGTACGAGAAGCTGGAACAATTATCTATCCAGCAGATACAGAACGCGAGCCTCAAGCCCGCGTTTTTCCTGAACAACGTCAGACGCGTGAAGTTCTCCTTTGGAGACCAAAACGTGAAGAGCACCAGGCCTGCATTTTTTAAACTCCACTTCCCAAAAGCAACGTTCAACAGCGCAAGAGCTATGCTTCTTCTCAGAGAAATGAGACCCGGGTCTCTACAACCAGACGCGGAAGTGAGAAAACCCGCGTATCTCAATGATCACTGACCAAACGCGACAATTAATAATGTGAGGTCCGCGTCTCTGCTCAGCAGAGGCACGAGACCCATGTTTTGAAGTCAAAACGTGAGAGCTACACCTGTTCTGCATAACACAAGCTCCGCATTTCTGAACCCTGTGTCTCAGATTCTCGACGTAAGGGTGACTTTCAGAAGCTGAAAAGCGCTTGACAACCCAAGGCCAATATCTTTGATCCCCTTCCCACGCATCATCCTGTGTTTCGTTTCCAAAGCTTACAGATGCTAAGTCCACCCCTCAGAGAGTTATGAGTAAGAAAGTGGTGTCAAAATTACCTAGACACGTCAATGCGCGATCTACCCTAGTCTCTGTGCTGAGTCATTTAAGCTCGGCTAGTCAGAATTACTCCAGACTTACCCCTCTTGTTGTCAACAAATGGGATGTCAATTGGTGATGGTCCATTCAGTCCATTACCGGCTAGGACCAATCCCTGCCACTCCTCTAAATTGACGGTCAGTTTTTCATCGACTATCGATGCAGGCTCCTGTGAAGTATCACAAAAGGAGCGTATCACGAAAGCTACCAGATCTGCCCTCTGCATCCGTCAATATGATCGAAAGGGGACGGGAACCACATAGGGGCAGACGAGCATCGCATCGTGCCAACTCTCCTCCCTTTAGTTCTCCAGATATGAATTACAGCCCGAGCTTAGGCTAAGTCTTGGTGCATGAAGAAGGTGTCTTCTGAAACACCAGATCTAGGGTCACAAAACTCTACAGTTACGAGCAGGCATCCTCCTCAACTGTCACCATAACTAATAAAATGATTATTCTAATGGTCTGATAAGGAGGACGAAGACAGTGGGTATGCCTCTTCGGTAACAGTTAGCTCGATACAAATAGATAGAGTGTCAGTGCATATGGCTGATAACGGTAATGATGACTTCGTCGACGGTTGGAAGCTGAGGAGCAAACCTCCAAGGCTCAGCAAGAAGCCTTGGATAACATTCAACAGCTACTCGCCCAACTCCTCACTAACCGAATAATAATGATACCAAGAGTAATCATAATGAGGAAGAACATCATGACGATGAACAACCCAAGACTGGGAAGTCAAAGGAAAGTTCTTCTATGGATGATGAAGTTCTTAAAGGCATCCAAGCTCAGATCGTATCCCTAACCCAGAGGGATGAATTAAAGAAAGTAAGGGCAGTCCGTCCTTACCTTTTAGAATGAGATTTAGTACCATACCCACCAAAATTTAAGCCACCAACATTACATACGTATGATGGTAAGAGCTCATCAAACCAACACATCTATTACTTCCGGTCTGAGACCGGTAATGTTATAGATAACGATGCTATTATGGCCAGACTGTTCATTGGCACTTTGAAGGGGGTAGCATTTGACTGATTCTGAAGCCTTCCTTCGGGCTCTATCAATTCTTAGATCGACCTAGAAACTCAATTTCTTTCTCGTTTCTACGAGGACAATACCGAGGTGACCATGGACAAACTCCTCTCTACCGTACAGAAGAAGGGCAAATCTGTCTGTGACTACATTGAACGATTCAGAAACTTATCTTTGATATGCCCAACAGGGATGCCATTGCCCATGCTTTTGCAGAAATGCCGGCATAACTTTCTGGACCAAGTAGAGATTTGTATGGGAGCTGTCAAAGCCTATACCTGGAAGGAACTAGTCGAGCAAGTTGAGATAGTTGAAAAATCGGCTAAAAAGTTTGAGCCATCTACTCCTAAAGGAAAATGGGCTATAAATAATAAAGGGCGCGGTGACATGGCGCAGTCTTGCCAAGCCAAGGGAAAAAGACTATGTCCGTTAAATTGTCAGGGGATGTCCATTCAAGGCCAAGAAGAGCGGCATCAATAAATAGGAGTTTAAGTTTCCTCCGAAACAGTACTCCTTCAAAGACGAGCAGGTGGTTGCAATATTCCATTTACTCCACAAAGAGAATAAATTGAAGCTGCCAGATGTTCGACGCCCTAATGAAGTGGGACGCACGAATGATCCCAACTATTGTCTCTCATGGGATGGTTCATCATCCTACTAATAAGTGCTTTGTCCTCAAGATAAAATTCAAGCTTTAGTCAATGTCGGAGCTATGATTCTAAAATCAGAACAAAAGAAAGTCACTGCAAACATGGTGACCCTCGAGTTCCGCAAAACCCCAAAAGTCACAGTTCCTAATGGAACCTTCCCAATCCTGAAGCATGGCTAGAAGTAGAGCATTCTTCAGCCAAAACTCAAGAGATCAAGGGTCTTGTTCTCGTGACATTGAAAATAGGGGAAGTCATGTGGATACACCCAGATCTTACCCAAGACGAACAAATGTAGTCGAAGAAATCCAAGTCAAAGGGCAAATCTTGCAATGTTATCTCTATCTTGCCGGATGATGGCAATCTGACATCAGCTTCTCTTAGCGATTCTGAGGGAAAAAGCATGCTTGAACAGCGCAAGCCGATGCACCTCAGTTGATAGGTACTAGATCTGAAAAATCATACTTAAAACAGTATGAGAAAGTTACTGATGGGACACAATAGCAAACGATGTCAGCTCCGGTCCCGGTGACGGGAAAAGAGAAATAGAAAGAAGTCCGGTTCAACCACGCCCTGAAGAAGCCTTTAGGTCCAGGACTTTACATGCCTTTTTGCTTTGACATATTGACCTAGCTGGCTAATATCCAAGCTCATATCACCATACACGATGTCCTTCGTCTCTCGAAAGAAATAAGAGAAGCACTTAGAGATGCACTGGCTAACTCAGAATCATTTTTGATGTATATGCCAAAAATCCCTAGGGGTGACACTCAGCCCTCTTGCTCTGAATGTCATCATGTACAATCAAAAGTACCTGCTATTACTTTCATAGATAAGGATATGCTTCTCAAGGATAATAAACACGATCGACCTTTGTATTACACCGGGTACATCGGTTCGACATGCATTAAAAGGATACAGGTTGATCAGGGCCCGCACTTAGCATTATACCCAAAGGCTTCTCTACTTTCTTGGCATACCACTGTATCGATTGTCTGCTATCACTACAACGATATACAATTTCAATACAGGGAGTAGTCACCCACTTGAAAAAATTTGACTCCATTGCCGAATCGGGAGCCTGAAGTCAGAAGTGACGTGCTACGTCATTGACACTGACACATCATTCAACTTGTTAATAGGACGACCCTAGATCTATGCTAACTGAGTTGTTCCCTCTACTCTACACCAGTGCTTTATATATGTTGAAGATAATGCAACAGTACGAACTGTCTTCACTGAGAAACAACCATTCAAAAGGGTGAAAAACTACTTTACTGACGCTCTCCTATATCAAGAGGTCAGTAAAATGTCAAAAGAATCATTAGCAGACAACGATGACAGTGGCAACGAAGCAGATTCAGAGTCTGAAGGTGACATGCCAGCTACTTTGGTTGGTGAACCAATTATAGCATGTTTTAATAATCCTCAATGTAATACTCCTTCTGAAGATGAGGATGAATGAGTAATTAATGACAATGTTTCCTTTGATTATCCTATGAGTTTTGAATTGTTTGAATATGTTACGAATAGCTCTATACGCATGCCCTTGCATAAACCAAGTACATCAGGTACATCTGTGGAATGTATAGGAGGGTCTGTTTTTGGTGGTTCCTCCGTCCAAAAAGGATCAATCACCAATAATATTCGGTAGAGCCCAACTGTAAAGGTCTACGCCACAGATTTGAGTTCAGACTCATAGACCCCGCAATTTTTTCATTATGCACGATCAGCACAGCATATGATGAGGAAATGGGATGGACAGCCTGCAGCGTAGGAATGACCTGAATTTCAAAAGAGGAAGACGTGATTTTCTGTGTAATTTTGTGCCAAGAGGAAAACTGATAAATTACTATGATAACACATGCAGGGGGTTGGGATACGTTACACCTCCACCGCCTATAATGTTTCATCCAAAGATAACAAACCAATCCCATTACGCTCAGCCTTTTCCACCGAAAGGGACTCGGACGTCAGTATGGGAATGTTGTTCGAGAATTTCATCGTTAGTATGACTTCAAGTAGCCAGTTGGAGCCAGCCGAAGCTACTAATGAGGAACCATGGGCTCAGCAATTGGATTTTTAGTAGGAAAAGTGATTCGAACAATGTGAGCCACCTATTGAAAACAAGGTGATCTAGGT